>OZ018403.1:39086498-39547934 GCA_963969585.1 Drosophila helvetica
GTTGGTGTCCCTTTGTTAGACGAGACCGACCTCGCCAGGTTACTCCTCGCAGAGTGTCCTTCTGGCCATTGTGATGATGGGGCCATTGTTGTGGGTGATGTTGCTGCTGTTGTTGTTTGCGTTAAATTTTGGTATACGCCCTTTGTTGTTGCCTGCGCTTTTGTCTGGAAATTCTAAAAATTAAATGCACAAAAGGCGGATTTTATTTCATCAACAAAACGGGAAACAGCAGCTTCTGTTCTGTTGTTTGTTAAAGCATCGCCCACGCAACAGCAGCAGCAGCAGCCACATCCCCAGCAGCCACAGCAGCAGAAGGAGACATTTTTTTATGCTCTGTGCTCAGTGCTCAGTGAGCACAGTCCATAGTGCCCTGTCCTTCTTCCTCCTGGCTTCCTACTAGTCTTCCTGCCATCCTCCGCAGAGCCAGAGCCTGGCACAACAACAGTTCTAGAAACAGACGTTCCACTCAACGCAGCTGAGCTCTCCTGCTGCACTCCATGCCACACCATCCCATACCATACCATACCTTGCCATACCCTACCATACCATTTCCATTTCGAGTTCGAGCGGACCTGGACCCAAAGGTAGGCCACACAGAGAACCGTAAACTGAAAACTGAAAACTGCAAAACTGAAAACTGCTGCGCTTTGCATTGTTTTCATTTCGGACTCCAGTTTCGAGGGGATTTTCCAGTAGGTTTATTTATTTTTTCCTCCTCGTGCTCGTCCTCTTTTGCTTTTGCTTTTCCATTTCCATTTTGTTGTTCCCGAGTGCAATCTCCTATGAAAGGAAAGGGTCCTGCAGGAATGACAGGCGGGGGAATTTGAATTTGTTCTGAAAACATACGCTAAATGTGAGGGGACAGGGGGGGGCCCCGGTGCCATGTGATAAATCGTTGCTTATGCAATCGAGTGTTGGCATATTTGCTCTCGAGTGGCATGCTACATGCTCCAGGCATTTCTGATCTGGATTGCACCTGGTACTGTCCCTAACACAATCGTTTTCTTATGGGTCAATCCGTAAAGAATCTAAGAATTTTCTCTCAGTAGTGCACCTGGTACTGTCTCAGCCATATCCGTATATCCCGATATCCCTACACGCATCCCACAGTCCCTCTCTTGGGGGGTCAGGTCAGTCGAGGCTGTTTCGGTTCCCATCTGAAACTTTCAGCTGCCGGGAGCACTTAAGTAATTGTAACTACTTGGCCTGACTGATATTGCCTATTTCACAAATTATTATGAGGCCCATTTGGAGGCACATTCCCCCTGCCAGTCGCCAGTTGCCAGTTGCCGCAGCCCACGCTCCTCGCGGCAGTCCCCAGAGCTCTTGTGTTACGCCTGTTGTTTAACGGCTTGATGCCAAAAAACGACGCCAACGATGGGATGGCTATGAGCCTCATCGCATTCAATTATTTCGGCATTGTGTTTTCCTTTGCCATCTCTCTGTCTTCCCCTCGCAGTATCGCCCTCTCTATCTATCTGTCTGTCTGTCTGTCTGTCTGTCGGTCTGTCTGTCTGCTTCTCTGTCTGCCTTTCAGTCTAACTGTTACCCGGGAAAAAAAGCAAACGTTGCCCGCAGGCTGATAGTGGGTGGCAAGTGGCACGGAGGCACGCAGGCACAGGGGCAGGCTGAAGTTAAGGTTGAATTGGTGTTGGAACTGTTTCGGTGCGTACGCCGGAGTTTAATCTTATCGCCGTGCTAAGATCGCCTCGTCATACACATTCGGGGTCCAGAACTACTTCATTTGACTCCAGCTTCCTGTGCCCCAGTGCCCCCTCCCCGGTCCCCCTCTCATCCGGCGATTGCGGGAGCGTATTGCATAATTTCACAATTTTCCATTTGATGCTCGTTTTGTGCCCTGCCGCCGCCGTCGAGATGTTTGTCTAATCAACTGTCATTTGTTTGACGTTTCCCTCAGGGAAGACACCAACGACAACTCTGGCTACGATGGGAGGATGGCACTGGCACTGGGAGTGGGACCGGGGCTGGGACTGGGACTGCGACTGGGTTGAGCCGCTTAGGTGAGGGAAGAACGCACCAGGACGCAATGCACAGCCTCGTGAGCATCGTGCCACTCTTGTTGATTGCTGCGGGGTGTGCCTCGTGCTGTGCGGGGTATCCAGAGCTACACTGGCTACAAAAAAGTTAAAAGCCAAATGTGTGGTGCCTGGGCCTTCCCTTCCCTCCCCTCACGTCTCTCTCTCTCTCTTTCCTCGAGTGACAATGACAGCGAAACGTAAACGCAAAGCCAAATGTTGTTTTCAGTGAATTTGATGACTTTTATGTGCGCTCCGACAAGAGATCAGGCGTTTAAGATGGCCATGGACATGGACATGGGGTGGCCCATTGTCATCCGGAGATTGTTGGTTTTACGGTTACGGTTACTGTTGCTTGTCGGCGGCTTAGATGTTTGTTCGCCTTGTTTGCCGGCCACGGCAATTGCCTAAGGCCTAAGGCGCTTAAAATGATTTCTAATTAGCCAAAATGGATGGAACAAAAGCAAAGGCTCACCTGGGAGCAGAACTCTCGGACCCTGCCTAATCGGTTATGGGCATCCTTCTCAATCGATACGGGATTATCTTTTCCTATTTCTATTCCGACTTTCGGGCGGTAGATCACATTTACATGGCGCACATTTGTCGCCGTTTGTCTCATTAGCGGAACGTGATGAGATTTGCGCTTGGCCCTCGAATTGTGCCACATAAATTCCAATTATGTCAAATGTAATATTTTAATAAACACTTTCGCAGAGGCCGCCGCCGCTCTGTGGCGAGGAGGAAAGTGGTAGAGAGAGCAATAAATCTTTCGGCTCTTGGCCGTGTCAGAACGGGCAAGCGGCGCAATTAATTAACGCCTCATTAAAACCCGAACCCGAACCCGAACCCGAACCCTACTCCGGACCCGTACACGTAGCGGACCACACTCTCAACGGTGGCCGAAACAAAACAGAAAAAAAAACAGAACAAACAAAACTTTTCTCAACGAATGTGGGAAAATGCCAGGCCATGAGCTTTGTTTGCCAGCCAACCCATTGCTTTGGCCAGGTAATGGACCAGGAGAGATCACTCCAGCTACAGCTACAGCTCCAACTCCAGCCCTTTTCGGCCACATAACGGCGGAACTTATCGATGGCTCAATCGCCTGGCTGACTGGCTGACTGGCTCACATAATGGCTTGATAAAGAGTTGCCAGACAAGCCACCCGGAGGGGTGGTGGAACTCCCAGTTGTAACATTGAAAATCAGCTCAAATTGCCATTAAGATTTTTGGCTTAGCATAGGTAGATAGGCAGGTCTCTAGATGGGGGACAGGAGTGCATCGCAGGACCGAAATGAAGTTGTCTTGCTGCCCAGGATTGGTGCGGAGGCTGTTCAAAGGGTTGCTCCTGCCCCCACTGCCTCGCCCTCATTCTGCATTCCCAGGGGCGACATTTTGCGTTTTGGTTTATGCGTCAGATGGGCCAAAGCAAAAGAAGCCGTTGCCGTTGCCGTCATTGTCTTGACTTGGTATCGCCATTGCCTTTTTCCGCTCCTTGGCTCCGAGAGGGTTTTCTTACCCCGTTTTTTATACGATTTGTATATATAAAAAATTGCATTTTTAATTATCAGCTACGCGCCCGCAGGTTAGAAAACTAATTCCACAGCAACCCCCAAGATGCTTGGGACGACGAGCTGTCCTTCGGGTTGAGTTACGAGTATGCGGCAGACAGGATACCATGCTGCTGTGGAAGGGAAAGGAGGGAGAGGAGAGGAAGGAAAGGTCTGTGCTCGGTTTTGGGGATCCTTTAATGGAGGAGGACTGTCTGTCCTACCTGACGGCATTGATTTGCCTTGTAGAACATCGGCAATTATTGAACTTTCAACGGGAACAATTTGCATAGAAAGGTGCCCTAATTGAATCCGCCCCAGCAAAGGATATCCCCCCCCTACCCCCAAAGGGAAATGCGGGAAAATTAAAAAAAGAAACGAGGGAAATAGAAAAGCTGCTCTCCCCTCGCCCACTCTACCGCTTCCTCCTGCTCTCCTGCTCTTCGCCTTGGGTCTGCGTCTGTGACTGGGTCTGGGGCATACTCCGTAATAAGAAATTCAAATAAACCGCGCGCTGTCATCTTAAGCTTTGCCACGCCTTCTACCAACGCACGCCCCAAAGTGGCACAGCCCCCCAGTTGGTCCCAGTCCCCCGCTTCCCCCTCTCCAGCTCTCCAGCATTGTGGGTTTGGCTAAACTCGAGCTTAGCTGCTTTGGCAGGGCCAGGACCGCACTACAGCCCGCATTGGTCCTGGTCCTGGTCCTTCTGCCTCCTCTGCTCTGCTCTGCTATGCTCTGCCCGTCCTAGCCCTCGACGTGGCCTGTGCTCAGCGTCCTTGCGTACTTTCCAGTCGACAGGATTTCTCAAAGATAAGGGAATTGCTCTGTCAAGTAAAGTGATATATGGTCCGAAAGGACTTCAATTTATACAATTTCTCTTATTTTTTCGCTACTTTTTGCGTTTGCTTTTTTCACCATCACCATCTCCTTCTGCGTTCCCCCCCAGCCACCCCTCTGCCTTTTCCACCCCCCCCACAGACTCCTTCTGTTTGTTGGTGGTGTTGATATTGGGTTCAGCTCCGAGGATGGAATCCGTTCCATTGGATGCTGGGATGCTGGTATGCTGGAGTCCTTCCTTGGGGTTCAGGATCTGGGATCTGGTGGCTGGGGTCTGGGGTCTGCTGCGTGCTCGACAAAAATGCGAATTTGCGAGTTTAGTTTAGTTTATTTTTCTGCTTTTAGACAATTTTCATTTATTTGTTGTTGCTTTCGGGTTCGGGGTCGGTGTCGGGCTCGGGCTCGGGGCTGTAGAAAAGGCAATACGTAAAATGGGAAAATAGGAATTCATGACCTTCGGTGTGCGCTATAATTTAATACACTACATCCAGCATCCAGCCAAAGGGTACTCCTGCAATACGTTTGCCAGCCTGGTCGAGAGGAGTCATGGAAGAGCTTGATCCTGTAGATTAACCGAGTGGCAAGTGCAAACAGAATGAAATAGAGCAGGGGAAAAAGTCATTAGATAGAAAGAGTTACTGAGCAGAAAGAACATGTACTCGTAATTGGTATACAGAATATGCGAAGATAAAGATGGATTTTTGTGTACTTTTTTCAAGATATCTTCTGTTATTGTTCTCACAGATTTATTCAAATTTGTATTCCTTGTTAAACTGAGGTTCGAAACTAAGTAGCCTCCCCTTAACATCCCCTACAAGGCCGCGCTAAGTGCCTAAGCACCTCCACGTTTCCTAATGGATATTTACAAAAAATCCACAAGGCTGTAAAAAGGAAGGAAACATTTTAAATGACAAACAAATAAGGCCAACATCTGCTTAAGCCGCTGCACTGAGAGAAAGCTGACTAGATGTACTTTTAAGATACGAACAAATATAATGAAAATTTAAGAATCGAATTTTAGTAATAAGAAATTTATTCCAGAATTAATACCCTTCCTCCAAAGCACTTTTCAAATCACTTTGGGATGATGTATAACCTCTTTTCAAATCTATTCTGAGAGGACAGATGGAACGATTCCGATTCCAGATAAAATATCGTCCTCGTCCGATATTTTACTGGCATAACCACCAGAGAGCGATGCAAGTTGGCCGGGGGTTGAAGAGCCTCCTTGCCTCTTAATATATTTATATTATTATACTGCTATATAATTAAGCCATCCATCTGCACTGAAAAATAATTGAATCATTTCAGCATGTGGGTTTTTATTTAGGAACAGAATTCACCAAAATTCAGATGCATTTCAAAACAATAGAAAGACAGTAAAACACTAATTTAAGAGGTTGACTCAGAAATTGCCTTTGAAGTCTGATTTTCGCTCAGTGCAGCGGCTAACTCAATAGAAAGCAAAGAGATTGCCAAACGAAACAGAACAGAAATATGTATTTTAATTTTAATAAATAAGCAAAATGGCGACTCGCAGATTTATGCCCCAGTCCCAGCCCCAGCCCCAGCCGGAGACGCCGCCAGTAAATGGAGTAGACGACAATAACGACAGCATCCAAGGAGGAGGGGAGTAGAGGGGTTTTGGGGAGGATGGGTGCTGGTATATGGGTATGGGATATGGAACCAATTTACGAAACGAAGGACAACAAAACAACAACAAGAAAAACAACAAGAAAAAGTCGCGACTCTGCTGGAAGATGAACTTCAAATCTAGCCCAAAATGAAAATGAATAACTTGGTGAATGGCATCTCTGTCAGACTCTGGACTCTGCCCTGAACTGGTTTGAACTGGTGCGGTTTGGTCTGGCTTGGTCTGGCTTGGTCTGGCTTGGCCTGGGTCCTGGTCCTGGTCCTGGTCCTCGTCCTGCGACTGATGCCGAGTCTCTCTCCTAGAGCAGTAGCAGTCGAAAGGAGCTGTCAGCGTCAGGCCGGCGAGATGTGTGCCTGCAATTGACGGACGCATTGTGCGGCGGCTGTTTTAGGACTGAGCCAACAAAGGAGCTCACTCTCGCGCAACAGGGGCCGCACCGCCCGCCCCCACCCCAAGTGCCGTAAGGTGGTGGTGGTGGCAGTGGTAATGGTACGTCAAGGGGGTGGCTTCTGCAAAAATTTCGGCCAAAGCATCAGAAGCACTTCGATTGCTTTAAAAGCAAAAATAAAGCAGTCAGCCATAAGGACACAGACACACACAGACATACACCCACCCACACATACTTATATGTTTACATATATAATATATATTCTGCGCAGGATATTGTCGATGGCACAGACAACGAATTTGCGTTAAATTATAATTAGAATTTCTTTTTTATAGGCAATCATCTCTCCCGCTCGTGTGGGTGTTGTCTGCCCCCGTTTTGTTGCCTTTGTTGCCATTGCTGTTGTTGCTGTTGTTGTTGTTGTTGTTGTAATGTGTCCTTGGGGCGTCGTTTAATTGCTTTTACCAATTTGATTTTCAAGTGCCATTAAGCCAGGCACGCCCCACATGCCACAGTAGCAGCACCCCCATCCCCATCCCCCTACACCTACCCCTACCCCTACCCATCGCCCGCCCGCATGTGGTAGGAAAAGCGAAAAGCGAAAGCGAACCCGTAGCCAAAGAGCCCTGGAAAATGGAGGGAAGTGAAAGTAAGGCGCGTGCTTCAATTAATTGGAAAATGAATGAAGCGGCGGCGACCACTCGCCCTTTGTCTATTTTCGGGGCAGCTCGAACTCCGCTCAATGGAACCACCAGGGACTGTTGCAGTTGCATCTCCGAGCGGAAAATTCCTCGAGCCGCCATAATTAATTGCGTGTGTTCGGGCGCTGGGCGGGAAAAATTATTAATTGCCACAACTGGCAACTGTCGCCATGTTTGTTGCTGTTGCAAACAGGCAACCTGACGCTGTCGTCGCGTTGTATTTTCAACAGAATTCTGACAGAAGTCTGTGCCTCGTTTCCCAGTCCCAGTCCCCGTCCCCGATGCCGAATCCCAATCCCAATCCCCCACTGCCATGCCCATGCCCATTGCCATGTCATAAGTCGTATGCAACACAGCGGCTAATTGTTAGCAGCTTCCTTTGGTCCTTCCCCATGCCCCCATGCACCATGCCTTCGCCTGCCTGTTGGCTTATTAATAGAAAATTAAAGCAATTATCAGCGCGAGTACAACAAACAGCGGAGGAAAGCAGAAAATATGGCAAAGAGATCGACTGGCTCTGCCGTGCATGAGTAATTCAGAGCCACATGGGCAATACGAATGACAAAAACACACAGAGGCACACATGCCACAGCAACAGCAGCAACAGTGGCAATGGCAACAGCAGCAGCAGCAGCAGCCTGGGGCAGGCAGGCAGGCAGGGAAGACTTCTGTGCCGCTTCGTTGCATTCCGCATGAAATTAATTACTTTTGGCACTTTTCATTGAGCAAACACATTCTTTTTTTGCTGCTCCTTCGACTACGGCTCGGGCTGTTGCTGCTGTTGTTTCATTCAGGGCCCCAAAATGAAAAATTGTTGTGAAAATTAATTACGCGCCAAACGCAGCCACAGCCACAGCCACATTCTCTGAGGCAGGAACAAGAACAGCTACACAAGCAGAAACACGAACAACTGCAATCGGAAGATATCCCCAGAAGGGAACCAGCAAAACAAATCATCATTGGCTCGCTTCAAACACTCGCCAGCGAACAAACCACTCAGGAATTCATTCATTCATTCGTTTGTGCGCTCGCTACATCCATCCATCCATCCATCGATGGCACATCCGTCCAGCTTCAGCTCCAGCTCCAGCTGCAGGCGGACCCATCTCTGGCCATTCCATCTATCCATCTCAACGCTCTGGTCGGCACTTTCAATGCAACCTCGAGCGCAGGCTAATTAAAGTGGTGTCCACCCACCGAATGGCGAGGCCATCGCCATCGCCATCTCAGTCCCAGTCCCAGTCCGACACCACGGCCAAAGCCCAACCAACAACTTGGTCAAGAGACCAACTGTCCATCTGACCATCTGTCTGTCAGCGCCCTGACACTGGCCCTGTCTCTGACTCTGGCCCTAGCCTTGGCAATGGAACTGCTCCGATGCTCCGATGCTCTGACGGACTGAAGCCTGCCGCTCGAAGCGGCACTTCTGTTGCAACTTTCGCTGCGACTGCTTTCAATTTACGATTTTTATGCGATTTTTGTTACTCCTCGGACATAACATATCCAATAGGTTTGAGCCTGGCTGCGCTACAGAAAGCTTCGAGCATAAGAGAATTATCTGAAGGCCAGAATCACATCCTTAACTTATGGTTCTATTGGAAATACATTCTGTAATCATTCGAAAAGAATCGCATATGAAGAATATATCTGAGTATATCTGAAATTATTCTGAAGGAGTAGCGCACTCGCAGTGTCTCTCTAGCCTGATCTTCAGGTATCCCCGTTGCACTATCCTTCATATAGCTATCCCATTTTACGACTGAGCGGCTGACGCTTCACATATATTTATTAAGACTTAAGGCCCGCACTTGCAGACTTTCTCCCCCCCCCCTAGCCTTCGCCCAGGGATCCCCTTCTCGGACAATCCCTCCCGCAGCGAGAGAGTGCAAAACCCTCGTCATAATTATATTTTTGTTTTATGGCCTGCAAAAGTGACCAGCCCACCAAAAACGTCTTCAGCCCTGTGCCATAAAACAGAAACTGTTGCATAAATGACACCTAGACAGGACGAGATGGAATGGGTCAGAGCCAGGGGCAGGGACAGGGACAGGGGCAGGGCTGGGGAGCCTGCTCAGGGGTGCCAGCAGAAGTTTATTAAAAGCGTTCTCCGTTTTTGCCGACAGTTTGGGGAGGAGAAGTGGGAAGTGGGAGGGTGGCATATTGGGGCTTGGGTTCGGAAATAATTCAAATAAATTGACAGCCGCACATTACGCATTGGCCTCGTTGCAGCAGAATGCAGCAGAAGGAGCAGCCAGAATGCAACGTTGCACTTTTCGAATGACCACAAAAACACGAGCCCCAACGCCAATGCAACAGCAGCAACAACGCCAATGCAACAGCAACAGCAGCAGCAACAACAATGAGTGCAAGAGCAACATGCACGGAGAATGCAGAGACAAATCTAATTGCCGAATGCAGTCGATGCGAAAGTGCAAAATCATGTCAACAGCAATTTTCCATTGTTAACTGTGTTGGCGACACCGAGAACCATAGAACCAGGCAACCAGGCAACCAGGCAACCAGAGAACCCAGAGAGAGATAGAGAGACACAGAGACATGAGAGAATGATAATCAGAATGAGAATAGAAGTGAGAGCTGGATGGCATGGGATGGAACGGCACTTGGGGTTGGCACTGAGGGAGGCTAAGTGCAATGTACGTATACTTGATTATGGTTTTATTATTATCGAGGAGAACAAGAGACGGAGCTTCTCTTAGCCGTTTCTTTGGCTAATTTCGTAGAAAATCCCAGGCACTTAAATTTGAAAACTAAACCCAATCCCCCAGGCACTCATCCCTGCCGTTGCAGGAGCAGCAGGAGCAGCAGAAGCAGCAGAAGCTGAGCACAGATTGCCACGTACAACTTAATGCGGTCTAAGTGCAATAATATTACTTTACTTCATTTATTTTGCGCAAAAATATAACAAAGATGTGACAGCCAGGAAGAAGAAGGAGCAGCAGCAGCAGTATCAGCAGCATCCCGTCCCATCCAAGACAACGACAACGACAAACGAAGACAACGACGACGATGGTAAGCAAGGAAGCCAAAGCCAAAGCTGCTGCTGCTGCTGCTGGAACAGAATCTGGATGCTGGATGCTGGAGCTGGAGCTGGAGCGCGCAATAATGATGATGTCATTGTCAATGGTAGCGACAGCAACAACGATGTCACTCCACAGAGAAGCAGCAGCAGAAGCAGCAGCAACGATGTCAGGGCTGCGCAGAGCCCAAGCAGAGCAGCTGTAACTGAATTAAGCATTAAGTGCGGATATATAAACAACCCCACCGAAAAATCTCTCCATGTGTGTCCCGTATCTGTGTATCTGTGTGTGGGTTGCTGCAAAGTTCGTCTTGAGCAAACGGAAGGAAGCATAAAATAAAATGCAAGCCAGCCACAAAAGCCATCATCGTCATCATCCAGTATCTTCAGCTGCAGCGGCCTCAGCCTCATCCTCAGCCTCATCCTCAGCCTCATCCTCAGCCTCATTCCCAGCCTCAGCCTCTCTGCTTCTGCTTTTGTCCAGACAGCCAAAAATATGCAAAGATTTTAAGAAATTATTATTGTGACTTTTATAATATGGCCCACACACGCACGGCACACGGCACACAGCACACACGAACCCTGTAAGGAAAAGCCATCTAGCACTGGGAAATTTGTTGACATGCGCAGAGTGCTGGCCACAGACATTTGCAATTGTTGTAAAGTGTCTTGTTCTTGTTCTTGTTCTCATTCGACTGCAGCATTTTCCATAGTTTTCGATATAAATTCTATTGTGTCCTGTAGCTACATCTGCAATACGAAATGCAGATAGATGCAAAACTTTCTCGTGTTGTACTTTTCAATACCTCTCTAGACAGCCGCCTCCTCCGCTTTTCCCCCCTCAAATGTACATACGAGTATTTGTTATTTTTCCCTTTGGCAGCCAGAACAGATAGTGGGCGTGGGAAGAGGCGGGGGCGTGGCAGGACTGGCCTCGCCTGCATTGACAGCATTTATATAAATTCTGTTGAAAGGTTTTTGTGTCGGGAATTGTATATTTCGGGCTGTGAGAGTGCGCCACATCAAATGCCACTGAAGAAGAACAACCATTTTTGATTGCAGTTAAATGCATTAAATGTGATTGGTTGCACATGAAAGTTGGTCTTGTATTTGCCTATTAGTAGGTAGTCAGTCTTAATGGCTAATACAGAATTAAATTGCTTTTAGTTTTGCGGCATTCGAGTTTATTCGAATTTTAAATAATTGAATTCCCTAAGCAGCTCCGGGCAGGAAAGTGAAAGATGCGTAAATTAATAATGGAAAATAGTGGGAAATCGGAAATTCTGGTTCCCAGCTAAAGCTCTGACTAAGTATCCAGCCAGTAGTGGTGGGCCCGCAGGCACACTTCAGTCACTCAAACGGAGAAGATCTCTTCAAAATCCGAAGTGCACCATAATCTGATCATTTAATCTGCATTGGAAATCATTAAACGCATTAAAGTCAAGCAGGCAGCAGCGCATCCAAAAGTAACAGACAACCGACAAGGGCCCGCAGAACGGCGAACACCGAGCACCGCACGAGGCTGGAGCTGCCACAGAGGCAGCCACCAGAGGCGGCCACCAGAGGCAGCCACAGAAGCAACCACACCACAACACCACTCGCATACTCCCATACTCGTATGTGGACCATAATTTATGCCCGCCGATTGTTTCGAGCACATTCGCACACTTCACAATCTGTTCGAGTTACATTTTTATTGACAAATTGCGTTGATTTTTGCGCTCGCTGCGGATGAGGGCTCTGTTTCAGCCTGCCTCTCTCCCCCTCTCTCTCTGATGCTGATTCTGAATCTGATTCGGTTTCTGGCTCGGGATCTGTGTCTGTGTCTGTCTCTGACCCAGCATCAGCATCGATGGCACTTCAAACTGCAAACGACCGGAACTAGCAATTGTCAATTTGATGATGCCTCCCGCACGGAGCCGCACAGAGCCATCGACAGCTCGACAATCAAGCAAACAAATTCAATTATGTAAATGTAGACATCAGCACAGGCACAGGCACAGACACGGAAACAGATACAGCGACAGCGACAGCAACAGCAACAGATACAGATACTGGCAGAGATATGGATACAGATGTGAGATGAGATACAGGGAAATTATGCCAGGCCGGGCCAGGCCTGGTCAGGCCAGGAATGTGGGACAAGTACGAGTCAGAGCACACGCGACATGCCGCCGCTCTTCTCTTCGCAATGAAAGTGTAAAGCTAATCGAGACAAAAGTCGGCCTCATGACATATTGAAGCTGTCCGACGTCTGCCCACGCGGCCACAGCGGACACTGGACAGAGGACAGCGGAGAGCGGGCACTAGACAGCAGCATTCAGCAGCATCCAGCGGGCAATGTCCAGTGCACTAAATATTTCATTGAATCAATTGTCAAAACAAAGTTTGGGATTGTCGCCACATCGAGAGAGCCAGCCGCGACTGTGGCAGCGCGTCCATGGTGTTACTTTCAATTGAGCTTAATTAAATTTGTAAGTGAATCTAGTGCGGGCACATCCCTTTCCTTTGCCCCATCCCTGTGCCCTGCCCATACCCATCCCCATCCCCATCCCATCCACTCGCCAGATGCATTTCAAGAGAACATCGCAGAGCGGGCTGCCTTGCCTTGCCTTGCCATGCCATGCCATTGTCTGGGGCGACAATTTACATAATTTAAGTCATTTAAATTATCCGAAAACATTTCAATTCTGGCTCTCTCTCTCCACACCCACACCCACATCTACACCCACACCCACATCGCATCTCCTCCAGCGTCGGCCTTTGTCTGCCGTCTGACGGTGGCATTGTCGTCATCGTCTGAATGATTTTGCGATTATGCAAAGTGCATTAATGAGCCTCGGTCTCGGAATCGGACTCGGACTCGATCTCCTAGCCCCGGGCCATTGTAGAAACGGATGAATGAATGGAGCCGCAGCCTACGGACTGAATGAATGAATGAGTGGATGGATTGTCAAACACGCAGCTCGAATGAATGGCTGCATATCACATTACAAGCCAAAGACAATGGCTAATGCTGCTAAATAGATTTGGCTCGCAGCGGGAGAAGGGGAATTCGGGAGAACTATACCCCAATGAATGCCAAATTGGCTAAGGAACAAAAGGAAAACCATCTCCATTGTAAGCTATCCATTGGGCGACTTAAAGCTGGAGAGAAGAAATAGATTCTGGTTAACTTTGGGGAAACCTTTGACCCTTTAAGCTGTTATTTTCACCATCCCTATACCACACTGCAACCCCAACCCCAACCCCTTCCTATTTCTATTCCCATTTCGCTTCGAATCGAAGCCATAGTGTGCTCTCCCCCTTTCTGGCAGATATTGCTCATAATACGCTCGCACCTGCTTTGATCTGGCCGAGCATTTAACCCAATGCCTGGCTGATCCCACTTAAGACCCTGGCTGAACCCGCTGAACCCCTCGGAATAGCCCTGAATACCAGGGACCGAGTCACACTTGCCTACACGATGATGTTCGGGCTGATGATGATGCCATAAAGGAGATAAACCCGTCGCATAAAATGGTGTCACATATGCGCAACATTAATCTGTTTTGAAATTATAAAAGTGGAGAGTGCGCAACAAAGTCGGGCAAAAAAATTCGAAATTAAAATAGCAACCACCACGAACGGGCAGAGCAGGGCAGGGCACCAGGGGATGAGCACAAGGATGTGGCAGGGGACAGGGGCAGGGGGCAGAAGGCAACAGTGACGGCTGCGGCTTTTGTAAGCGCAGTTTACAATGCTTTCTCTCTCTCTCTCTCTCTCAAATCATATTCATATGCAAAGTGAGAGGCAGCACAATGGCAAAAGTAATGATGCCAACACCAACCGTGACATTATATAGCAGGAACAACAGGGAACAACAGGGAACATCAGGGAATAGGGTACTGGGTACACGGAGGCAACAATAACGAGGGAATTACGAGCATCAAAATGCGCAATGAAAATAAATTAAAGTTTTAAAAACAACGGCCAGGGAGGCCGAGAGCAAGGGATCGGGTGGATTCCGGATTCCGTATTCCGGATGCCCATGTCCTCTCCAATTGTGCAGACAGTTTAAGGAACTTTGTGTAGGTGGACACACGGAATGGGAAAAATTACAAAACTTTTTCTGTTTCACATTTTTTTGTTTGCTGTTTTGGGGGAAATAAGAAATTTGCATAAATTGACAGCAGAAATTTTTATATGCCACCACATAATGACCACTCGGAGCAGCTGTAAACAGCTCGTAAAAGTAATTACAGTTGCCGACAGACGAAAATGGGGAAATGCGGAGGGATGCGGAATGAGAAAGGCAAAGGGAAAGGGGCTGCTCCCAGGGCGGGGGTGTCACAAATGAGCGGGTGTCCATGGGTGTTTGCCCGACTGGCCACTAATTATAGGCAACTTAAACGCAACTAATTTTCACACTTGGAAAATGATTAAAACTCCATTTGTCCGTATGCGTGTGCGTGTGTGTCCATGTCTGTCTCTATGTCGGTTGGCCAGCGAGGAGCAACAGCGTGAGATCCAGCGGGAGAACGAGAACGAGCCACCAGCCTGGCCGACACCTTGGCTAATTAATATTAATTGAATTTCTTGGTCTTGGCATGCGTCTCGTCCGTTCGGGCCAGGCCAGGCCAGGCCAGGCCGAGTGCGTGGAAATCTACGCAGCTGCTGCTGGGTGCCACTCGATTGGCAAAACCCCCATAGAGGCCACAAGAGAGCCGCCTGTCCTGCCCAGCCCTGCCCTGATGCACTCACTTCACACCAACTTAGGACCGGACCGGCTAATGCCCGGCGTAAGCGATCACGAAACCGAAAACCCGAGCGGAAGTCCAGCAGATGAAGCGTGCTCAGCACGAACATTTCGAGGCAATTATAGTTCAATTATATTGGTCGGGAGAGCATCGGAGATATACGGCCACGCAACGCAACTGAACGGTCAGCAGCGGGTCAGGTCAAGCAGGAGTTGACCGGCTGACAGCTGGCAAATTGCGAGGCCGGACCCACATCAGTTGTCAGTGGGTGCAGGACGCAGGTCGCAGGACACAGGGCTTCCCACGCTGAAATTTCGGTCAGAGGTCCATCGATGATACATATTTAAAGAGTGCGCATTTGGTTTTCATAATCTTTTATTTCATAATTTATTACAATTGAAAATTCTGTTCAATATTTTCTCGTATTTTGTTTCGTTCTTGTTGCTGCTCTCCACCCACCATGGTTCCGCTAGAGAGAGAGAGAGAGATCCCTAGTAGGGATTCCCTAGCACTCTTCCAGCCATCCATCCATCCATCCATCCATTCATCAATCTCATACAACAAGTTCAGGAATTCGTTAAATGGTTTTTATTTCTTTACATAGAAGCTTCAATTAGTTAATTAATTTAATGATACTTTCCTTTCAATATATTTATAATTATATTTATAATTTACTTTAATTCATTCTGGCTTTAAGTCTAGCAATTTAGTTAAAGTTAATTTTTACACGCACAAACATTTATTTAATTCAATTCTCCATGGAAATAGACTATATTTATAATTTTTACTCCAATGCATTCTCGGATTTTATTTCGTGAGTTTTCTTTGTTTTTCCATTGATTTATGTATATTTTTTTCCGCAACCAAAGAGCTAGCTCTCCCTTTCTAACTCTCAAGTGCTTCGGGCGCACGCTCTCGCTCGCTCTTTCGCTCGCTCGCCTGCTCTCTCGATCGTGTGTCTATCCCTATCTCTTTCGTTCTTCTTGGTTTACTGATGCTGTCGCGTGGGTAAGTTGTATAAGTTGTTGTCTCTTTCGCTCATTCGTTTATGTTCTGTTTCTTGTGCACTTTCTCTTTCTTTTTAGTCTATGCTCAGGGTTGCATTCTTCGCTCTGCTTCTTCTGTCTTTCTGCCATTTACGATCTAGCATTAGACTTAGGTTAAGATTAGCATTACAGTTAGTTTATGATGTACTTAAGTTGGGGGTGATCTATGCAAATGTTGCGCACTATTTACAGAGTATTCTCAAGGGGAATTGTCAAAAATGTACAATATTTATTACATACATTACACTGGTCGTAAATGTAGACATTACAATAATAATAATAATGTTGCTGTAGCACTTAATAATCATATTCATAATATTTACGGCGTATACATTAAAGTTTCGAGAAAAATCACATTTTAATTTAAATTCTGACACAAAAATTAGTTCAAACATAAAAAGCCTTCGCGTTCTTATCGTATTTCTCCCGATCGCCATCGATCGGTATGACATTCATCAACTCTGACACGCACACACGGACATATTGCATTCGCCCCAAATGAATCGTACTATCCATCTACAAGTGATTCAATTTACAAGCTTCCGTCGAACCACACAAGCGATGTGCTCTTCCCGAACTGACCCTTCAAGGTCTGGAGAGGAAGTAGATCTCCCCGAATGTCGAATGTAGAAAAATGCATTAACCAATACTTGGATTGCTATACCAAAAAGCTCATACAAAATACTTGGAAGTGACTCGGGGATTCTCCAGCAAGTCCTCTCCAAGCCCAAGCGGTCTTGTCCGGAGAGAGCACTCACCGCTGTCTGGCCGGAATACATTTGGTTCGTTTTCTTATGCCATAATGCCATATTGCGTATGATATATGTATAGATATATGCTAGTCGAGATTTATTAAAATTTAGTTGCTGTATAGCTATGTATCTATGGTTTATGTTCTCTATATAATATAGACTCGTATACATCATTCATTCATTCAATGCTTCCACTTTGGGTTTCTTCTCATTTAAGGCGTTCTGTACAGTTTGCGTTTTGCGTTTAAACGTTCTGAAGTCAATTGTATCGATTATTTAACTACTCTATATATATATATATGTATAGTCTAATAAATTACTAGCGATGCGTACTCGTACTCGTATATCGTATCGTATCGTATAGATTTCTGTTGTATATTGGGAAAAATGCTCGATTTGCTGTCAAATTCAAATTCGATTTACAGCTTTTGCGGCTTAGCAAATTTTGTAAATAAATTTATCGCTTCACGTGATAGGTGCAAAAAATTCGCATAAAGGTTTTCATTCTTGGGGGATTCTTAGAGAAGTTCGTATACATTTGAGTGATTGTTTCGAGTGTGATAATTAGTTAGATGTGTGCTAAACAAATGATGGGTTCCCATGCAAAAGAAGCTCGACTTTCGTCCAAAGAGCAGGCCAAACAATCTGTCGCTTTTGTACTCGCTTTTCCACACCTTCAATCGGTTCGTTTCGTTTCGTTTGGTTTCGTATTCAATAAATTTCAATTTCAATTTCAAATAAATTACTTAAATTTCGATTTGTTGCCCTCTGCATTTACGTATATTCGTTTCCATTTAAGATTAATCAGATTCACAAGCAATGTAAATTCAATTCAGTTCCTTAGCATGTGTACTACACACTACACCTACACCAAAAGAAGCAAATCATAGGTGGGAGGATGGCATTCTCTTGGAGAATGTCTCCTCAGTGTGTGAATGCAATGAAATGATAAGTCCTTGCCCCGCTGTAAAACAGAAAATAAATCCGAAATCAAATAAAAACACAAACACAAAATGTTATTTTTTCAAATATTTTCTCATATATGCATTTTGTTTTCATCAATAAATCATCGCTTGTACAATGCTGTGTTCCTCCTCTCATTGTTTTGAATTAGTTAAATTTAAATCATTAATTAAGTAAATGTAATAATAATAATAGTTAACTAAGGATTAACGCATACAAATTAGAATACATAAATAAAAGTACAGTGTAAACGTAAGCATAATTTATTATTTATATTTACGTATACATATTCAGAGCTACATATGTATATGTATATGCCTATGCCATTATTTGTATCGCTTTAGTCGTTAAATCCATACATATTCATATACATACATACATATGTATATGTATATTCTCAATTCGGTCCATGTGCTTCAGTTGGAAAATAATACTACAAAATCCACACACAATGAAAAAGATTTCAAAACAAATTCCATTCAAATCAAAGGTTTCTCCTATATGTATCGTTCGTTCTTATCTTTTGTTTTTTGTTTTTGTTTTTTTGTAAAAATTAAATTCCATTTCGTTTTTACTTAAGTGTTGCAAGGCGTAAAATTAGAAAACAATTCAATTTATTTAAATTAATCGTCTAAACGTAGGATACAGTAGGGTTCTATCGCCTATAGATAGGGTTCTAGGTGTATCGTATCTATATGTACTCGTATGTATAGTTAGTTATCGGTTTGTTTTGTATGTACATATACATATGCATAAAGGGGTATAGAAAACAAAGACAACTGACTCGTTACATAACTAAAAAGTAACTAAAAACTAGCAAAGAATTCTCCTCTCCATCTCTCCATCGATCTCGATCTTGATCTCTCCTCCTATTCCACAAATTATATGCTCATTCAAATTATTTATACTCAAAAATGGTCAAATTTCTTGCTGATTTTCCTGCTTTTTGTCTGCTTTGTCTGCTGGTGGTTTTGGTGGCGGTTCGTGCGGGTCGGGTCGGGGCGGGGCGGGGCATTTACTAAATTCAAACTAAAATCTATTCAATTTCAAATAAAGAACAAAATCGCTTTAATTTTTCGTGTGTTTCAGTTTGTTTGTGTTCTGTGTTCTCCATTCCGGACTGCGCCTAAATTCATGCTTTAATAAAAATGTTTCATCTGCATTTTGAACCTGAAAATTTGCATTTCGAATTGTTGTGGCTGTGTGGGTGTGTATCTGTATCTGTGTGGGTTCTGGCTTTCATTTTGTTTATTTAACTTATAGCTAAGCGTTTCATTTTGTTTATGCATAAATATCTTCTTCTTTTTTCGCTTTTCTGCTGCGTTATTTATGTTTTTTGTTTTTGTTTTTGTTTTTTTAAGGTATACACAAATAGTTTCGTTTCTTTAAAATTGTGGTTTCTGGTGTGGCTACGGATGTTGCTTCTGGTGTTGTTGCTTCTGTTTTCTGCATAGCGAATATCATTTTTAAGATTTTACTACACTTGTTCTTTGCTTTTGTATTTTGTTGCTTTTCCTATAACTTGACTGATATTGCCACTCGGTTTGCTTGCTTGGTTCGGGTTCAGGTTCAGGGGGATGGGATCGGAATGATCCAGGTCCATTCCGGGGTCCTCTCCATGTCCTGCTGCTGCTCATGCTGCTCCTGCTCCTCCTGCTGATGATCCGCTATCCGTTCCGCTGGGTAGTAGTAAATTTAAGCTATGATTTTGGCTTGTTCGCTGTCGGCCAGCTGCTCGAATACAGCGATTGGCTGAGCCGCTGCCGCCTCCGCCGAAGCCGCCGCCGCCGACGCTGCCTGTCCGACCGCCGCTGTCGGCTGGCCGCTGCATTACAAGTGCTGGCCGTAGTACTCGGCGGGCGGGTAGTGCGGGTAGCCCTGGTGGAAGCCGGGATCGCCGGGCGGACGGTGCATCATATGCGCCTGGCTGTCCATCATGTAGCCCATGGCGTCGTGCCCGTAGCCGGAGGGACCTGGATGCGGTGTATAGACTGTTTGTCAGTGATCGTCGGATCGGAGTACGAAAGAAAGAGAAGAGAAAAAAATGCGCATAATTAGAAATTGCGGTCGAAAGGATTGCGAAAGAAGGAGAGCTGAGCGGATCAGCTCTCTTAATTCTTAATTAAATCAGCGCCATTTCATAGTTATGGATATTTTTCGATCGAAAATCAGAAAAACTCAGAACGATAGTTACCTGCACGGTTGGATTGATCGATCATCGGCTGGACAATTCTTCGCCGCGCATTGATGAACCTGTAAGTAGAGCAAGAAGTCGATGGCGTTTTAGTGGCATTCGTTAATTAAGCACAGAACCAAAATCGAAAACGAGATAGAGTTGGAATCGGAATCGGAATAGTAGTCGGAATCGGAGTTGGAGTTAAAGTTGGAGACCAGACCCAAAGCTGGACGTATGAATTATGCATGAATTGGCTGGGATTTGCCGGGATGGCTGCTTTATGTGCCCAACTTAGCCATAAACCAAACCAAATCTCCGCCAGAGTCACACTTTTTGCTGCCATGCCACGACCAGGCCAGGCTCTGGCTCTGACTCTGGGCTCTGGCCAGATCAATGGGCCATGCCGACTCTGGTTATGATTGTCGTTTAATAAATGCAATAAGAAATAATAAGCAGTTGATCCAGCTACTGCGTGAAGGATCAACGGCGACACAGAAAAAAGAGGAAAATGATTAAAGCGAAAAGCCGCCACCGGAGTGACAGTCACTTGGCTCTGACGATGTACCCGCCACAAAAAAAACAAAACAAAAAAAAAGAGAAGCAAACAGCAACAAAACACGGAAAAAGACGCATCGGTTACAGATGCGAGTACAAGGCCAGCAGCGGCAGCAGCAGCAGCAGCAGAGGATACAGATACAGATACAAATACTCGCATTAGCCGAAAAGAACGCGGCTCAAACAGTTGAACAGTTAGCGGAGGTTAATGCACTGCTCGACTCCTCTCCAACGCAATCCCCTCCTTCGCCTCTCCGACTTGGACTTTTCAATTTGCAGTTGATTTCTGCTGTGTTCGAGCTCTGCTCATTTTAGGGCGGAAATTGTTGCAACGCCCTGAAATCGTTTATCAAAACGACAAAATGGAATTGAGTTCCGTTGCCTTACATACAAATAAACATTTTATCTTTTTTTCTTCTTTTTTTTTTTGAAGATGCAGCAGCAAGAGATGCGCGGGACTTGTAAGCTGCAAATCGATTTGGCCGCTGGCCCTCGCTGGAGTTGATTGGACCGATTGCAGCAGAGTTCGAGAAGGAGAGATACAGATACCCGATACAGAGACAGACACAGGTACAGATACATTTACAGACGGAGAGACGAGACCAACTTCTAGTTAATATTGGATAGTAATGATGGCAGGACTCGCAGGACATTCGGTAAGTGAACATTTGCGGAGTTATTTATGTACTTGGGCCATAATTATAACTTTGTTCTTTCTGCAGCTGGACGGAGTAACTAAGCGTTAATATTTAAAACTTGGCCACTGAGAAAAAAGCGAAACTTTTTCGATTACCAAAGTTCCTTGGGCCGTCTGCCATCTTATTGGGTGTTAATGGACTTTTCCTCCATCTCCATATCTATCTCCAACTCTGCCTCTGCCTTTGCCACTGCCACTGTGCCACTGGTCATTTGAATTGCTTCTTATGCAGTGTTTCTGCTTCACCCCACCCCCCACTCCCCACCCTCGGATGTGGCTGGGCTTGCCTCAAATTGCGCAAAATAAATACACATTTAGAGGGAGATACGCAGAAGGAAGGCCCTTTGGCTTTGGCTTTGGCTATTCCCCGAGGATTAGAGTCCTGCCAGCCTTCTTTGGCCCGGCTTTGCTTCCCTCTCCCTCTTCCCCCCTGACCCCCTGCAAAGGTGTCGTCCGTTAGCCCATAAATAACCAAAAGTGTCAACATTTTATTTTGCTATTTTCTGCTTAGGTTTTTCCTTTTTTCCATGGCCATCCTCTGCCTCCATCCTCCATCCTCCTGCCCTTTAGCCATCTCTCTACGCAGTGTTGCGTGCCTAAGCGAAACGGGCAGGACAGGACAGGACAGGCCAGGATAGAACAGGACGGGACGGGGTCCTGCCCAGGTCCTTCCCTGCTACTATTTGTTAATTTGCAGTGTGCTTCAGTGAGCGCGAAATTCAATTTAATTGAGCTGAGTGCCTGCCTGCCTGCCTCCGGTATCCCAGCGTAACCCCAACTCGATTCAATCCCCGATCCTGCCTCCTCCATCTCTCTCTCTCTCTCTCTCTCTTTCTGTGGATGAAGCTCTCACACATTTTTCGCTAGATTTTATTATGGCCTGTCCCTGCTTAAAAGCATTCCAGGGCACATCGGAGCCGGGCAAAGCCAGCTGCATAAAAGATTCAGCAAACGCTTTTAACTTGCTCTCCAGCTTTCTGTGGCAGCCCCCCACTCCCCCACTACCCATCGCACCATCCCATCTCTCTATCCTCCCATCTGGCAGAACTTCTTTCGCATTTGCAACTGCACGAGGCAGCTTAGGCAGCCTTGTCTTGTCTTGTGTTCTCCGTCTGCATTGGCTGTGGCACAGTGTCAAGTTCTGCAGCATGTCGCATAATGTGTAAAATTTGATGAAGTTGCCTCCAAACAGGCTGCTGCTGCTGCTCTCTATCTCTTTCTTTGTCTCTGCCTCAGGCCTAATGCACTTCTGGATCTCCCTAGGCCTTGGCTTTCAGTCTCCTACTATCCAACTGTCTGTCCGTCGGTCTCCTGTTCCGTTGCTTATGGGGCTGCTGTCCAAGGTAACAAGGCCCATAATTTTGTTTGCCACATTCTTTTCACCTCTCCGGCTCACCTCTGTGGCAGGTTGACTTTGCCACTCTCAACTCTATTGCTGTGGCGTGGGCTGCCCCATACTCTGCCTCTGTGGATGTATTCCCTGTTTGTGCTTGGGTTTTCGAGTGAGTCTCGTCCCAGAGCCCCCCCCCATAGGGGCATAAAGCGGGTAAGTAATGGCCTGCATTTGCATTCGCTCTCTGTTCATTATGATCTTTATAATACAGATAACACGATCTTGATCTTGATCTGGATCTTTATCTTTACTTACCAATTATTCACTTGCAGTATCGTTAGGCCTGTATCCTGGGCCAATTGTTTCTTCTGGTCCTCGGATGGGTAGGGATGCTGCAATTGGAGAAACCAAAGAAAAGCATTTAATAAAGATATCAGATAAAGTAATCCGCAATTAAATGTTTACTCCACTAAGGAAAATGTTGTGGGGTGGGAGGGGTGAAAACTGCTACAGGCCAAAATTTACAATTTATCTGTTTTTGGGGGGACGGAGAATCGATCAATCATTGCCGCAATAAAACCAAATGGAAACCTGTCACCCCGAGGCCCAGGGCCTGGGGCTGCCTCTGCACTTGAAATGCTGCACAAGAGAGTGTATTTTTCGGCTGTTTTTTTTTTATCAGGCGAGAGTGCACTCCTTATCAGCAGTGCCACTCAAAATGTCCTCAATTTGCTGCCTCTGCCGCTGCCTGGGCTGCGGTGCGTGCGCGTGTCTAGCGCCAAATGGGCAAACAAAGGCCATGAGGAGAGCTGCCTGCACGGGGACTGGGAGTGGGGGCTACTGACAGGGGCTACTTCCCCATAAATCTTGCAGTCGACCCGCCGACACAGTGGCGTCAGTGTGCAAACAATCCGAACAGAGAGCCAAGTGAAAGTGCTTCCCTCTCTGCTGCGGAGCTGTGGAGCTGTGGAGCTATGGAGCAGCTAATCTAATCGCTTGTCCGGGGGCTGGCGCTTATTACAATTTGTTTTATTTGTTTAGTTGTTGGCTGTGCACTTTCTGTTGATTCAACGATTCCCATTCCCATTCCGATTCCGATCGCAACACACATTTTCACTGTTCGACTGCTTGTTTCGACGAGGGGTTCAGGAAGGCAGGCACCGGCACCTGGCTGCTGTCAAAGTTTCTAAGGATCTCAGGCGGAAGTTCCTGTCAAACGGCTTGGCTTTGTTTCGCCCCCGAATCGGGACATCGCTTTGCGCGTGCTCCGACTCCGTGCGAGGCCCTGCCTCCGCGTCTGCGTCTGCGTCTGTCTGGCCTTTGTATTAACCCTTGATTGCCGCAACGTTTCCGGCAGCTGTGGGCGTCGCTTCAGCTTTTGGCACTCGTCACTGCCGAGTGGAGTGCTCAAGCGATAATTGTGATTCTATAGAGCCCTATCCGAGGGTTGTCTGCAAATGCAATTTGCTTCAGACTGGAGCGGAGCTAAGAAATTGTTTGGAAATTTACGGTTTTATGTCTTGCCCCCGAAAATATATGAACTGTCGTCCCATGTATTGGGGGTTATATAAGGATTGCATGTGGCATGTGGCATGTATGCACTCGGTGGCCAGTGGAGAGGAGAGTCGTAGTCAGAGTCGCCAGCAATTTCAATCGAAATGTGCAACGCTGCACATCCTTGTCTGTGTCTGTGTCTGTATCTGTGTCTTTGTCTGTGTCGCCTGTCTTCGTCTGTCTGTCTAACTGCCTGACTGCCTGAGTGTGTATCTGTGTGTGTCAGTGTGTGCCTGCATGTCCTGCCTGTCTGTAATGCAATTTAGTAGCCGTTGTAGTCCTGCCCTGACCACACACTCCTGCACACCTCCAAAGGCTTGGCCTGTTTGGTAGCTCCTTAAATGCATTTGCCTTATTGTTTGTGTTTAATAAATTTTACGTGTTGTCTTGTTGCTCCTGCTCCTGCCACTGCCGCTGCCGCTGCTGCTGCCACTATTGCTGCTTCTCTTGTTCGTGTTGTCGTTGGCCGTTGTGTCCTGCCCCGGCAGCAATATTTGTTTGCTGTCTTGGCCAGGTCGAGGCCATTCGCCATCCCTCCTCTGCCACGCCCGCCCTCTGACTCTGGCCAACAGCAAATACCAAAACTATATGAAATTTGCGTATTGACAAATAAACGTAGAAGCCATGTAAATACAATGGACATGCCAATGGCAATGTTCCTCCCACTGCTGCTCTTATTGCTGCTGCATTTGGCCATCCTCCGTTCCACCCACATTCTGGGTGTACACCCGTAAAATGTCTAAGAAGTCAGAAGGCATAAATTACATGCAGGTAAATTAAAACGGAATTTATAGCATACTTTGTGGCGCACATCTATTTACAGAGATGGCTCCAGGCAGGTGCAGGTGCAGGTGGAGCAGTGGCTGGAGCAGCCTCGTTATTGATTTGATGTTGCGGACAACAAAAGCCAAGACAGCTGCCAGTGACAGGGCAAATGCAGGCCGAGATCGTTGTGGTTTTGAGTTGGTTTAAGGGAGAGGAAAGGCCAGCTAGTGGCTGTCTTTAGATGGCTTAATAATCATAGCAAGTTTCGCAACTTCAGCTAGATATTTTGTCAATATATTTAGGCTGACGAATCATTAGATATATCTATTTTTACCACAGCTCTATATTCTATCCCCCAAGTTCAAGTTCGTTGACTTTTCCCCACTCTTCAACGATCAGAATAAAATGCATTTCATTTGCAAAAGCTTTCAAATCCACGCCTACAGATATCCCCAGAGCTTAGAGCACTTTTCCCCTGAATGTCGTCTCTTTAAGCGTTTTTCTTTCAGCTGCACTTTGTTGCACCAATTAGACTAATGAAAGCAATTATGCATTTTGCACACACACACGCAAAGCCACACAGATACTCGCACATGGGCACACACTAGACCGGCGAGTGCATAACATGTCAAGTAGAAACAAAGTCCATTTGGTTTATTAATTTACCATACGACAAAATAATTAATTACTGTCACGCCTTTAAGTTGCTTTTGCCATGTCGCCCCAGCCCCAGCCCCAGTCGCAGTCCCTAGCCGGCCCTCTCCTCGTCTCTGCCTCTGCCTCTGATTTCTGCTGTCTTTCTGCCTTGCTGCCTTGCTGCTGTCTCTGGTCTATGTGGCAACTTAACTCGCTCCACTTTTTCCAACATATTTTCACTTTGTTGTGTGTTTATTTAAACTTGGCAAATGAATTTAAAACAATCATCGCACACTCACACACTCTGGGAGACAGAGAGAGCGAGAGAGAGAGAGACCGAGTATGAGGCCTGTGTGGACTCCTTTCCCCCTGCTGACAAGTGGCAGGCAGAGGGACTGGGATTGTGGCAGAGACAGAGACACAGAGGCTCCCCCTTCATTGGACCTGGGCCTGGGCCCAATGATGTCAACATGACTGCAGCGCCGTGACACATGGCACAACAAGCCCAAGAAGTCGACGCTGGCCCCAGCTCGGTAATGCACACACGTACAGCCGCAGCCACAGCCACAGCCGCAAAGGCAGAGCCAGAGCCGCAGCCAGAGTCAGAGCCAGTGAGACCAGACCAGACCAGCGATGCCAGCGATGCCGACGCCATTAACAACGCCAAATGCGACGCCATTTGTGAAACAAGCAACACCAACAGCAACACCAACAACAACTGCAGCAGCAGCGGCGGCGGCAACAACAGCAAATTGCAACGGCGGCGTTGGCGGCGCAACGTGAAAATTGCATTGCCACAACGAAGAAGGCGACGGCCTCCGCCTGTTGGCCATTATGAAGATTTTTTCCGTTGCACTGCATGTCTAAACAAAGCCAAATGAGTGTTTCTCTTCCACTCTTCCACTCTGCACTCTGTGTGCCCCGGGGGGGCGGCAGGAGCCGGCTGCCAGAGCGGGACAGATAAGGTGGGTTAGAGGGAGAGCCGAGCACTAATCGCAATGTTGTCCACATCCCCAACCTCAACCTCAACGTGTGGCCAAGAGCGGAAAAAAATGCGGCAGAAAGGAATCATAATAATTTGCAAGAGCCACAGGAACGGGGCATTAAGTTATGAAGATGCCCTACGCTTGGCAGCAGGTCGTGAACCGCGGCCCCAGCCGAGAAGGGGTCAAGGAACAGTCAAAGGTTCTCTTATATAAGAGACGACTTGGATGTTTAATTGGAAAATGCTTCAGGGTAGTATAAGGATGGAGACAGGGACAATAGCTTGTGGTTGATGGATTGTTCGAAACATGTTGCTCCCACTATACCATATCGCATCTAACCAGGAGGATTATTTCTATTGAAGATGAGAAATATTTTTTGCTCATCCTTTTTTACTCTTTGCAATTTTTCTTTGCTTCCATCAAGAAGAGCTCAAACATTCTGATTGATGGATGGTACTCGTACATGGAAATCTCATCAGAGTCCTTGGGATTCCCTCTATTTCCATACCATTTCCTCCTCTTTTCCACATTTTCCAGTAGCGCATCGCGACTTCGACTTGAGCCGCCACCATAAACATGCCACACACTAAGCGCCGTTGCAACATGACTCGCTGACAACAATGCAACTCTTTCACCGCTGCTGCACCTACCCATCCCCCTACTCCCCCCTGGGAAACCTCCTCATTTCTCGCACTATGGCTTCCTTTGGCCATTTTGCCATGGCTTAACATTTCGCGCTTTGCGCAGTCTTTTTTTTCGGGGGTTGCAACGGCATCGGCCACGGCAACGGTTGCCGTCAAAACGTAGGCCCAAAACGGAGCAGCAACGAGCCAGACAACAGCGAAGGCCGGAAGAAAATTGCATGAGGGGCCAGGGGCAGGGGCAGGAGAATGTGAAACGGGAATGGGAACGGACCTGGGGCATATGGGCACATGGACACATGGACACATGTGGCTGGCTGTTCGAGTAGGCGGAGCACGCGAAATTAAACTTTTTTTCTCTTTCTTTCTTTCGTTCGTTCTGTGGTGTTTGCCCGTTGGTGTTGCTGCCGTCCGTTGCCTTGGTTGCAAGTACTGTTGTTGTTGCTGTTGTTGCCTGTCTGCAATGCGCGCCAAATGTAAACAAAATATTCGCGCGCCTGCCATAATTATGGCAACAACACTTGCAACAACGGCAACAACAGCAACAATCAGCAATAAGCAACCAAGCATTGCCCTCAATGCTGCCGCTGTCGCTGCCCCTCCCGCTGCCACTGTCTGGCTGGCTTTTGTTTTTTGGTTGGCCACTGCGCTGCGCTTAACCCAGCCCCAAGTTGCGGCACCCCCTCTACCTCTCCCTACCCCTACCAGGCCATGCCATGCACTTCATTAGCACCATCATTGGAGTCGTTGTCGTTGTCGCCGTTGTCGTTGCGGTCTTATTAGGGGCCTGCAACTGGGTCTGGGCACTGGGGGTTTCGGTTCCTTAACGACATCGTCGCCATTGCCGACGACACATATCCGTCATGGCCGCCTCGCAATACACTTGTTAATTATTTCAATTGAACGGCACAGCACAGTACAGCACTGCTCTCCCCTCCCCTCCCTCCGCCTTTCTACACTCAATACTACGATATGGGATGGCGATAAATCAAGTTGCCAAACATTGCATTATCTCAAATCGAAGTCTTTGAATACGAAATTTAAGTTTCCAACGCATGGGATGTGTATGCCGAAAAAAGGCACAGCTCAGAGGAAAAGAAAACAATTTCCCTAATGCGTTGAAAAACTGTTAATGGCATTAAGCCGGGGACAACGGAATCAGTCAAGGATATGCAGGCTCGCCCGCCGTCTGCCTCCTGCCTCCTTCCTCCTGCCGCCCGGCGATCGGCCCGAGGCTGAGGCTGAGGCTGTGGAAGTCGAGACGCTGCCGCCGCCGGGCAAACATGAGTGATGCGCCGATTTAAACGGCAATTCATCAATGTCAGCCCAGAGGCGGGGTGGGGGTGGAAGTGGGGGTGGTATTGGGTGGTTGGGCTAATGCCGCTTCCGTTGCTTTCCTTTCCCAGAGGGTGGGTGGGTGCCACCATTTTAAACTGTGCTAGCTTGGATTGGTCCTGCTCCTGGTCCTGTGTGGCAGCCTCAACTTTAATTTCCGATTTGCTTGCTTATCGCTCGCTCGCTTCTAGCCAGATTCTGGGTCTGGGTCTGAGCCTGAGTCTGGGCGTTGGTCAGCGCTGGAGCTGGTCGTTAGCTCTGGCCACACATTTACAAAATTCCATTAAGATTTTTATCATTTTACATACGCAGCCAGTAGCCGCAGATACGGGAAAAAGTACCCCAGCTAATGGCCAAATGGCCAAATGGCCAGGGAACGTAGTTTGAACTTCCTTGACCGACGAGCATAAAATCTTATAGTTTTGTTTTGCCTTCGTTCGGTCAAGTCAACCCTTCGTGTACCTTTGCCATCCGGGCATCCTTTTTTTTTGCTTTTTTCTTGTCCCCTCAAAGGATTCCGGCATCCTTCTGCTTAACATAAAGTGGCGCATAACAAATCTGTTTATTTGTATTACACATCCGTTTCGGATTGGACTCGACTCGACTCGACTGGACTTCCGCTGGCCAGATCTGAAGGCGACTTTGAACTGCAGTTTGAATAGTTTTTGCCTCCGTTTTGGCAATTTGTTTTTACTGCCGCATTCAGGCCGGAGCCGGGGCCGAGGCCGAGGCCGTTTAGCCAAGCTCTTTGATGGCTCCAAATGGAAATCTAATTGGACGCGATGACCGAGCAAAGAAGCTTGTTCTGCTGCTGCTGCTGCTATCTTTCAAAGGCTATTCTCGTATTGGGTCTGAATGGGATGCTCGGGTCTTAGAGTGAATGGACTGCGGATAAGGACTTCGATTGAGTCACGCAGTTGAGGTTTGCCAAGTGGTTGGGCTGGCCCTTCCACAAATCCCCTTTTGAGCACACACACACAATCTTGTTTGCATTTCCCACCCTAATGGCCATATAATCAAGGTTCCAATGGCGCCTCGCCTCGCTGCTATCGTTTCCATCATCAGCCGTGCACCCAGCACCCAGCACCCATCAGCTCCCAGGCCCACCCCATTGACGCAAGCCATTCATTGGGAGGGAGCGGAGCCCATGAGGTAGGGTAATCTTATCAACCTGCCACGCCACGAAAAAATACCCACTAACTACGAAGTGGGCTCCGGCTGCCTCCTCTTATCAGTGGGAGCAGCAGTGCCGAGGGTGGGCCGGGCCTGGGCCTAGGCAGCCAGTCAGAGATTCCCGTGGAGATCCCGATAACATCTCTGACGTGTGTGCGCCCCATTGGCCATTGCGGAATCTGGCTCTGAGCACGGGGGGGCTATGGGCCATGGCCTATGGCTATATGTAGTTTGGACTCACCGTTAAATGCTGAAACAGCCACGCTCTCAATATGTTGGTTGCTACTTTTGGGAAAATGCCACGTTTCTTTTGGTTCTTTTTGCCGCTCGAGTCGTCGTCCTCCTCGCCGGTGCCCTCGCCACTTCCTATGCTGGCGTTGCTGGCATCACCTGGAAAGAAAATGGGAAAGATGTTGGAAGAAAGATGAGTACTCTGCTCGCTTGTGTTCGGTTCTATGTGTTCTAGGCCTATGTCAATGTTGTCCCTCTGCCACACTCTGCCCCAGCATCCATGCGTCCACGGAGGGAGGAGATGGCTGGGCTCTGGTGGTTGGTGTCTCTGGTGTTTGCTCTGCTGGTTTATGGCTGTTTGTCAAGTAGGCATAAAATTACTTTACTAGCCATAACGATAATCATATGGATGACATTGTTTGTGGCTGCCGTTCAAGACACTGCAGGTCACCGGACTGGATCTCTCTGCCTCCGACTTGGTCTTGTTTAGAAACAAAATTAATATTTGTCAGGGGTCGTCTCTTGGCTGCTTGGGAGCTGCTTTGGCTTTGGCTATGGCACTGGCTCTTTTGGTAATGTTCGTGCATAATTTTTGGTTAATTTAAATTTTCCAGGCTTTTATCTTTTGTTTGCCCTGGCCAAATCCCTTTCCCTTCTCACACCCACACCCACACAGCCAGAGCGTTTCCGCTTACGGCCTTTGTTTTCCCTCTCATCATCATCATCAGCACTAGATCTCTTCGGATTTTGTATATTTTTGTTTAATATTAAGTATGTTATTTGTGTGTTTACCTAAAGTTTTAGTTACACTTAAGTAACTCAAATGGAAGCCCCTCAAACAGGAAGCCCAAATCGTTGCGCACATGCAAACAAAATAAACCAGAGACTCCGCTCCAGCTCCCACCCCCTATCTATCCATCTATCCAGAGCATTGCATAATTTCACGCTCCTCAGCATACCCTTGCTCTGCATTCCACCCCATCATCATGAACCTCATCAGATTTCGGGCCAAAACAAATATTTCCCAACACCAAACATGGTGCGGTGCGGTGCGGTGCGGTGCGGTGCGTCGCCTATGAATGTCTAACTTGGTAGCGTAGCCCATGAGGCCTACCACTCCAGTACCACCTCCGCCTGCCCAGATCGGCTCCTTGAGTGGTTCATAAATTTTCCATGCTTTATCTTTTGCACAACACCTTTGGCATTTGCCTTCGCTCCACCTTCACTCTGGCTGCTTTTCATTAATTTTTCAGTTAACTCATTCATTAATTTTCACACTCGTACTCGGGAAAGCGTATATGCACAGTAGCCACAGCACCAGCACCAATCACACACAGACACAATCGGACTGGCACAGACATGGACGCAGACGGACATGGTGGCAGACTTCACGCCATTTTGCGTAAACCGGAAGTTGGTTTTGATTAATTTAGTCGCCGATGGAGACGCTCGCTCATTCGTTCGGGCCAGGTCGGACAGGGTCTGTGGCAGAGGGACAGAGGAACAGAGAGGTGTGCTTGATTTTCTAAACATACCATAAAACAAAAGCTGATGGCGAGCATACAAAATACAAAAAAAATAGAAAGAGAAATAGAAACATAAGCCAGAAGAACACCACACTCATGCGAGAAAGAGCAGAACAGTGGATACCCTCCTCTGGCTCCCCTCAAAGGGGGCAAAGAATTCTCGTGCTCATATTTTGACCCTAACAGAGCCACTAGCCAAATCAGTGGACCCCACACCGGAAAACCCTCTGAGAGAAGCCCAAAGAGAAGCAGAAAAAAAGGCGCATTGCATTAAAAAGTTGTAAAATTAATTTACCAGAAACTCCCAAAATAAAAAAATCAAGTCTAAACAAAAGAAGTTCCCAAAACAATCACTTGTTGGACCCTTTCTAGCGCCTGGCCTCGCCTCGCCTCGCCTCGCGCCGCCCGCTCCACCCGCTCCGCTCTCTGGCTTGCATAATTTAGCAATTATGGAAATGCGTCGCCCCAATGAGATAGGAGCTGAATGCCCAACCGAATCTGGCCAAATCGGAGGCCCATAGACAGCTGTGAGTGTGCGGAGGAGTCCATTACGGGAAGAGTGGTAGAACAGTTGCGCTCGCTCTTCTCGGGCTTATCGAACCCTCTCTCTGTCTCTCTCTGAGCTGCACTTTAGCTGGGCCAACAACGCATTGAGCAACTGCTGCTAGCTGCTGGCTGCTGGCACTTAACAACTTCATTAAAAGTTGTTTATGATCCTCGAAATTGATTATTCCACTCGTACGGAAAGCGGAGACGCGAGGCTCCAGAGGCTGCAGTCGAGAGGGCGAGAGGGGGCCGGAGGAGGCCACGGACTGTGGCACTCAAATCGCGACGGGCGCGCGCTTAAGAAAACATGAAATTGATTAATGCATTTGCCTGCAACATGGTCAGGAGATGGAGTTGCAGATGGAGATGGGGCTGGTGCTGGGGCTGGGGCTGGGGCTGGGGCTGCTGCGACCACTGAAGATGGGTATGGGTATGGGCATGGGCATGGGATGGACTGGTGCAAGAGCCAGTCCCGGTATCTGCTGGTGATATGTAAATTCCTTCAAGTGGATTGCACTTTACGCCGACGACTCTCGATGCGCCGCCTCTCGTCTTTCGTCTCTCCTCGAAGTAATTTCTGTTTGTGTGTGTTTTTTTTGGTTTGGTTTGGTTTGGTTCGGATTTCGGTTTGGTGTGTGCTCCCATTTCCATTTCCATTTCCAGACCCAAACACAATTAATCTTTGGCAAGAGCCGCATCTTCGCATCCCTGGCTGCGGCCCCACTGCCCCGATTGCCCCCACTGGCCCCGACTGCTGCTTATTATTGTTATAATAACGATGTGCAAAAGCACTTGTGCCACTTGAGCGGGGCACTCGTGTAACAGGGAGATTAGGACGGTGCCCAGTCCTCAGTCCGCAGAGGATCGGATCGGTGCGTATCTGGGGCCGCCGCCGCCGCCGCCGCTGCCAAGTGCCTCGGGATTCGGGTTCGAAGCTTTCCAAAGTGCTTTTCGCTGTACCCGCTGTACAGGCGAGACCGAGACGATAAAGCCGCTTGCATTTTTCTTTTAATTGAATTGTTAAGCGCAGCGCAAAACTTAATTAATTTCCACTATAACTTTGTCGACTTTATGGGGGCCCAGCTCCCCAGCTCCCCCTCCATCAGCTCCTGGCTCCGATTCTGGCGCCCCTCGATTCCCAATAAGTTGTTGCTGCTGCCGCTGCTGCCGCTGCTGCTGCTGTTTGGTGGCTGAGTGGGCTGAGTGGACGGGGGGGTGGGGGGAAATAAATTTGATGCCGTCGCAATTTTCGTTGCCATTTCTGTCGTGGGCGGGGGGTGGCGGTTCATTCGCATTCGCAGTCGCTGGGGCGGGCGGGCGCTTCTTGTGGCAAGCATTTTTATTTATTATTGGCTTAAAGGACGAAGGATGCAGGAACCAAAGACGCCATTTCAGAGGCAGACAGACAGACAGACATGTGTGCCTGTGTGCCTGTGTGTGTGTGTCGGTATTGTTGCAAGAAACCTCCTCTCCCTCTCCTTCCACAGAACCAAAAAGAAAAAAGAATAGTTTCCACAGTTGTTGGTGGACTATGCTCTGCTTGCCACATTTTCATGTTTGTTTTCTGTACTCCATTTTCCTTCTTTTTTTTTTTGCTGCTGCTGCTGCCTTCTACAATTGCGCAAAATTCCAATTTGCAGTAAATTTTGCGATTTTTCCTTTATACTGACATGCAAAACATTTTTAGTTTCCTGCTGGCTTTTCCTTGCCCAACCCCACCCCCACCCAGCCCCCATCTTCTTTTTCCAGGGAATGCAATTATAGAGTAAAGCTGACAAAAACCCAAAATACTGGGAGAAGGTTGAGAAGAAAGTCCTCGATTGATTAAGATTTCTGTTGAGATCCTTTAGCCCTCAATTAGGTCCCAAAATGTATGCTCTCTATATGAATTTCTCTCAGAATAATTTGGGAAATAAATGTGTGTATATTTCGGATATTCTGTGGATTCTGCATAAAATTCAATAACAAAATGCACTTTCCGGACAGCAAAAACAAACAAATTGCTTTTCCAATGTACAAGAAACAAACAGAGGGAAAGAGACAGACGCCGCCAGAGAAAAAAATAATGAAATGGAAGGAAGAGAGTCTGCCTGTTTTCCCACTCTTCTGGCCTGGCAAAATATTTCCCAACTACTTGACTGCGGAGTGGGGAGGAAGCCGGGCGGGGATTCCGAGCAGTTTTCAATTAGTTTTTAAATAAACTTTTGCTCACAAAATGAAAAACGCCAAATGCTCTCCTGCCCCGGCCCCGGCCCCCGCACTTGCCACTCGGCCAAGAAAACTTTCCATTTTCCATCGGGTGGCAGCGGGTGTGAGTTTTCCCCATTTCAAACTGTTTTTGCGCCTGGCGCGTCTTTCAGGGGCCCCGGCATTTGTTTATACAAATCCATGCCAATCGTCTGTCAATCATTTTCCAATAGGAACGCACCGAACCGGGTCGGAACGGGTCGGAACGGGTCTCGGCCCCAGAGAACATGGCGGAAGTCTGCTTAGGCTCATCGACATGGACCGGCCCCTGTGTGTCGAGTGCTTCGACGGTGCCTGGTGCCTGGCACTGGGTCTGGCACTGGGTCTGGGCCTGGGCCTGGTCCCGGCCGTCGACCAACTAACAACTAATTGAGTTCTGCTTTAAATGATAATAAACAGCAGCCAGGAACGAACAACAGCAATTGTCTATGGTGGCAGGGGCACGGGCACTGATACGTGCTACGTGCAGATTGCGACTTGTGTGCCGTTGGGGTCGGTAATTGAATTCAAAACATGTCAAAAGAAATCAGCCAGCAACGCCTTGGGTGGCCACTCCAGCCCAGCAGCCAAGCGAAGCAATGTTGGGGCCACGTTTGTCACAAGGGCCGAGCCGAGACCCAAGCCTCTACCGGCTTCAGCTTCAGCTGCAGCTCAGCAAACACTTGAGGCTTGAGGCGGCTGTGGCTGTGGCTGTGGCTGGGGCTGTGTGCTCTTCAAGTGTAGGCAAAGAAGCTGCGCTTGAGCTGAGCCTCCAACTTGAGCACTTCAGCAGAAGCAGCAGCAGCAGCAGCCACACACATGGCTCACAAAAGCTAAGAAAAGGGCGTCATCATCATCATCAGCCAACAGCAGCAACAGCAACAACAGCAACAACAACTCGGGTGATTGTCAAGTGGGTGGCTGACTGAACAGCAAACACTCGAGCCGGGATCCAAAGTGAGACCTCCAAAGGTGTTGGCGCGCTTATTAGCCACCAGAGCTGCCTGCTGCCTGCTGCCCGCTCCCTGCTGCCTGCTTCCCGCTGCCTGGCCATGATTTATGTGCCCGCATTTGCTGGCTTATTGAATCTCTAGAGTGGCCTACAGTGATAAAGATCTGCGATTAATCTAACTTTAGTCGGGATCAGCAGTGACAATTATACACGAGACACGAGACACGAGTGCACAAACGATCGGCCAATTAATAAAGCTCTCGATTGAGTGTCTGGAATACGACTTAATTAAACATTGAATAATCTTGCTAGCGCTGAACTCTGCTTCGATCGGGGCTCCGATTGACATGATCTATTGACTGCACTTTGAGAGCCCTTTGCACGAGAGTTTCCCTCCAGCCTGGGCAATTTTCCTGCCATGTGCGCATTTTCATGTGCGAATCCCGAAAACAGGATGAATAAACTGCAAATTATCAGAGGCCACAGAATGATGATGGATCACCCAATCGCGCAACGCCATAAAACGGCAACAAGTCAATAAGAACAGCAACCTCAGCTTCGGTCATATGGCCCGGTACAGACCAGACCAGACCAGGCCAGAGGCAGAGCCAGAGCCAGAGCCAGACTCCAAAGTCAATAGCAATTTTTGTGGCCATTTTTTGTTGCGGGGCTTCTTCCCAGAGAGTGAAGAGTGGAGGGAGGAGAGAGGTGGAGTGCACACAAAAAACAGTTTGAAGTATTAACACAAAAGCCGCTTTGGCTTTTGGCTTTGCCCCCGCCCCCCGTCCCCCGTCATCCGTCTCGGCCTACTCCGATATGTACGTGTACATATGGCGAGGCTTTTTATGGAGGATTTGTGTGATCCGCTGCAATATTTTGAGCCCCGGCAAACCAGGGGAAACCAGCAACCAGCAACCAGCCACGGCCAACGGGCTGGGGCATCATCATTGTCGGCTTGTTGCATTGTTTTGGCCGGCAAACAACCGGGTACAAAAAATGAGAATAATAATAAAAATAATAATAATGTTGCAAACAAACCGAAAAAAAAGCAAGGCTGCTGCGGGATGCTGCAACATGTTCATGCCTCATTATTTTCATACGGATTTTTGCGGTTCGCTTGGATCATGAGAGGCAGCAGCAGCAGCCAGGAGGAGCCTTGGACCCGTTGGATCTGGGACTCGACTTTGGTTCTCAGGCTGCTGCTGCCAATGGCTGGAGCTGGAGCTGTAGCTGGAGCTGTAGTTGGAGCTGTTCCATTCATTCAATAGGCTTACTTTTTGCAAAAAGTTTATTAAAATTCCAAGCCAGACAACCACCAAAAAGCCAACACATGTTTTCACGCCTACCCACAGAAAAAGTCGAACCGAAAAATAGCTTAAGAAAACGAAAAAACGCTGTCGGAGGCAACAACCGCCTTATATGCAGATTAGCCATATGTGTAGCCCCAGTCGCAGCTCGAGCTGAGCTGTCTCCCATTCCCTCCACATATGCAAAATCAAATTATTCAAATTCAATTATTGTCAATTTTATTTATTATTAATGCGCATAATTGTCAAATTTGCCAAATTTATGAACCTCTTTCGAGCGATACACTCAACCAACCATACTCGTATATCGTTCATCGAAGTGTGTGTGTGTGTGTATCTGTATCCGTATCTGTGTGTATGTGTGTGTAAGGGAGCTTTATGCAAATGCCAGGCCCAGGCACAGGCACGCAGCAGACGCCTCGCCTGGACAGGATTGTCTCTTTCCGTAGTGAGCGCCTCGCGCTCAATCCGCTCGAATTTATGAGACATGTTGAAATGCATCTCACCTTGATTATGTGGATGTGGATGTGCATGTGCCACGGAACGGGGACTCCGACTCCAACTGCGACTGGGACTGGGAATGAAACTGAGCCTCAGACTGAGGTCTGAGCTCTGAGCTCTGAGCTGATCTGCCACCAAGGGAGTCTCTGCCATTGGCTGAGGCACCGAAGATTAATGGCAGCGGGTTTAATTTGTTTTTGGGTGTTCTCCACGGCAGAGTGTTAGGCTTCGGGAGTGGGCTGCAGCTGGGGCAGGGGCTGGGGCTGGGGCTGGGGCCGGGGCTCGGATTCATTATTCTTTATGCACTCGCATTGACACCTTGCGAGGTGTAGCAAGGGGGATGGGAGGGGGGAGGCCACCAGGTGACTGACTTGAGCTGAATCTGATTCCTTTTTTCTTGGGCCTTCAGCCCTGCTCTGCCTGCTGTTTTTCGCTCTGCTCTATGTACATTTTCTCTCCTTTTTTTTTGTATTATTTTATACATGATATTAAGCAATTCATAAGCGTGTAATTTCGTTTAGCGTACAACAAACGAACCACAAAAAAAGAAAAGAAAACAGCCAACAAAAAATGGAATGTCTGCAGTTGATTTTTGACATCAAAATTGCAGTCGCGCCGCAGACAACGCGGCAAAGTCGAGGCGGGGCCCCACAGCCCCAGACCCAGACAGACATTGGGGATGTTACCCTTCTTCTCTTCCTCTTCTTCTTCAGCTTCCTTCCTGTCCCCACCCTCCACCCAGCCGCTCTGGCTTCCTGGGCTGTCTTCTCTTTTCCAATTTTACGTTGTTGTTTTTTTCTTAATAACACACTGGAAATGTTTTTTTAACAGCATGAAAATTATAACGCATCAGTCACGAAACACGAAGACAACAACGAAACTTTGGTTGTTGCACTCCCCCTGCCCCCCTCGGCTGGCCGCTTCTCTCCGCCTACCATCAGCCCCTGCATGTGAAAATCTTTCAGCGCCCAAGTGCAAAAACGTTTTTCTCTCTCTGTGCCGCTGTTACCCCATTTTGTGCAGCTTTGTCGGCCATATTGGAGGGGAAAAGTCAGGCAGAAGAGTGAGCGAGAGAGAGGTACTGTGCCGAAGGAGACAGCGAGAGGGCGAGCAAAAAAGCGCAGTTTTTTCCAGCCAACAAAATGGTTTATTAACTTGAAAAATAAGGCTCGGGGAAGGAAAACCCAACAGAAAATAAAACTAAGAAAAAATCCATAGAAATGTTCCGCGTTCGTTTTCAGTTTTAGAATATGCAAATTAAGTGAAATAACAAGAGAACAAAAAAATAGCATAAATTATAAAATGAACAACAGAGTCTAGATTCGATGGGAGATGGCAGATGGAAGATGGAAGATGGGATCCGATGGATCTTCTCTATGACTTTTGGGGGCCCGCTCGGCAACTGTCTAATAATAATGAAATATTTCCAGCCTCGAACCCCAATATCGAGAGGGAAAAACACGCTTGTAAAGATATGCTGCTGCTGTAGTTATTTATGTTCCCTCCACTAATTTCGGATTTTGAATCTTTTGCTGTGACCTTTCGTGCCTTTACCACGCCGGATCGATACGAGTGTGTGGATGTATTTTTTTCTTAATTTTGAAAGCGTATTAAATTACATATACTCGTAGAGGGAGAGCCCCTCTGCTCTGCCCCTGCCCCTGCCCCCTTAAGCGGCAACCAAATTGAAACAAGAATTTCAAGTATGTTTAACCCAAAACACAACACACACGCACACAACCAAACTCGGAATCGGAATCAGAAACCAAAAACTGAAACCGAAACAGAAACAGAATCGAAAACCGAAGAGTCAAGAACAGGCCTCCTCCTGTTCTGCCATGGGCATGCCTGGGCTTAAAGTATTTCACAGGAAATCTTCGGAAACGAAACGAAACGAAACCCCAGCAACAATATGTTCTACACATTTCTCTTCTGCCCCCCCTTCCCCTTCCCCTTTCTCCTCCTCCGTTCCCAATCTTCTTTCGCTGCTGGGTGTGTGAGAAATCGAAATCCCAAAAACTAAATCCTATAATGCCTTAAAGGGGCACACACAGAGAGACCCGAACGACCGACCGACCGACCGACCGACCCGCACTCCTCACGCACGGCTACATTTTGAAATATCTCTCCCTGGATATGTGTGTGTGTGTGTTTGGTATTTCTTTTTTGTTTCACATCCTCAGCCATGCCCCACACCATGCCCCATACCATACCATAGCATAGCATGCCCCAGCCCCAGTCCCAGCCCAACCGATTCCCTCCATTCAAGAGTCACAGGGCAGGCAGGCAGGGCAGGGCAGTCGCAGGCCCAGGCACAGGCACAGGCCCGAGCGTGCGCTCACTCTATAATAATGATAAGATGGCTCTTAATCAGAAAATTTATATGCCCCGGCATTTAGTTGTTCGCTCGCTCACGCTCCCAACCAGAACTCTAACCAGAACTGGACGGATCCGAGCAGACTTGAACCGAACTGATGATGGGTTATGCTCGTTTATAATTATGGGTCCTGTCAGGGGCTAAATGAAAGCCGCATCTCAAACTCAAACTCAAACTCTACAATTTTCAGTTTAGCCAGAGAGAGAGAGAGAGGGAGAGAGAGAGAGAGCGTGATGGAGCTGCTCCCTATGTCTTTCCCTCTCGCTCGGGATGCTGATGCGTCTGCCATTTTGGCCAAAAAGTGGACCAAGGAACTTTCTGTTCGTGGGGCGTGTCACCGCTTTGCGCCTCCCGTTTTCATTTCATTCAAACAATTGATGCCACAAAAAAAAATAAGGGTATGAGTATATTTATAAGAGTAAAACTTACCGCTTGCACTCGTTCCAAAGTTGTCTGAAAGTAGAACAAGAAGAGGGGGAATTAGATAATTATTTGGCCAAGAACAACCTGTCTGTCTGTCTGTCCCACATAGCCCAAATATTTCTTGGCCCTAACTACAATAAATCTTCCCGTATTTGCTCTGGCCCAAAACACACACAACATTTTCGGAACCCCAATGAAAAAAAAGATTGAAAAATTTCGTGCAGACTTTGACCGCAAATTGTTGTAGTCAGTCCCGACCCGTCCCGTCGCAGTGGTTTTTGTTGGATTTTGTCGGCTATAAAATATGAGTTGTATGTATATTCACACGCTGCATAGACCCAAGGGCAGGGCCAGTGCCAGGGCAGAGTTGGGGCTGGGGTTGGGGCGAGCAATCAATCAAAACTATGTGAAGCCTGTGGAATCATCGCCAAGTGTGAACCAGAAATATTTGGAGCAAATCAAATGCAGCCTCAGTCCCAGCCTCATCCCAGTCCCAGCAAAAAGCCGAAAAGGTAAAGTCCATTCCGTTTCGGTTCCAACTTTGTTATATATACTCGTATAAACATTTTAGTTTATTATTTTTTTGTGGCTCGTCTTCTGTTTTATTATTTTGATATTTTCGCACGCAAATCATTTTTGGTTTCCCTTGCGTTTGGAAGATTTATTTTTTATGATTTCGCTTCGGGCATTATGCAAATATCTGTATGGGGCTTAGGTATCTATAGAATATCCCCTATCTGGCAGATCTTCAGATGAGTTTTTCTGAACTAATCTCTGGCTTAAGGCAGTCTCTTTCCCAATCTTTCTCTTTCTCTACTCCACGTCTGGCGGTGTCATTTAGTCAGTTTGTAATGACATGGCTAAGAGTATTTTGTGAACTTGGTGTAGTCTGCTAGTCTGCTCCTCTGCCCCTCTGCCCCTCCCCACCCGTTGCATGTCTCCGATCCAGCTCAATTGCAGCTCTGGCATCTTCCATCTCCCATCTCCATCTGCAGTGGACGCGTTCTTCTTGTCATTTAAGTCATCGAACACGCATTGGTACAATGTACATGGTGTCGGTGTCGGGTTTGTTGTCGGCTCTCCTTCTCCATCGCCATCGCCAGCCCATGGCCATTGCCATTGCCATTGCTGTGTGGATGTCAGTGTCCTGGAACGGCCATTGCCAGTCAGCCAGTTCCCTGCCCCATCCCCTTCCGCTGCCCCATCTGCAATCCCTGCTCCCAGCGCAGTTCATAAATAATCGTCTTAAGTTGATGGCAATGCGGTGGTGACTGTCGACGATTGCTGGGTGGCACTCGCTGCAACTGATGGCCTCTATGGCCGACTCGGTTCTCAGCCGCAGATTAAGCCCGACTTCGTCTTCGACTTCGACTTCGACTTGGACGTGGACTTGGGCTGTCCAGGCCCTGCCTGAGTACTTAACATTGCATTTCGAAAATGAAAAGGAACAGAAATGTGTGGCCAAAAGAAAGCACAGGCTGAGGCTCAGGCTCAGGCCGGGGGAACCGTTCAGATATTCCAAAAACGTTTCAATGAATGTCAGCGAACGCATTGCTTCAATTTTTTCACCGTCTCCCCAGAGCCGCGCTCTTAACTCGCCAAAAAAACCAAAACAAAAAAAAACAGAAACAGAAAACTGAAAAACAGAAAACAGACGAAGAGCCAGCCAGCCAGCCAGCCAGCAACAGCCAGAAACAGCCAGCACTTTGGTCGTGTCTGATCCCATTTTAATATTCTAGATACTTAAATAAAATACGTGTCTGGCCTGGCCAACAAACGTTTATTGTTTGTTAATTGATTTCGCAGCAAAGTTCTCTGCTCCCTGCTCTCCGCTCCTCTGGTTAAAATGCAAAGTGCAACTTTTCTCAAAACCGAAAACAAAACGAAGAGCAGCGCAGACCAGACCAGGCTACAGAGGAGAAGAATTACTCGAACTGGAAGCCTCAGGCCTGAAACGAACTGAAACCGAACTGAACTCGTATTTGGTATGCAAAATTTGTTTGGCTTGCCTCTGGGCCAGGCCAAGTCATCTTCCTCTGCCCCTGCCTCTGCCTCTGCTGTGCCTCCCCACATCTGCTTTGGGGGCTTTGGCTTGGCTTGGCTGGGACTGGGACTGGGTCTGTTGTCGGGGTTGGGGTTGGGGTTGGGGCTTTGGCTTTTGGGCGCAATTAATTTGCAGACAGCGAAGCAGCCTTGAGGCTGCCAACAGTTGACAATTGTCAAGGACTGCGACAACTTGGCGGCAAGAGTCAACGTTGTTCGTCTGCTGCTGGTGGTGCGGCTGGTGGTGCTGCTGCTGCTGTGGTTGCTGTTGCTGTTGTCTACTTTGGCCTGACAGCTGACAGTCGGCGTATCCAAGACTTGGATACTTTGTCTCTCTGTGTGTCGTGGACTTGGGTCATTTAACGGTAATTACCAAAACGCTCTTCGCACAAAAAGCTTTCCGCGAAAGAAACTGTTCTCCAACTGCCGGCACTCCGGCTGGAAAACGCTTGCCTCTTCTCGGCCAGCTTTTCAGACCCAAGAGCCGCTCAAGTGCCGACAAAGCCGACCAAGTGAAGCATAAAAATGAAGCACCCAAAACGAAGAAAAACCTTTAGAAGAGCAGCCAGCCAAAATGGTAGAGGCAGCAACGACAGAGGCAGAGGGCAGAAGGCACAAGGCAGCCGCAGCCACAGCCACAGCCACACGATTTTCCATTTGGCCCAAACACAAAGTTGGGAAGAGACGCGACTCTCGAGCGCGACTCAAAGTCTATTTATGTGACTATTGAAGTGGGCCTTTCGGCTCTTCGGTTCTTCCTCTGGCTGGGGCCTTCTTCAAAACACAGTCCCAGCAATACAGCCAGCACACATACTCCATAATACTCCATCCAGCCTGACTGAAGAGGCTGAGGCTGAGGCTGAAGCAGAGGCTGAGGCGGCTTTGGCTTTGATTTTTGCTTGATTTCTTTCAAAATCGGGCGGCTTCGGATCCGCTGGAGCAAAATAGAGATGCAGAGCAGAGCAGAGAGCCCAGAGCCGAGAGCCGAGACCCGAGAGTGGAGAATCTCAGTCTCGAAAATGATGCTCGAGTTGTGGCTGCTGCTGCTGCTGCCGCTGTTGTTGTTGTTGTTGCATGTGCATTGACTGTGACGCCATTTTCAGGCAGACAACCCAAGAGTGGAGCGTATGCAAAAGAGAGACTCGACTCTGACTGAATCTGAATCTGAGGCTGAGGCTGCGGCTGAGACCCAGGTCTGGGCCTGGCCCTGGCCCGAACATGTCCAAAGGCAAACCGCCAAAAGGATAATCAGCAACAATTTAGTATTATTACACCACGTTCGAAGCCATCGAAGAAGCACCCAAGCCCGAGCCCGAGCCCAGGCCCAGTCCCAAGCAAGCTTGTCTGCGGAGGAGACAGAGACGGAGACGGAGACGTAGACCCAGAGGAAGCAGCACAGCACACAAAGTTGTCTGTCAGAGCCGGGGCTGTTCTCTTTCCGTGCTTCGTTCTCCCTCTTTAAGCCGGGTCGGTGTCGGTCCAGGCCTGGCTGAGCTCTCAAGTATGCATTTCAAAGAAAATCATTATTATCGATGCGGCAAAGGCAGCTCCACCATGGATTTGGCTCTGGCCCAGGCCTAAGCCGCGGATGCGGCTGTGGATGAGGAAGAGCCAGGCAGTGCCTCAAGTTTGCCTTTTGGTATTTTCACGTAGTCGTAGATTGAGTTTCAATGGAAAAATGATTTGCAAATTGACTTTAACGAATTGCTAGAGTGAGCAACCTGCTGTTGGGCCACGGCAGGCTTTTTCTGGTTCCTTTTGGGCATGTTATGGAATTTTGATTACAGCATTTGCTGGCCGAGAGCAGCAGCAGGAGGAGGAGGAGGAGATCGCCTCTCTATTAGAAAAAAGCGCTGCGGCTGCATGTAATTGGCACGCATTTGGCTGGAGCCAGAGCCAGAGACAAGGACAGAGCCAGGGACTCCACCGAATACAATGCCAGTGCCGGGAAGTGGGAGTGGGATCCAACTGGGAGTCTCCTCTGGGCCACTGCCATTCAAAAGACAATCGAAGGCGTATGCCTGGCCTGGCCTGGCCTGGCCTGGCTGGGCCTGATCTGAACACAGCCATGTCTGTCCCGATGCCATTTTGATGGCCATTTCATTGGCATTGGCCAAGTTTAGGGCCGCAGGCGGGCCTCAATGACGTCGACGTCTGATCCATGGCCGATCCATGGCGGCCGCTGCTATCAGCCGCACTCCACTCTCCGAACCAGTTGGTGGACTGGGACTGGGACTCCGCTCCACTCCAGTCGATCCCCGGCTGGAGGTTGCTTTTGGCCGTTGGGCGATGCCAGTTCGTATATCATTATAGAAATTACCTACTCTCTGCTCTATGGCAGCAGCAGCAGCAGCAGCGGCAGCTCCGGCAACGGCAGCAGCCATTGTTAGTATTTTGCCATTAACGTTAACTCTTTGGCACAATCTGAGCCGGTTGATCTCTTGTTGCCCGCCACATCGATGGGGCAGCAACAGAAATTAAAAGCAACCAACCAACAAGCAGCAACCAGCTACGAGGCAGGGGCAGTGGCAGTCAGCCAGCCAGCCAGCTAGCCAGCCAGCCAGGCAGCCCGTGAGGCAACAAAAACTGTCAAGCGGAAGGCGAGGGTCGGGCAAAAAATTGATGTTGTAAATTATTGAAATCTAATGGAAACGTTGACGTCAGTCGGTCGCATGTTGATGCCTCAAGTCAGCTGATAGGGCACCGTATCAGTGGGTTACACTTAGGAGCTAGACAGATACAGATACAGATACAGAGGAAGGAAATACTTACCAGGACTACCAAGGAAGACTGAGGAATACAGTCGCCTGGAGGCGTCTGCGTTGCGAGCATCGGCAGGTGAGGACCATTCTCTTCGACACCATCGTCCTGCAAGAGATAGAAAAGCCGCGCATTAGAATAAAGAGTAAGAAGAGAATAAATAGATAATGTTGAACTGCTCAAATAAATACAACTGTGATAAATTATATTAAACACAAATAATATGTCCACAAATTAACTTAGGGCTCCAGAATTTGGTTATCAAGCAGCCAGAAATAAAGTCCACAATTATTAATTCAACTTTCCACGTTCTAAAGCCTTTCGTAAGTGTAGTGAAACTCATTTCCAGGCAAGGCATCCACAGACAGCACTAAGATCTTAAGCTACTCTAAGCCACGCCGACTAACTGACACAATTTGCAACACTTGTCAACTTAATGCCTCTCCAGCGATATTGACAGCACGCTGAATATCTTAAGCCAACGCATATCTCTCATACCCAAACTGATACCCATACTCATACTCATACCCATACTCGCATGGATGAGGTGCCACTGGCGACTGCCGTCTTCGTCTTGGCTTTCGTCAAACGCCTTTCATTGAGTGACAGGTGCGCCTACAACTGCAGCCGAAAAACCTACTCCCATAAACCATAATCTCCCAATGAACCACGAAGAAACAGGAAAACAGAGCAACCTCTATTCGATGTCGTTGCTAAGGCACAGCCCCCCCAGCCCCTCGTGAGTCAGCTGCGTGCCGCTTATCAGAAATCGGCCTACCATGACCACAAATATATACATATATACACGGGTATTTATAACGTAAGAAAATAACCTCCTCAATGGACACTTTGGAGGCATAAAACTTTAAATGAAATACGTAGTGTAAAAAAGCCGAGGAAGAACGAATGAGAATGGCGCTAATAATAATTTGGTTTATTGGCTTTAAAGCACAATGAAGACGGCCAGAATAAAGAGGCGGAAAGTGGTGGGGCGTGCCGCACACCGAGGGTGCGAGTCGAGTCCAACCCCCGGCCCGGCCAATCTGCACGGCAATTTCTATTATTTTTTTAAGCACTTTCTTCAGCTCAACGACGAGGGCAGACGCACCTTTATTTAAATTTTCCTTCTTTTTCATTTCTTTTTTGTCTGTCCAGCTCAAGAAGAAGAGGCAGAACAGCAGCGAGAGGGGGATGCAGGGGTCAGGGGTCTGTCTGCGCTTCGTTTTCCTCTTAATGGGCAATTTTCTTGGTAGTAAATGGGCACGTTTTATGAACGCTTTTGTGGGGTGTTTATGGTGGGGATGGCGATGGCGATGCCGACTGGAGCCAAGGCCCACCCCCTGGCCGAGCGTCGAGCGATGGGCGTGTGCCGAGTGCAGTCCGCAGTTCGCAGCAGCAGGGTTGACGGCTGTTTTAATGGAACATTAAATCGCCACTGACACTGCACCTGTCCAATTAAAATGTAACATAATCGCAACGAAATAAATTCAAAATGCAAGCCAAGAACAAACCAAAAACCAACAAGCACCAAATCAATAATACAATTAATAGAGTTTTCTTTGGTTGCCAACAAGAGCGGCAACAATGAGCCACCGAAAAAATTGTTCGCACATAAATCTTTGCACTAAAAAATTTTATTGTCGTTTTTATTGTAAAGAAATAAAATAAAAAAGACAGAGAGCAAAGCCAAAACAAAACAAAACCAAAAGCAACAACAAAATGAGACAGAGCAGAGCCAAACAGTCTGCGGCTGTATGGCGGCTCTCCGAGAGAGCCCTCGCACACACACACACACAGACACACAGGCCGTATGCTTATAGCGATGCTGCTCTCACTTCTCACTCATTTCCCCTGACGACTGCCTTATCGTATCGTAAGTTGGCTGCTTACGAGCCGAGCAAATATCGTAAGAAGGCAGCGCCATTTGCTTTGGCGAGCAGGCAGCGTGTGCGAGCGGGACGAAGCTAGTGAAGAAGTCCAAGGCGAATTGGCAGAGCGAATTGGAATGCCAGTCAATGAGAGGAAACTCAGCTCTCCTCCCCGCCTGCCGCCTTTCCCTACCGCTCGCTTCGAGCCAAGTTAATGATTTTCGTTCAGACTGTCTTGACTAATTCGATTTCGGATGAGTTTTGTTTTGTTTGGTTTTTTCTTCATTGGTTTCTTATGCAATGTTAAATCAATAAGCCAACGAATTCGCCTCGCTTTAACCGCGGAACAAGCTTGAAAAATGCACAAAAATATAAATGAAAATGAAAATAATACTTTAAATTAAAAATTCAATTTTGTTTCAATTGTTTTTAAAAACAAATTCGAAGGAGACCCACTAATTGCTTTTGTTTTGTGATTTAATTTTTAAAGATTTCTTTGTTTATGGGGCTTTTAAATGTCACAATTCTCAATTTTTGAAAATGTGCTAAAACATTTATTGTTTGCCCGTTTCTCAGAATGTATTTTAAATTATCTTTCTGTGGCATATTTTGTTGCTTCTTTGTTGCTTTTGTTTCGTTGTTTCTTGTTTCTTGTCTCTTTTTTTGTGTTTTTATTTTTTAATTTGCTTTTTGGCCTTTTGTTGGTGAAACGATTTTCGTTTTCTATTTTTAGTGGCACTATTTTTGGTGGCGACCCCATTTGCCGCTGCCTCTAGCTAAGTGTATTCCTCCTCTCCCGCTCCCTCTCCCTCTCGCGCCTCTTGGTTGCCACCTCTTGGTCCCCCCTCTCTCAATGCACTGGGTATCTCTCTTGGGTGAAGTGCCTGTGGGGCTGATAAATGGCGCTTAGGCATTGATTAGATGCCAGCCAGCGGCAGCCTGCAGCCTGCAGCAAGAGCAACAGTGCAACAGTGCCACAGCCAAATGCATTTGCCTTATCACCAATGCACTCCACAGACACTGGCACACATTATAACCGACACCCATTACCCATGTGGCCCCCTGCCACTGCTCCCTGCTCCCCTCCTCAGCACACACTCTCCCCCAGAAAAGAAAAACACAACAGTCGAAACGAAACGAAACGAATTTTCCATTTTCCATAGAGTTCTGTTCCCCTCCTCTGCACCCCCTGCACAAAATGCCAGAGACTCTTCAATTCTGTTCCGTCTGTGCGGATGTCTGTCTGTTTTTGTGTCCGTGTGTGCTGGTGTGTGTGTGCCCCTGTGTCTGTGTGTGTGCTTAGATAAAATTGTGTTTCGAAAGTGACAGTTGAAATGATTTATCACTTGCCAGCGACTGCAAGGCGCAAACGCCAACGCTTCCCGGCCCCCGCCCCTGCCCCGGTCCCACAGCACCCCCCCTCCGGCCCAGTGCCTGGCTGTCGTCAAAGTTTTTAGCACAAGCTCGATGCTCCTCATCCCCGCCGCCCCTTGCCTACCACCCCCAGCCACCGCCTTCCAAGGCATGTTTGGCATTTTTGTGTAGAAAAATTGAAAATTGCTTTTTTCGTCAGCAGCCGCCACAGCGCCACAGCGCCTCTTCACCCCCTCCCCGCTGCCCATAGCCCGCTATCAGGGGCAACTTCATCTTTCCAATTTTCTACTATTTGGCTTTGTGCCCCTGCAGCAGCCGGTCCTCCGCCTCCTCTGCCCCACTATTGTTGCTGTTATCTGTGAGTTTTTCATATGAAAATTTAATTCCGGACTCGAGGCCCCCTACGTCACCCACCCCTCCTCCCCTGCCAGAGTCATTTCCCATGCGAGCTAATTTAAAAATTTTTGTAATTTTTTCGCTTTGCTCTTTTGGAATTTTTGCAATGCGCGACAAAATGATTTATGTCGCTGCCTGGGCGAAATTAAAAATATTACAAAAAGCAGCAGCAACAGCAACAGCAATGCGAACACATTTAAATAACATAAAAAATATATATGCATATATATATATATGTATATATGCAAAAAAAAAAGGAGAAAGAGGCGGAGGCGGAGGCGCAGAGAGAGGGCGAGAGAGTGAGATACATTTGTATATTGTGTCACTTGAAGCTTTAAAATGAAATTGTTGCCGTGTGGAAATTTACGCTGGCTTTTCTCCATTTTTATGCCCAACAATTTCGAACAAGAGCAGAGCACAACAGCAGCAACAACAACAACCAGCGGCAGAAGCGACAGAAAAAAGTTCAAATAAAATACATAAACCGCAACAATTTTTCAACATTTTGCACGTGTAAATTTTCCAATTGGCTGAACGCGTTGGCCAAATGAATGAAGGGGGAAGGAAGAGAGCACCGCAGAGAGGAGGTAGGCGGGGATGTAGGGTGAGAGCGGATGGTGTACAGAGCGCGAGTGGGCGGTTGGTTCGCTGCTGGGCGTGTCTGCTATTATGAACCATCTGATGGATTCCTTTAGTCAATTCTTGAGGCAGGTGCCCCAGCCCAGAGAGAGAGAGAGAGAGAGAGAGAGAGAGAGAGGGGGATAGACAGGGGGAACCCCTGTAGAGAATTATGGCGGAATATGAAATTTGCATTGACGTGGAAACCTCTCAGGGTGGCTCCTGTCCTGTGCGACGGTGAGTGACCAGCGATGGTCTCCGCTCTGGGCTCCCTCGTCTGGCTGGACTTTTGCATTGCCGTCGGCAGTTTTCAGAGCACTTTTTTCCGACTAAGAGACCAGAGAACCAAGAGAACTCATGGCTCCTTTTTAATGTTTAAATCTAAACGAAAATACACACTCGTAAATACTATAAGTAAGGGGTCAATTATGGTTAAGGTTGAGCTTGATTAAGACATTTAAAACAGTGCAAATAATTTCTGTGAAATTTGATACGGAAACCACTTCTCGGAATAAGCAATTCTACAAAATACAAAATAAATCCAGTTTTTTGTGAATGAATTCTTTTGGGGGATTTCCTTTTAGCCTGATAAGATTAGCCCGGATTAGATTGCTTTCGAAAATCAAGTGGGTTTTTTCTTCTGGGAGCACCCATTGGGCTTTTCCCCTTGGCTAGCCCTCCACTCGAGGCAATTACAAAGGCGAAACCAAATATTGTTATTGGCATTTCATCTCTGCAATCTTTCACTTGCAATCTCCTCTGTTTTTACTCATTTATGGTCTGTCTTTTTCTGGTTTTTTTGTGTAATTATTCACATTCCCAAAAACGAATTTCTGCTGCAGTTTTGCGCCGGAAGGTGGACGGTGAGGTGGAGTGGCTGCAGCTGCTTTACGAGTAGAAAAGCAACAAAAACCAGAATAGTTATCTATTTTTTTGTTGGCCGGCATTTTCCGTCGCCGTTTTCACAGCATTTTCCATGTTTCAATTTTTTGTTGCATTTTTCGAATGTTTTTTTGGTGGTGTTTGGTTTTGTTTCAATTTAAATGAAAAAGCTTTTCGCGCATAGTTATAAAAATAATGGCTGCAACTCAACGAAAGAGACAGGCACACAGAGTAAGAGGGAGATAGGCATACTATGTATAGAAAGCCAGTTCTAATGCATTAAACTCGGATAAATGGATTTAAAAAAGGTTTTAGCTCTCTTGCGGCCTTAAAGGCCATTTCTGTTCGTTTTTCCCATGCAAAAATTCAATAAAACTAAAGGGCCACACCTCGACACAGAACACTCGGCCCTGAACATGACTTGTAACTTAAGCTATGCAATTTTTGTGTCCCCTTCCCCCTCCCCCCCCACTGCCTGTGTGTGTGTGTCATCAGTTTTGGCGACATCCTCGAGGCCACATATCGCTTTACACTTGAAACGAATTTGAAAGTCTGGATCGAGCAGCTCGTAACTCTTGTGTCGCCTGCCCTGCCCCCTCTTAACCCTACACACATGCAGTTGGCCCCCTGCATAGCCCCTCCCCCTGACGAGCTTCATTGGCGTTCTTTATCTGGGCGAGCTGGGCCGCGACTAATATAAACGTACAATGGACCAACTTAAGCTGAAATGACAGTTGCGACATGTTTGCGTAGGCGTGTGCGATCTCTCCCAGACGGACGGACAGAGGGACAGAGGGACGGAGGGACCGGAGACGGAGAGAAACCTGGAATGAACGACCCAAGGAGGCAACCAGTCAGCCCCAGCCGACACCAGCAAATGTTTTGGTATTAATTTTTCTTGCTGTTGCCTTTTGGCATCTGTGGGTCTCCGTCTCCTCTGCTGGGTCCTCCTCCTCCTCCTGCTCCTGCTCCAAGCTGGCTGACAATAAACTTTATCGCATTCATGTGAATGCACTTTATGACACCTAACCAGTCGAAGACAGAGACAGCAGGAGAGGGGCAGTAAGAGAGAGAGAGAGAGGGAGAAACTCGTTTACCTGCCTGTAATTTCTTGGGCCGTTTAAAGACCCCAACAAAGAATCTGCTGGAATTCGAGGCGATTTTTGCACGACTGATTTGAATTGAAAGACTTTGATGAGCTCTACTCTATGTGTAATCCCCACCCCCCTCCCCAGGGCGGGTGTATGAATGTATGTGTAGGAAAGGTTATTTTGTGGTCGTCTGGCTGGCTCGTGACTCGTGCAATTTCAGTCGTCCGTTTGACGGTCACGTGACCCTAATAAATCACAGAATTAATGTTACGTAAAATGGAGTTCGCTTTCAGCTTTCCTTGCTCCGACTCCGACTCGACTCCAACTCCAGCTCGGACTCGCACTCGGACTGGACTGCAATGTCCTGGCAGCAACCACCGTTGAGTGGTTAAACTATGCCAGCCGGAAATTGAAAAACGTTTGCGGCATTTCTGATAAGCCGGAGAATGGCGCGAGTGCGAATGCGAATGCGAGTACGAGTCCAACTTAAAGATCAACTGGCAGAGCGGTGGGTTAATAAGGCATATTTTGAAATTGTTAACCAACACACACACACGCACACACACAGAAAGAGACAGTCAGAGAGCCAGTGAGAGAGATAGCTGAGAAGCAGCAACGGCAGCAAGTGGCAACCGACAACATTATGGCCATTAAAAATACCCAAAACGACAACGACAATTTCCTCATTATCGTAAAATTTATTCAAGCAAAATAAATTCATTGGTCGTTAACCTTGACACTGGTTTTTCTTTTTATTTTTATTCCATCTCTCTCCCTCTCTCACTCACTCTCTCTGGGTGAGTGTGTGTGCGTGTGTGAGTGCTGTCTTTTGTGTGCGCATAAAATTCATGCCATGACGCGTGTTAAATAGTCGCTGTCATTTGTCGACAACTGGGGAAAACTTTTCAGCTCAGAGCTGTAAAATGATTTTCGCAGACCAGACTGAGTGGGTGCCCCAGACAGAGGGGGTTGTGGTGATGGCGGAGATAGAGATGGAGAGAGCGAAAGCGAGAGCGAGAGATAGGCTCAAGATCGCCTTAAGTTAGACTGCATTAGAATAAAGGCAGACAAACAAATTGTGATTACAGGCAGAAAAGCGGCGGAAAGAGAACCAAAACTAAGCATGACTATCATTATTTTAGGCCGCTCCTGCCTGCCCTGCACCGCCCCCGAACACTCCCAAGCTCTCGCTTGATGGGGAAAGAGAGTAATCCGAACTACCAACAAAATAAGAAAATAACAAAAAAGCGAAAAGGAAATTACGCCTGTAAGTATGCTACAATAATCAATAAGTTGATGGTTGTGTGTGTGTGTGAGTGTGTGTGGGAGGGAAGTTGTATGCGAGCTTCTGTTGCCGCTTGACTGCGTTTTAGGCTGCCAGACACACACCAGAACAGAAGGAGTGGAGAGTTGGGTGATTTGTCATGGGCCTGCCGCGAGTTTTGGGAGTTTCCACTGCAGTCCTCGTCCTCGCCCCCGCCACCAAACCCAACGATTTTTCCAGCACAGACAGCGTTCTGTTGTTGCCGTTTCCCCTGGGCTGTTTCGCGGGCTTAAAGTGTTAATGTATCTCATATTGGTGCGTGACAGTTCTGGCATTGTTCTTCTACTCGTCTCGCTGTCTGTCTCTCTGTCTGTCTGCCTGGCTGACAGTGAAATTTATGCACCGAGTTACGGCGAGCCTCGAACTTGTTGAATTGCATTCCAGAGAGAGATGGTTGTCTCAAGATTTATGGGTCTATACCTGAGCAGGAGTTATACCGCCCCACACAGACTTAAAGCTGCAGGCTTTGCCTCCCACCACCCATTTCTCACATTAAAGCGATTGAATGAAATTCTGCGATTCGCCTTAAGCATTCGACATTAGCCATAAAAGCAATTCATATGCAAAATAGAGACTCCAGGACTCAATATCCTGTACATATATAAATTATAGACCCGAGCAGTTCTTAGAAGGAACGACAGAAATAGGATCCGTGGGCCATGGGCAAAAGGGATAAATAAAAAAGGCAAAGAAAACCATATAAAATGAAGAAAAGCTTTTTTCATCCCAAAAGCTAGCAAAGCAAGGCAAGTCCTTCTGCTCTCGTGTGTGTGTGTGAGTGAGTGAACGGCAGCTGTCTGTGTGCGTATTGGCGAGGACTCTAGCTTCAGCCCCGACCAACTCCGACTCCGACGTCGTTTTGTGGGCTCCGCTCCTCCGTGCCACTCCGACACCGCCTCGTGCCCAGCTCAATGCTGTCGTCGTCGTCGTCATTTCGTTCTTTATATAAAACCGAGTCGAGCACAGCCAAGGAGAATGCTCTCTGACACACACACACAAGCACACAGGCACACACACACTTGCACACAGGACAATATAATGTTGTTGCTTTTTTCTACTTTCTGTTCTTTTTTTCTCTACTATTTTCCTACATTTCTTTTATTTCCAGTCAGCAGAAAAAATTCTTATACACAAGCTGCGTTTGTCAGAGTGTGTTTTTCTCTGTCTGCGTGTGTGTGTGTGTGTGACTGTGTGTAAGGAAAAGCTCTCTTGCCATGTGTGTGTGTATGCGTGAGCTGGAGCAGTCAGCTCAGTTTTCTTTTGAATGATTCGATGATTTTAAGCGCCTGCGTTATATGAAAACCAATCGCATCAAAGCACCCCATTAAATTTCATCGTCAGGCATATATCCTTGCTACACTCACGCTCACACTTGCACACACACACAAACACTCTCGAACACAGAGAGACATCCATGGGTCCTGGCAGCTGCTGCCGCTGTTGTGTGACTCCTGGGTGGCTCTTGGCCATGTCTGCGTCTGCATCTATAGTACGTCTGTCTAAGCCGCCCAAGGCAATGTTTGCTATATGCCAGGGAAATCCGTCAGAAAGCGCAGCCGCTGCAGCTGCTCCTCTAGCTCCAGTAGCAATCCCCCTACTCCCCCATTCCGGTTCAGTCCAGGCATGCAGCGGGGGGGACAGCTTCCCTGTCCCATCATCATCATCATTATGTGCTGACGGCGTAAATGGCTCTATCAGCACATTGTGCAGCGCCTTTTGGTGGCACTGACATGTGGCAAGGCCCCGCTCCTCTCGGCTCGGCTCGGCTCGATACCAGCTTAAAGTTGCATATTTTTGGCCAATTTAAAGTGCTTTTAATGGCTTTATGCTGTGTTGAGGAATGGAAAACGGATAAAAAAACACAACTAAATGCCAAGTCATGGTGGGGTAGTGGGCTGGGCTCGGGGTTGGAGTCGGTGTTGGTGTTGGGATACTGTCGTTAGTTTTATATACTTTCTATATGCACATAGCCCCAGTCTATCACAGGACAGAGACGCCATCTTCTGGCTCGGCTCTTGCTTTTGCTTTATTTGCAGTGGATTCTACTCCATCTGCCCCGCCGTCCAGGCCCCACCTCCGTCTCCGACTCCGCCTCCACCTCCGGCTTGGATTCTTGCTTTCTTTTATTCTGCTATTGCCTCCCTCTCTCCCTCTCCCTCTCGCTTTACTTTTTCTCTTTTTTTTTTTGATGGCAAACATTTAATGGGTTTTTCAGAAAATTGCATTTTCTTCTTTGGCACTCTTTAGCCTTTTTGTTTAGCTGCTACTTTGCAGAGCAGCACTGGCAGAAGTGGCAGCAGTGGCAGCAGTGGCAGAGGACTCGACTCGACTCGAGTCTCAGTTGTTCCTGCTGGTGCTGCTGCTGCTGCTCCTGCTGCTGCTCCTGTGGTTGTTGCTGCTGCTGCTGCTCATGACCATGGCTGCCATATTAGATTTTGAATGCATTTCCGCTTTTTGCCGCAGCGAGCTAAACTTTTGTTCGCCATGTTGGTTCTCTCTCTCTCTATCTCTCTTTCTCTTAGAATATGTGCAAGTGTGTGTGTGTGTGTGTGTGCTGGTTTGGGTATATTTTCCACTGACTGACAGCTGTGCAAATGGGCGGCAACAAGGACGAGAGGCGCGTTGCAAGTTTGTCTATCTTTTGCCACTCCACTCCGCTCCTCTCCGGTCCGTGCCACTCCACTCCACTCCGAGTGGGAGTGTGTTTTGGTTGGCTTAGTTGGCTCTTGGTTGGCTGCCTGCCTAGCATCGGTCTCCCCTCGTCTCCTCGCGCCTCCCCGGAACGTGTTTCTGGCTGCATTAAAACTTTGTTTCATTTTCCCAATGTCTGTGTGTGTGTGTGTGTGGGTGCTTTTCCTTTTGCTTTTGTTTGATGAAAAAGTCCAAGTTGTTGCGCAAAAGTTTTTATGCAAGTTTTGCTATTTTGGCAAATGGATATCCTTCCAGCCACTGCTGCTCTTCCTCCTCCTCCTGCTCCACCGATCAACTTGTGGGTGTTGTGCTGCTATCTATCCGACTTATATGAAAGTTGGTCATGTATATGGGATACATAAGTATGTATATATCCGACCCGACGCTTGCTATTGGCATTTCCCGACTAGGGGCTTCATCAACTTTCCACTCCGCCGGGAGCCAGCTGAAGCTTGAGTTGGGGCAAGCATTTAACCCGATGAATTAATGTGAAATTCTAGAACGTCACCAGAGGCTTGCTCTCCGCACACTTTCCAGCTATGCCCGACACACACACACACGCACACACACGCACACACACTCGCCCAGAGAGAGCAACAAAAAGTGCTGCATAACTCTGGGCGCTGGCTGCATATATGCAAATGAAACAAACATTCCACACATTCCCCCCGGGCAGTCCGAAGGCCATAAAACGTCAAGCACCAGACGAGTCGGGGGCCCAGCCGAAAAAAACAGAAACGTTTCCAACCCGTTTTCGTTGACCAAATTAAAAAGCCATTTAGGAGTAGGCCCGCCGAAAGACAAGAGACAAGAGACAAATTTCCATTCAAAGTTACCTCCGAGGTGGCAATTATACATCGATGGCTGAATAATTTGGCTGGCTGGTCCGGAGCAGGGGATTTGATTCGATTAGGCGACAAGCGACAGCAGTCCGTCTATTGAATTGATATGGAACCCCGACTCTTTGTGGACTGTGAAGCAGATCTTAACGATTTTTAACGGCACTAAATCTTCAAGGACAGGAGCACCAGCAGCCCCAGCAGGCTGAGCAGCAGCAGCAGCAGCAGCTGAAGTGAGTTAATCATCCATGATTTAACGATTCGAAGACCATTTAATTGCCATTCAACCCCAGACATGACAGCCGATCGGTGATTAAAACCAAACAAGAAACAGACAACCAGAGAGAGCGAGAGAGCGAGAGGGAAGCAGAAACAAAGCATTTTGTTGTTCACTTTTTGTTCAGTTTTAACGACTTGACAAAGTCATTTAAAGAATTTCTTTCTGGACAATTTTCGACGCACCAACAAGTTCTCCCATCAATTGGAAATGGATCCGGCATGAAAGCACCTGTAAGTGGTGGGCGGGAGAGTGGGGTGCTGGGTGCTATCGGGGCGTGTGGGTGTGGGGGTGTGGCGGCAGCACGCGCCATTTCGTTGGAAATTGAAAACGTGTCCAACATCGAGACATCAATTTTTAAACAGAAGTAATCACTTTGTAAACGTTGCCCGTCCCGAGACCAGCAGATACTCGACAGAATACTCGAATACATGTATCCTTTGGGGGTTGACTTTGGCTAAGCCAGAGGCCGGGGACCAGGGACCAGGGACCAGAGTCCTTGTGGTCCTTTAGTCCTTCTGGCCGGGGCTCTCAGACCAGACCCCTGACAAGTATGCCTCAAATTTCTGGGGTCTGCTTGGTGCTGGCGCTGGCGCTCCGCTTGATTTCCAAATTTCTGCACGTAACCACGTAAAGTTGCAGAAATTTTTATACAATTTGTTGCATGCATAATTCACGAGGACCAGGCTGTGGCTGTGGCAGGCATTTGCTGCTGGATTTATGTGGGTGGCCCTGCTGGCTCCGGAATTATGATGAGCCAGAGCATCAAAGGGAGCAGCCTGGAAGGGCTTAGCTCGTAACTTAGATGCGAACTCAATTCAATTTGATGAAAGTGAAGGAGTCGTAAGTATTGCCAGGAAACTGGCTAACAAAAAAGCATTTAAAAGATACCAAACACAAGTCCAGATCCAAATCCAAATCGAAATCGCAAGCCAAAACGAAACGAAACGAAACAGAAACTGAGACAGCTTCAAACAACATTAAGACCCTGTTAATCTATTGAAATAAGCGCCACCATTTGTCTATCGAATAGATCTGAGGCTTTATTCAGATATCCCTCACTTTTAATTGCCATTCGGTTCGGGCTGCGTCGGGCACTGGCTTTACAGTCGCGTCGCACACAGTCGCACACACTAAAAAGTGTCAGAAAAAAGCTAAATAAGCTAAATTTATTAAATTCTCATTTATCAAACATCATAAATCAAAGTCTGCGTTGTATTTATTTCGAATGATCTATCAACAGTTTGCCATTTGGATGGATGCCTCCTCGTGCCCCCTCTGTATCTGTATCTGTATCTTTTATGACTAGCTAATTTGGTTTGTTTTTGATTTTGATTTGTCAGTTTATTGTTTCTGGCTGTCAATGATGATGATGCTGCTCTGCTGCTCTGCCGCTCCTCTTCTTTCGCGAGAATGGCGCTCAATGAACTATAAAAAACTAATGTTTCAGCGGCAGACAGGCGGCGGGCCGGGCCGGGCCGTGCACTTGACAAGTGAATGAAAGGCTGAATGATGTCAATCTATCATGCAGCCCTCGTCGGGCAGCCGCCCAAGCCCCCCAGGGCTACACCGTCCGTCCGTCCGTCAGCTTTTACTTTCAGTTTGACCTTTGCTAACTGTCAAAATTCTGTGTCGCCTGCAATGTGTCAAAAGTGTGGCAGTAGCTGTTGTTACTGTATTTGCATTTGACAGCTCCTGTCCGCTGTCCGCTGTCCGTTGTCCGATGTCCGCATCACTTTTCGCACTTTTGCTGCAGAGGCAGCGACTGTGACTGCGACGGCGACTGCGACGGCGGCGGCATCGAGCACAAAACGCGGCTTTGAACTACTAAATCATTTTTGACAGTTGGCAGCGACGCCGGGGAAAGCCCCAAGCAGCGCAGTCTGGCTCTGAATATATGTATATGTGTCTGTGTGTGTGTGTGTGTGTGTGTGCGGGCACTCTTTAACCATGACCTTGAGAGCCGTTACACACACACATACACATATTGCTGTTGCTGCCGCTGCTGCCTTTGTTTATGCAATAAATTAAAAGCAATAATTTTTCATCTTGAGGCAGCAGCAACAGCGGCAGAAGCAGAACCAGCAACCAGCAACAGTTGAAAGTTCGCCCGCTGCGGCGCAGCGCATTAATTTTGTGTAAACTTCAACAAACACACTGCCACACAGCCGTGCCACACAGATACTCCAGAGAGGGACAGCAACAGAAACAGCAGCAACAGCAGCAGCGGCAAAAGTGATAAAGCACCGCAATGGCAATGGCAGCGACGTCGACATTGTTTTTAGCTCGCTGCGACTGCGCTGCTCTGCTCTGCGCTGCTCTGCTCCCTTAGCAATAAATACAACAACAACAACAACAACAGCAACAAGAGGCAGCAGCAGAAACAATAATTCAACTTGTGGCAACTTTGGCACTGTGCTCCACATACCACACGGCCGGGCCGGGCCGGGCCGGGCACAGTGCAGGTTCAATGGACGCTTTGCGCCTGCGCAGGGCCCAACAAATTGCAGCCACCAGCTGTCTCTCTCTCCCTTGCTCTCTCTCTCTCTCTCTGCCTGCCTTCCTCTCTTTCTCTTACGCCATTAATTCTAGCGCTTGCCGGCTTGTTTGACAGTTCTGACAGACGATTATTTAAAGTTGTGCTTAAATGCTCGCCTCTCGCTCTCGCTCTCGCTCGCTGTCTCCGTCCCTGTCTGGGACCTGGCCCTGGCCCTGACCCCCTGGCTGTCTGCGCCCCCCCGCAAACCTGGCGAAAATAATACAAATTACACTTTTGGCATATTGTTCCGAGCCTACAAGAGAGGGCCACTTGTTTCTGTGGGTTAGTGGGCCTCGCTAGTGGGTCTCCCCGGAGTCGCGGGAAAATAATCGAAGTGAAGGCGTTCTGGAAATATTTGTCAGATATTACCGCAAAGGTTTAACGATTTAAATGCCCCGGCACACCATTCTTCAATTTAACGCATCATAAAGATGGGGAAAACTGTGTCCTCCAGCGGGGACTTTTATGAGCCCAGAGGCGGCTGGTCGGCTGCCGGGCTGCCCGGCTACCCGGCGGGATGGGTCTCGGGATGGTTCTTAGTCGGGACAAGAACCCCCCACACTGTGTGGAGCGCGATCATAAATCAAATTTCAATTCACGTGCCGTTCGCCCGTCCGTTCGCCTCATGTTCATTAATGAAAGCGAAATGCTCATACGCTTATATAATGCCACAACGCTGGGACAGGCAGTGGGAGGGGACCATGGCCATGACGCAAGCGTCCAACTATCAGCCCTCGGACATCATCAAAACTGCCACTGCGCACAGCACAGCGCATCACAGCACAGCCACAACATAGTAGAGGAGCGACGAGCGCTGAACAGATTTTCACATCAAAAAAATTGGCACAAGTTCATCATCATTGTGATGGTTGGTCCCGCTGAATGGGGATGACTGCTGTCCTGATGTCTGGGTATGGGAATGGGTCTGGTCGGGGGGGCGTGGCCACATGCACGTTGAAAGCTCGGAGACCGCCAATGTTCAATTTATGAGCCGCAGACAGTCGCCCGCCACTGCCACTGGCCCTGTCCTGTCCTGTCCCTGTCCATGGCCTTTGTTTTGCTTCTTCCCCCTTTTAATCGATTGTAGTTTTTAATTAAAATTTAACTTTATAATGATTTTTTATCAGCTGTCCCAAGTAGCGGCGGCGGCGGCGGCTGCCTTCGCGAGTCTGTTTAAGTCTAAATTAAAAAGAAATTTCTCATTTTGAGTGGAGCAGACGGGAAGAGCCTCGAACAGGAGAACAGGAAGCCGCAACCGTGCGCAAACTGGGCGTGGATCGGGCCGGAACGTGATCGCGAACAGGATTAGTGACAGACAGACATCAAAGCCCCCAGAACTGATCGATGCCTTGGCCACTGGCCACTGGCCCCTGGCCACTTCCCTTCCGGCCAGCTGTGATTGATGTGCGAACTCGGTTTCAGCACGTGTACCCTGTCCCCTGTCCACCGTCCCCTTTAGCCTCTAATCTATCTTCTAAGTAATAAATAGTAGTAGTATCTACTCAACACAAATGTGTTAAATGACTTAATGTGGAATGTGACTTACCATCATATGTTAGTTCTGAAGGATTGAGTGATGATAAGAACTTACCATCTGAAACGGAAGGAAAATACAGCAACGAATTAGCCAAATGCATATTTATTTCAATTAATGTTTATAAAGGTTCCCATAGAGGGGATCATTGGCTGGCCGCATTCATTAAACTAATTACCAATAAATAATATTTACGGATTAAACGCAAATGTTTTTATAAGCCCAAAAACGGCCCTCAAATGGGGATTTTTGTTCATTCTTTTTATATGATACCCTGGCTTTAAAGAGTTTATTTTGCTGTTTGTACAGTAAAATACTAAACAATATATTCTACGTTTATTCAGATCGGCAAGCGAGTCTTAGATTTTGTAAATTATATTCTGCTCCACGGATTAAACATCCCTTTATTATCCACTTATCCAAGGGATATTCAGGGCTTCGTGTTCATCCAATCATTATGGTGTGTGTGTGTGTGTGTGTTTCCCACTCTTTATCCATAATTGCAGCATTAAAACGCTTAATTACAACCATTTTATTTTTGTTGGTGCTGTCTATAGTTTTTGTGTGGCTTTTGTCTGTCACCTTCCTGCGATTTTTGGCTCGACCGCGCTCATCCTCTCTCCCTCTCTCTCTCTTTATCCTAGCGCGTTTTTTGTTGGTTTAATTTTGTTTTGTTGCTTGATTAATTTTATTATTGTGCAGCATTTAATTTAATACGCATTGCGGCGCATAATGTACAATAATTATTTTAAATTCACTTTGACAAGCACGCACATGCACACGCACACACACACTCCATTCCCCGGCCTAACCGCCCTCATTTCCCTGTTAATGTTAATTTAATATTTTTACATTGTGCTCGTGTTTTAATTTTGCCTGCGGTTTGCCATGTTTGTTGCTGAAAATGTTGAACTTTTTCGCATTTTTTGTTATCATAAAACAAAAATGCAAATTAACGCAGAATCCTCTTCGGCCGCTTCATCTCTTTTTGTATTGTTAATTATTTATGGCTGTCAGGGTTTTTTAATTTTTTCGTTTTTCGTTTTTCATTTTTGTGCTTTATCTTTTTTTCGAGCGTTTTATTTGCACGCATTTTATTTCGATAAATTATTAAATTTGTTGCTCTTTTTATTCTCTGACATTTAATGGCGTTTTAAGGCCATAAACATTTGCAGCTACACTTAAGCCAAAAAATGGAAATAATATCGCATTAAATGTTTTATTATTTCGGATAAGCCAGAAGAGTTAATCGCGAAATTCTCTCATAGAGAATGACCTGAATCTCCCCACCTCGGGAGGAATACCATCCTCTCGAGAATAAATACTTCCCTGATCATCTGCCCTGATTACCATTTGTTGTAACAACAAAATGCTGCAAGTTTATTTCTGTAATTTTATTGTATTTTTATCGTATTCCGCGACTTGGTTTGTTGTAAATAAATCAACCATAATTAACCTTCTGCAGCGCGTAGAAATAATTTTACTGTCAATGTTGTCACCACTGACAGTCGAACATCTTAAATCATTTTGTGGCGGGGCTGGTCTGTATGGACACTGAATTTTCGTGAGCACAAAACGAAATTAAAAAGCGCAACAACGACGGACACTAAACACGGCTAAATGATCAACGCTCCCCGAAAATGCCAAATGCGCCAAATGAAATGCCAATTCGCACTCAATTGGCGCATTTGGAGGGCGGAGCGGGGGCCCAGAGCGGGGCAGGACAGGGCTCTAGACTGGCGACAAAACACCTTTCGGAAACAGAGAGGGTCTTGGGCTTGGACTTTGACTGCGACTTGTACTGGGACTGGGATCGGGACTGGCACTGGCACTGGCACTGGGACTCTGTCTCTGGCTCTGTCTCTGTGCTGGTCTCTCCCTGATGCGTAGACGTCAAAATGCCGTGGTGGCAATTAAATGCCTTCGACGCTCATTGCCAACGCCTCAGCCAGAGGTAGAGCTCAGAGTCCAAGTCCCAGTCGGAGACCCAGTCTTGAGCTGCTGCTTTAGTGTCTTTGTCCTGAGGCTGCTGCCTGCCAGCCTGCCTGCCTGCCTCCTCCTGCTGCCCTTCCACCTTGAAGTCGGGCCACAAATAACGCCCAAATATGGCGCAATTTCATTCGCAACGCAACGAATCGATTGCCGATGTATGAGACGATGCCACCGCTGCTGTGGCTGCTGTTGCCTCTGTCGATTCATTTCAATTCGTTGCGTTTCGATTTATTTATCACCTGTCGTTGAAAATTGAAATTGCATTCGCTTGGGCCATCACCCATCGCCCATCGCCTTCGCCCCAACCCCAACCCCAAGACAATCCCAAACCCAAAAGAGAACTCAGTGCCAGACCCAACCCGAGTTCGCTTTTTGCTTTAGTTTCGTTTCGTTTCGTTTTCTTGAGGGCCAGGTAATCATTGTCAACAATTAATGAACAGCCATTGGTGGGCGTGGCAGTCATTTAATGAACAACCAGACCAAGCAAGAGGCAGCCGCATTTTGTTTTTCTTTTTCCTTGGGTTTTTTCTTCTTTTCTTCTATTTTTATAAATTAGCAGAGAGGCCTTTTCCTATTAGAATGGCCAAAAACCTCATCAGCATAATGTAAGATGTTGTGGCTCGGGGCGATAATGAGCTATAATGGAGTTGGCCAAAGAGCGAGAGAGGGAGAGGGGGAGAAAGGGGTAATGGAGTGAGACAGGGGACTGGACTCCGAGAGGTTCTGAAACTGGTTCGAGTCTTAAGAGCTCTTAATGCCGCTGGCATGGCCTCACTTCACTCCACTTCACTTCACTGTTTCCCTCCTCTTTGCATATTTAAAAGCTTGATTCAGTTCCGACCGAACATTGATCGACTAATCAGCAAAAGGCAAAGAAAGTGCAGACCAGGACGAGCTGGACGGCATCCGCCTTATCAATGCACTTTGCCGTGCTACACGTAAACTTACTTTAAACGCGCCAAACTTTTCATTCCCGATAAGGAACGGAACCAAACCGAACCCAAGGAAGGGGAGCCCTGGAAGGAACGTTCTCCCTGGAACGTTCTCCCGCTCTCCTATGCTCCTCCGCTCCTCTGCACTGATAGCATTTTGCATTGATTTCAATCATTGTTTATGTACTCTGTCTGGCCCAAGGATGTGCTCTGCCCTGCACTTGATTGGCGGGGAGTGCCAGAAGTCGGGTGCGGGCATCATTAGACCAGGCCCAAAGCTAAAGCTGAGCGATGTTCGTGCCGGTCCGTGCCGGCAGCGCGCGCTTCAACGCTTTGCTGCCACAAGTTGCAGCGGCAGCGGCAGTGGCAGTGGCGGCGGCCACAAGTTGGGATCTGCGCTCTGCTGCATGAGGTCTGCTCTGCTCTGGTCTGGTCTGGTCTTGTGGCATGCGGACTTTTGTAGCAGACAAAATTGTCGACAAATAGTTTACACAAGCATGAAATTTTGCTGCCCCGACGAGCAACAAAAGAATGTTGTTGCTGTACTTGCCGCAGTTGTTGTTGTGGTTTAGTTTGTAGTTGCAGGAATTCGCTTGCAACGTTTCAGTGAAGGCAGACAGCAGGCAGCAGGCAGCAAGCAGCATGCAACACAAACCTATTGGCAAATGTCAGCCAAAGAAAGCAACAGCAGCAGGAGAGGGAGAGGGAGCGGGAGCCGGAGAGGGCTGGGGAAGGTGGGTGCAACATGATATCCTCTCCCCTGCCCCGCTACACCTGCCACAAAATGTTTAATTAAATTATGTGAGGAGCGTCGAGGGTGAGAGAGTGCGATATGGAGCCTGAGGATTATGCATTGTTATGCGGTCATTAATTCATATCAAAGGGGTAATTGAAAACCGCATAAATTAAACAAAAAGCGCGAAAAAACAGTGCAATTATTTGCCGTTTTTAAATACGGCGGAGCATCATTTTTTCCTCCTGCATTCGGCTTGGATTGCATTTGAGTGTGTTATCCGCCGGGGAATAAGCGCGCGCGGCTTTGACATTTGGCTGCATTATAGTTTAATCTTATTAAAATATTTATTTTATTAAAATATGCATGCAATTTGTTAATTTAACTGCTGCGTTTGCTGTTGCACCCTCCCACACCCACACCCACACCCACAACCACACTCCCATTCGGCCATCCACAATTGTATGCATGAATACTTTTCGATACCCTATGACAAGTTCCGACATAAAGTTTATTCAAACGGATAATAATTGAAAAAAAACTGCATCTAGAACCACCAAGATCCTATCGATTCATCTATATATTTTCTATATATTATCTAAAATTAATGCATCAATAAATTCCATTGGCCAGCAGAGGGTATTCCTAGCTTCGACGCTTCTTCGTCTGTGGTTTGGTTTGGCCTTTTTTTAGTTGGTCGTCACGGATTTCGTGCTTTTATTGTGGCAGCCACTGCGCTTAATTGCATTTTGTATATGAATTAATGAATTTTTTATCAGCAACAATACACCTACAACAGACGGACACACGGACAGAACAGATGTGCCACATAAGCCGCTCTATATGCGAGCTTTATTTATTTGATTTTTTCTCTCTCTCTCGCTCTCCTTTTTTGTGTGTTTTTTCTTGTCATGGCGCCTGATAATGCAACGAGAACAGCAAATACGGCAGCCACGCCACAGAGAGCTTCAATATTTTAATATCTTTTTTTCCAGCTGCGAATATTTAATTTCGTTTGTGGTCTGACCAATAAAGCCAACGAGAGATAGATAGGAGGTAAATCTCTCCCAGCCCGAAGGACTCTACAAGGACTGTGCATTTACCATATCATTAACAGCTCCGTTCGTATCGGGCAGTTTGGATCTTGTTTTAGATCTAGATTGCCCAGAAGAAGGGTTCGCTATGGACCGGAAAGTTTCTGTTTCATTAAAATGCAATTAATATAGGCTTTCAGCACATTCTGATGACTTTGGGGACTTGGCCAGAGGCAAATTACCCAACTAACTCGGCCAGCTCAGCCAGCTCAGCCCCGAAGGCAACAAATTAGGGTGCGCCTATAATTAATAACATTCTCAACAAAACACAAACATATACGTAGTGGGAACCATTTCATTAACTTCACATTACACATTACACGAGCCAGTCCAAAGAGAGAGGAAGACCCACTGCAATTGTTCCAAACTGGGACAGAGACACGTGTAAGTGCGAGTATGGATGTCTCCCTTATGCACACACACACACACACACACAAGAAGTGCACGCAACTATCCACAGCGGCAGAGACAGAGGCAGATTCAGAGGGAAAGAGCAGAGACAGGTATGAGTATGAGTCAATCCATTAACGTTTTGATAAAAGATCTTTATGACGACACTCGAAGCGACAGCAACAGCGACAGCGACGCCGGCAATCATCATCATCAGCAACAGCAACAGCAACAAGAGCCAAGAGCCACAAAAATGGCTTTGGTACGTGTCAGCAAGGAGCGAGAGACGAGACCCGAACCACAAACAGACACACCATCGAGTGAAAAGTAATTGCGTTTAAATGCGTTTACATTAGGGCCCGAAAAAAGCCGTACATATCATACATACATGATGTGCAATGGAACTCCAGCTCAGCACAGCTCAGCTCGAGTTTGGCCTAATTGCAGAGTTCCATTGATGGCCAGATGGGCGGGCAGCTCCATCAAGGACAATTATTACATTACACTTGTAATGCCGGCCTTTAATGGCATTATTAATGCAGCTCGAGCCACACTCGGACCCGGGCCGGGCCGGGCCGGGCCAGGCCGGACCGTAGAATACTCGTACCATATCCAACGCGTTGTAATCGGGGAAGCCCTGAAATAAATCTCCATCGACGACTTTACGACAGCCAAAGGCCGCCAGTAAAAACACTCACCCACAACCTACAACCTCAACTCTCTCACCCAGTCCAGTCTCCCAGATAGCTCTCCCTCTCCCTCTCCTGGACGGTTTTCTTTTACGACTTTTTAATAGTTCTCACATAGATTTTATAGTTCTTTCCCCATTCCATTCCATTTCATTCCATTCCATTCCTCGTGGCTGGCCGCTTTGATGGGGCACTATTTGTTTTTCTTACTTTTGGCCAGAGCGCATAAAATTGATTTCCTTTCCCGGTTCCCGTTTCCCAGTTCCCAGTTCCCGGTTTACGGAGCGTTTACTCTTTCGCCTGTCATAAAATTTATGTTTATGTCGTAAAATTTAGTTCGATTTTTTTCGCTGCTCCAGCCAGCCCCTGTGTCTGTCTCTTTCTCTTTCTCGAGCAATCAATGTGCGTGCTTTTTGCTGGATTTTTAGTGGACCACACCAGGTGTTTACAAAGGGTTTTCCCTCAGACAATGTGGCGTATACGCAACTTTTTTTTTTGGGCTCTAGAGAAGGGAAATGAAAGCATGGGGGGGCAGAAAAGAAAAAATTGTCGCTTTCTTGATATAAACAAACGACAGACATTTATTTTTATTACACACCTTTTTCGGCCTTTTCGGGCAGAGGGTGATGGCCCCCACAGAGTGGGAGGGATGACACTTTGGTAGTAGATTCTAGTTATTCTAATGCACATTTCATAGGCAATTCCAAATTAGGCAATGTTTGGCAATGTACTTGGCCGTCACCCCCACACACAGCCAGACACCTCAGACCTCAGGCCTCAACCCTCAGGATTCAGGCCTCACGACGCCTTGGTGCTCCGGTTCTCAGGACTCGGCTCTCCGGTTCCCCTCAATGTACATCAAGGTGTGGCTGTGGCCGTGGCTGTGGCTGCGGCCGAGGGGTGGTTGGACGACTCGTGCTTATAAAAAAGTAATTTTCTCATTTCTTGCCATCGTTCGAGGCTTTTTGTATATTAGAAGAAATGGCTTTATTTATTTCTTATTTCTTACAAGTGGAGAAAAACTTTGCCGCTTTCTCTGTACTCTCTCCTTTCCACTCTCCGCCGTGCCCTGCTCTACTTTACTTGGATGGTGTTTTTTTTCTGGTTGGGCGCCCGTTAAATTGGCAAGTTTGTTGTGCTAAGTTTTCGGGTCTCTCGCTGCCTCGGAGAGCACATAAATTAGACGCACAAATTAGAAATTATGTGCGCATTTAAATGTGAAGAGGACTGGGACTCCAGTTACAGCTACAGCTACAGCTCCGCTCCAGCTCCAGCTCCAGCTGCAGAATGGCCCTGCCCCATCTGCCGTTTCTCCAACTGTCTGCTCCATATGTTGGTTCGGCCAACTTCGAGCTAATGAAATGGCGGATGGAGGAGGCAGGCGGCAGGAGGCAGGCTGAGTGTATGCCCTGCCTTTTAGTCAAACTCAATGAATATTTGAAGAGCCACCGAACGAATGGCAAACGGCAAAAGGAAAAAAAAAGGCAGAGAAACCGAAATGGAAATGGAACTTTTGTGCCACGGCGCCATTTGGCGCTACAAAAGATATTTTTCCATTGAAAGCGTACGGGCACGGGGCACGAGTACGGGCAAAAAAAGTTGTTTAAATTTAGCCCAAGACACATGTGTGTATCCGCATGCCACATGCAGTGGGTGTGTGTGGGTGTGTGGGTGTGGGTGGTGCTCCAGGGGCGGGGTGGTTACAATTCCGCATTTCGCGTTCTTTGTGGTTGTCGTCATTATTTGCTCTTCTTTTTCGGCCGGAGACAATTGTCAGGGCAGAGATTCACAAGAAGTTCAATGATCGATCCAAGGCTCTGGGTCTTTGCCCTCTCTCCCGCGAACAATTTGCGGCACTTTCCCCCCACTTTACCGAAGCATTTGCATCTCGTACCCTTACCCTTACCCTTCCCCCTCTCCTTCGCTAATGTCGTTTATCATTAGGCTAACCCACAATTTCCATTCTGTTGAACAGGAAAATGTGTGTACAAATATACGTATATCTAGCACAATTTTCTACACAATTTTCTTCCTGTTGACGCTAGATAATTTCTGTGTTGTGTTCCTTTTTGGTGAACGAATTACAAAATGTCAAATTTTCCCGAACAAAACGCCCCCGACACGCTCCAACTCGGAAAAGGGAGGCGGCTGTGGACTTGTAGGTGGCATAACGAAACCTGCCTGCTGCCTGCCAGGCTGCCTGCCTACCTCGTCAGGTGAGCCGACCACGCCCCCTCAGGCACTGGGCCCATAATTTGTCATTGAATGTTTGCCTTTCGGGGGCAGTGGCACGCCCACTTCTGGTCAGTGGGCGCAGGATAATGGTAATGCTAATGTCTTAGGTGTTGCTGGTGGAACGAGAATGTTTGTCCAGGAACAAAAAGCCAAACAAGTAGGCGACGCTGACGCAGAGAGGGGGACGAGGGGCGTGTCCACTCGAGAGCCGGTCGCTGTTGTTGTATATCCTGGCTAAAACATTTTCTGCCTAATTTTGCTGTTCGAGCATTTAAAAAGCATTTAGCATACAGTGGCGTCGCTCAAAACCTGTCCGCTTGCTGTCCGCTATCTGCTTGGAGGAGACGCAGAGAGAGAGAGAGCGAGAGAGAGGTCGTCAGAGCTCACTACACAAACGGCCATACATATAGAGCCATATAATTATAATCGCTGATAAATGTTTCATACTAATAAACACTTAAAGAGAACAAGAGGAGCATGGAATGGCTGAGGATGAGGGGACTGGACTGTGATGGGGCATCGGGCATCGGGGATCGGGGATCGGGATCGGGACGTGTGACGCTAATGACACTTGGCTCCATCGCTGGCGTTGTCGTTGTCGTTGGGCAAAAATGAAATGATTTGTGTGAGAGATTGCATGCCGCGCAGTGATTTGTGATTTGTGTGTTGAGAAATGCAATTTTAAACGGAGGGAGAACTTGCAACCGGCAGCTTGATAAGCCGCGCACTGTCATCAGCAGCATACAGCACTTGATAGCTCTATTAATGGCACGCCAGAAGACCCCTCCGATTACCCCTTCACCCGACCGCCATCTATCTCTATCTGTCTCTCCGAACTGCAGTTGGAAGGAAATCCGAAATGAATGCGAAAATAATGAATAATAAAAGTCAGGAGTACATGATGTTTAATGTTTCGCAGCGAATGAATGGCCGACGCTAGCATTGAGGTTAAAAAACAAATCAAAAATAATCACTAAGAAAAACGAGAGCAGGACGGAAAGATCTCCCTGTCCCTCTGTCTCTCTCTCTCCCTCTCATTCTGCGTTTCTTATCATCTCTGTGGCTGGAGTGATCGTCCGGCTGTGTCCAATTTATTCAACCGCCACTGTTGTACATGCATAGATCCATAACTATATTACGGCGATAAGTGCAAAGCTAGACAAATTCCAAGTCAAAGTCAGCGACCATCCGACCACCCATGAAACACGATTCCCTTCCATCCCATCCCAGGCCATGCCATGCCCCAGCCACGTCAGGATGAGCCGCCCTCAGCCGCCCTAAAGAGAGATATGGAAAGGAAGTCCGCAGTTTGTCAGGAGTCGCAACCCTCCGCCGTGTGGCAGGCAGCAACAATGAAGCGTTTGTTGCCGTTGTTGGTGTTGCTTGTTTGTCAACTTCCTCCTCTCCGCTCCTCTCCACCCCACTGCTATCCTCTCAACCGAAGCTGTTCCTTCTGGTGTTGATGATTCTGTTGATGTTGATGTGAAGGTTACCTTACCCCCAAATGGAGAGGAGAGCAACTCTCCGAACAGGCAGGCAGGCGGGCGGGCAGGCAGGCAGGCCCGAGAGCTGAGCCCAATCCCCGAGCTTGGGAAATTCGATGCGCATTCTATTCATTGGCGTGTCGGCCCAGAAATATGATAATGTGAATGAGCAAACGAGAGGCAGAGCAGAGCACAACGGAGCCAAAAAAAAAAGCAACAGTCAGTTCGTAAATTTTCATTGTAAAATAAGAAGTGCCGAGCGCCCTGCTCCCGCTCCTGCTCCTGCTCCTGTCGTGTTTTTTTTAGGGGATGAAGATGTATTGCCTTTTGTGCTATTTGACGTAATGTTACATAAGCTCTGGTGCCTGCTTCTGCGGCCCTTCCCTGATTCCCATTCCCTGCTCCTCATTATGAAACATCGCATTTCTGTTTCAGTTTTTATGATTGTGAAACTTGGTGTGGTCCGTGGTCCGTGGTACCCGGTACCCGGAACAGAACCCAAAAATTGAACCAAGTCCCGGGTGTTAGTTAGGCCCAATCATACGTGCGGCAGCTGGTGTCCTTTATGCGGGGATTTCGGGGTTCAGTTCGGGCTCGACAACAGATATGGGCAATTTCTGGCAGCCGGGACTTCTATTCAAAAGTTTTTTTCTGCTTTTATCAGATTTTGTTAATGCGTAAAATTTTAATTTCATTTTTTGTGATCATCGTTGGCGGCTGTTTGGGAAATTGTGTCATCGTTTTCGACAAAAGAGTTAAAAAGTTGTGGGAACAGTGATCCATATCGGGCGGCAGATGCTGTCGAGGTGTGAATAGATGAGGGATCGAGGTCGCGAGGTCAAATGCGGGGAGTGCTGCCTTCAATTGAAGAGTGATCGGGTCTCGGTCTGTCTCTCTCTTAAGTACGCTTGAATTTGCATGCGGAATCTCCCAGAATTTTCACTTCCTTTCACAGAGAGCCCAGCCAAATGTAATACAATTAAAAGCGAGCTCAAGAGAATGGGAGTGAGGGAAATGCTTTCACATCGCAGCCCAAGAAAAACTCCCAAGGCAAAAATCCCTGAGAAAAACTGTCAACGGACTCGGCGAGGGGCAACAAATGGAAATTGTCTAATTGTGCGTGGCAAGATAACAAACAGAGTTAGAGCTTCCTGTTATTGTTACCCGAACGAGAGCGGGCATACTCTTGTATTCCTTTGCCCCTGGATGTTGTGGTAGCTGTAACACATTTCATCAATGTAAATAACAAGAGCAACAACGGAAGATAATCGCCTTAGTGCTGGAAAAAGTGCACTCCAAATAAGGTCAGCCGAGGAGGAGGAGGAGGTGGAGGATTTAAATGCCACAATGACAAAAACAAGCTGCCACACGGACAAGCGGCAGACAGACAGATCCACATCCACATCCCTCTCGGGCAACGGCAAAGGCAACGGCAACCCTCCCGGCATGGCTTTAAAACTGTAACAATTGGCAATTGTGTGGGTCTTGCGGCTTGACGAACTCCGAGAGCCGAGCGGAAAGGATAACACGCACTTCTGCGACCACCGTCTCTCTCCATTTCTCTCTCTCTCACTCTCTCGCTATGGCCACCCGGCGACCCGCTGCCATGAAAGTTAATTTACGTCACGCAGCATTTTCAATCAATGTCAGGCGGAGGGTAGCCGGAATCAAAAGGGGTTGCTGTTGCTGTTGCCGTTGCCGTCGCCGTCGCCCGCCTGCTGTTCTTGTTTATTTTCATTTTTCGATTCTATTTTTTCATCAAATTGATCTCGTTTTGATTTGCATTTAAGAGCGCGACACTTGACAAGTCGCCGTGCAAATAAACACATTGAACACAGTTCAGGAAATACAAAATACAAAATACATAATACTCGACACCCGTCTTAGGGGTCTTTAACAAGGCATTACCGTCAAGTGTGACGGGTCTGGGTCTGGGCTTGGGCCTGGGCCTGGGCGACCCTGGCAGCCATTAGCTCATCATCGGCGTCAGGTCGAGACAAGTCGAAAATATTTTTTAATTGAAACTCTCTGATGGGAAGATGGACGAACTTGTGGAGTTGTGGTTGACCTTGATGAGGGTGCCATATAATTATGCGGACTCCCTAGGTCTGGTCTGCGGCTGTCAGCCAAATAGCTGGGGTTTTTATAGGGAAATCTATCGCTTGGTTGACGCCCCGCACACACTCCCTCTCCCTCTCTCTCTCTCTCTCTCTCTCTCCGTTTATTGCTGGCGATCTATCCACGAGTGAGTATAATTATGGTCAAAATTAAAGACCAGAAAGATTGAAGTCTCATTGAAGTTTTTCCCCTCCCCTCCCCACCACTTAGGGAGTCTTTCTTTCGTTCTTTTTCTGGCACTGCCCTGCCCTACCCTGACCTCTCACATACAGTTCTGGGAAATTTCGGGCAGGACACGCATCCTTGTGCAGTGAGGTCTCTCCTTTGTCGGGGCATGAAATTCCTGTCAAAATTGATAAAAATCACATTTTCCATTTGAATAACATTTTACGAATTCGTGCATAAAATTACGACAGAGAAAAGTATCCCTCTACCCCCCGCCCAGACTCTCTCTCTCTCTCTCTCTCTCTCTCTGTCTCCCCTGTGCGCTCTGCAGTGGAATTTCTGCAGCTCGGAATATTCTTTGGTAACCACATTCCTTTCATTCCGTTCCATTTCCCCGCCGCCCCCTCCAGTACAGGGTTGCCATGTCTACTTAAAATGTGGAAAATATCTATTTGCTACGCCCGAAATACGCGCCGCAAATTTAGCTAGAGCATGGGAGGGGGACAGGGCGATTGAGAATGGCAGAGAGAGAGAGAGACAGAGAGAGAAGTGTTCTTGCCATTTTCTTATCGCTGCAGCAGCAACAAAATGTACAAAATTAACATGAAAATTTTGCGCGTTGGCTGAAATTATTCAACTGTAGATAATTTTCATTGGCAGAGGGTGACGGAGAGAGAGCCAGAGAGAGAGAGAGAGGGAGAGATGGGGCGACGAAAGTGCACTGCTTGAACTATGCCAAAATTTAATTTGTCTACAAAGTCAGGCGACGTGTCGCGACGTGTAGATAAATCAATCAAAATGGCGCGTCAGAGCAGAGCAGAGCACACACACACATACACACACACACACACACACATGCATGTACCCATAAAAGTTTCGTTTCTGTTCGGCTCGCTTTAAAGTTTTGTCCGAGCGAAAAATTTGACGTCAACGTCAATGGATTGGCTTCGGAACGCCTCCTCCCAGCTCGGAGCCTCGTAGCCACCTCTACCCCACCCCCACCACCACCATCCGCCACCACCATCCCATCGCATTGCTGTGGTCAGTGGAAACTGCATTATCACCTTGGAGCCCCACTCAGCCTTTTGGAGCAGAGAGCAGACGACGAGTGGCCCAAGAGTGTCTTTTTCGAGTGGTGCTTCGGCCGGGGCTTTTGTTTTTGTTGCCGCCACAAACAAAGGGGAAAACAACGCACACACACACACACACACACATAGAAGAGGAAAGAGTATATATAATATTATTTTTGCCTATCACCATAAATAATTCACCTGAACCCCCCTCCACGCCCCACCAGTAGAGTCTCCCCTCCTGCACTCGGTGGATCTTCAAAAAGAAGCGCCAAGTGCAAAGTCAGTCGCACTCGAACAAAATATTGAAAAGCAACAAAAACAAAAATATGACCAAGAAATACTAAAAAAATACACATAAAAATCTTTTCAAGTTGGCGTTGCTGGAGAGTGGAGTGGAGAGTGGAGTCGAGAGTCCGCAGAGCTCCACAGAGCCCCACAGAGCCCCACGAAGACAGGCAGTCTAGGGTCTCCCCATCGTCTCGATCTTAGGGCTGTCCCTGTCCCTGTCCCTATGAGTAGTCTTCGGATCCAGTGCTCAAGTTGTTGCTGTTGCTGTTGCTCTTTTGTCAAGTTGTTGTACGATTACGCCGGATGGTTGGGGCATGTTCAAAGCTTTGGCGGCACTTGAAACTGAGGCAAACAACATAATCAAACGAGAGAGCGAAAGACCTGTCCAACAGCCTCAAGAGGCGTGAAGTGTGTAACACATTCAGTACGGATTACGGCGATCATCCGGATAGACTTTACAGCCGTTGGGCAGTGATTAAGATATCCCCAAATATATGTACATAGAATAGAATGCCAAGAATGCTAAGGACTAAGGACTTACCAGGGTCTGATGTATCTAGGACAGGTGGCTGCTGTGACAAGGGACCCGGTGTACTACCAGCGCCCGGCGATCGGGCGTCGTCGTTCATTGCTCCGCCATAGGACAGCGATGAGCTTGGCGGCCGCTGCAAGTAGAAAATATGTATATAAATTAATTCCGTATCACAGTAAAGGTATATGTATGCATATGGTAGAGTAATGGCGGGATAGAGACACTAATGTGTGGCATAGATCAAGAGGAAGAGGCGGAGGCATGCGTTAGCTGTTTGTTAGAATTGATTACAAATTGGTTATAAATGTCGCTTTAAATTGACACGCCTGCCCATTAAATGAGGCAGACGATATGGCCAAAGTGGCCCGAGCCCGAGCTCTGGCTCTGACAATTGCTATTGCTACAGCTATTGCTATTGCTATTGCTATTGCTATTGCCATGGCCAATGCCAAAGGCAGACATTGTCATGTCTTGTCCGGATTCTTCCGCCTCCCATCCCATCCCCTCCCGTTCCGTCCCGTCTGACTGTCTGCACGACTGTCAAGTTGTCAAAACTGCCATGGCCTGGCCATATTGTGGCCAAACAAATGCTCAAGATTGTCGTGGCCTAGGCCTAGACCAGAGACCAGACCAGAAGACCAGACCTGGCCCGAACAGAACAGAACAGAGCACAACAGACAAGAGACAACATCGTGTGCAAAAATAAATATAGCTATATATATATATATACTATATAAGTTATCAAATTAATATGCAGCGACTGGCTCTGACTCTCTGACCGTCTTCTAACTAGGAGTAGACTCGACTCGTCTTCATCATCAGCCCCGTCATCGGCAGAAGCAACGGGCAACGGGCTACGGACAACGACAACAACCATCGACAACGACGACAACGACGGCATATTAAGCGCTGCTAAAAACTTATGCAGAAACCAAAAATGTCAATGTCCAGGTATCGTTCGTACCCACTCCCTGCCTGCTCGAAATCGATCGGTAAGAGCAATTTAAATTCTGCTAATAACAGAAATACAGACCCGGGGCATTAATTTCATGCACGTGCAACCAGGGGGCACAGGGGGAGTGGCACTGGCTCTGGCACTGGCTCTGCCTCTGGCTCTTCCAGCTACAATTTTTAGCCATAAAATTATTATTTTCCCAAGCTCGTAAAAATTCTTGACTTTCGAATACAATAAATTCGAGCGGCCCGCTGTTTTCGTTTTCGATTTTCGGTTTTCGGTTTTGGAGGAGATTCATTTGGCATTCGAGTCACAGTTCGTGTGTTTTCGCTAAATATTTGTTAAATCGCATATTAATAGCGCCCTGCTATAGACAATTTGTCGGATGTCTTATAATTGTTATTGGCGGTGTGGATATATGATGGGATGGCTGTGTGTCCCCCTACCCCCTCCCAACGACAGTCATAAATTTTGATTTGCTAGATAAATGTTTGTGGAGTGCCGAGAGACCAATGAACTGTGATAAATGCATGTACGTGGCAGATAATCCTTGGATTGGAAATGCTTAGATGATAGGCAGCTTTATCTTGGCCAAGTTCCAATGGATGGGATCGGTTCCTGCTTTCCTACTTTCCTACTTTCAATTTCAAACACACTCGGCCCAGCCGTACTCTGGCAAATCTATTAATAATTAGACAACGTTGTCTGCATTTTAAACAATAAACTCCCTTTGGCCACCCCCCCCGCTCCACCTTTTGTACTATTCCATCCCGGGTTTATGGGCCATAAGGTGTCTCTTGATAGTCGCATAAACAATTTCCCCTATAGACGAGGCGGGTCGGAAGGGACCCGCCTGCAATTGCAATTGTAGCAATTGTCGTTCTTCTGTTTATGGCTTATAAACAAAGTATAAAAAAAAGCTCAACTTTAGACTGACCGCAAACTAATTTGTTGTTGGCTCCGAATGGAACTATTTAATTAGCGCGGAGCTGGGAAAACCAAAGTCAAATAAAACGGCTATAAAAAAGATAAAACCAACACAGCAACGGCACTGCGACTTTCCTTTTATGACAGTGACATTTGATAGGCCTGTCGGTGTGTTGGCCTGGCCGAGAGTCTGGCTCTTGGACCTGGTCGAATCTTTCACACTTGCCGCACACTTTGACTTCCCTTTTCCATGCTTTTTTTCTTTTAGGGAAGGTTCTTTTGAGCCGAGCTTGGGCGGCTTTTGAGGCGATTGAAAGTGTATCGGGTGACGGCTGAGCTGAGCTGAGCTGAGGCTGAGGAACACGCTCGAGTGTTGGCCAGGTCTTTCTCGCAGGCGTGCGGTGCGCATTCCTTGGTCCGTGCTAAATGCCAGGCGCGCTCCTTGGACAGGACAGGACAGGACAGAGCAGTACCGTGGACGCAGGACCAATCGATGCGTGCATTAATTACATTTTCAATTAGCCAGCGGGGCCAGCAAATGAAGCTATCGAATTGCCTTTTGTCTCCTGCTGCCTGCTCCCTTGCATGTCCTGCGACAATTATTATCGAATATCGGTTTTATTTAAATGATGCCCATCCCTATGGGGCGACAGCTTTTAATATTAATGAAAGCGTCCCCACTTCCGTCTCCATCTAACCCCAATTCCGAGTCCACGTCACGTAATGTCTCCCATCTCCTTCCGGAGCAGAGAAACTTTTTCACTTTTTTTCTTGGGGAGGCCCTTTGGGTGCATTAAAATGATCAAGAAACAATTTTCGTTTACCTGCCCGGGCTGGGGACTCTCTAAATTATTTATTTAATGCCCACTCCCAGGCCTCCCATTCCGCGCCATTCCCGGCCCCCGCCATCCCAGGAGTCGCTAAATTTTTGATGATAGCCAGAAAGCCAGAACGACACAATTGTGTGCTCAAAACTCAGATATGACCGCAAATTTTCATGGGCCAAGCGGGCCATAAAAAAACCATCAAAAAGTAGAGCCCGATTCGTGGGGAGCGGGAACTTTGCTCAATTGTTTTGGGCTTGCACTTCATTACGGACCAGGCCAGAACTTCGACTGCGGTCAGTGCGCGGGAGAACTTTCCAAGCGACTGCTCTAAGTCGGCTCAGCAGCTGGAGAGACTCGTAATTGCCAGAAGGAAGGGAGGGAGGGGTTGGGGGCTGTATCGACGCTCGACGTTCGACGCGTGTCGTCAGAGTCCCACCCAAAGAGTCAAAACATGCAATTTCCAGTGCGAGCAAAAGTGGAACTCTATAATTTCGGGAATCACAGCTCCTTGATGGTTAATCACTACAATCAACAGTTGGACGCTTACGAAGTCCTTCAGCCCTCGCAAAACAATCAAATTATGGCCGAAAACTCAGTTAGTTTGGCGCGTGGGAAGTTTTCTTATATGGGGCGTGGCCAGAGAGAGAGAGAGGGAGAGTTTTCCCTTGTAATTGCCCGGCAGCCGTGTGCTGAGTCCTGCGTTTGACATCTGAGAGGGGTTCCGATGGGGTGCTGGGCCGCTGCTTGCCCTGCGGCGGAGGCTGAATCTGAATCCGAGTCTGAGTCTGAGTCTGGCCGGGATTAGTACTTTGCTTCGGGCTCATTTCACAATTAAAAATACAAACTACGGCTTAACTGGGACCAGGGAATGGGCATGGTATGGGAATCAGGAATGGGATTGAAAAAGGGATTGACAGAGCAAAAAAAAAAAACTGCAATAATCATTGGTTTCGGGTTTGTTTGTTGAGTCCGTGCAAAGTGGACGTGAAACATATTTTTCTCTATTTGTCGGTAAACACTCGGGCAGACAGTCGAACGAGCACCGCACCCACCCTCTGGCGCGGATATCCTTAGAGCAAATAATTAAATCCTTTTTACACGGCCGCATCGAATGAAAGTTTTTGTGTGCTCTTCATGCGGTTTTTGGTTTCCGTATCGCAGGGCTCCCGAGGATTTTCGCTAGATGTCTAGATGTGTGGCTGTGAGTGGAAGAGGCCAAGACCAAACCCCAATCCGAGGCAATCCCTGACGGCTGTTGGTTTTGATGGATTTGCCGTTGGGTGTTTTCCCGGGCACAAAAGCTTTTGTTTGTCTGTTTGTGTCATGTTTGTTGTTCCAGATTCTCATGTGGCTCTTGTTGCCTGCCTCTTGTGCTCTCTTGTTCCTGCCACTTCTGCTGCCCCTGCCCCTGCCCCGGCCCCTCTTCTGCTGCTGGGTGTTTAAGCGCCCTCCAGCTGAAGGCTGAGACCAAGACTCTGGCCTGGCCTGGCCTGGCGTCTTTTCCCCCCCCATTTTCATGGGTGGGCGCATCTGGCTTTTGGGGGTTCACAGGCTGCTTAATTAACGGTATATAAGAGTGCCACCCATGGCACCCCTTTTAGTGGAGTGTCTGTGCCACTTGAGGAGCAGCGGCAGCAGCAGCAGATGTTGTTGTTGCCACCTTTTGTGTATTTAATTGCGCGCATGGCATTTAATTGTTTTTCAAATTTGCTCAACTTGTAAAATGTTTTTGCTCCCCCCCCCCTAAACACTCACACATATGCGCTTGTGCATGTGTGTGTGTGCTTGCCATTTTGTGCGAGGGTTGAATTTTTAATTAAAGCTCCTGCCTGACTGTCGGGAGAGGTGCAAACTCGAAGGAGCAGAGAGACCAATGGGTGAAACAATTCAATATGGCTGACAGTAGCTCCGTCCCCTTCCCCTCTCCACTTATGGCATGCAAATTGCTTTAGTTAGAAACGCACACACATACAGATATACATCCATACTTATGGCAGGGCGTGTGTGTGCGTTTGTGCTGAGGTATAATTTCAATCAAATGGCAAGTTAATTACACACAATTATTTTGAACATACTCAGACGCAGGCAGACACCCCCAGACACCCCCAGACACCACAGAAACGGCAAGGAAGAAGGCTTTAACCCTACTTCAGTTGGCCTTAAATTATTTGAGGAACTGGCATTCGAAATGGAAACGGTTGCTTTAAGGAATTAAAAATTAAGCAAAGATTTCTATTCGATGTACCAAGAAATCCAAATTATTCCTTTGCCTTAAGAAATTGTACAAAATCATGTAATAAAGTTACGTTTATAAAAAATAGCAAATCTTATAGAAAATTGATGTCTTTATTGAATAAAATTATTTATTTTTCAAAAATCGTGATAGAGAAGCTCTTTAGACTCCATTATATTGAGGAGGTGATTTCTATGATAGCACTTCAGTTCTCAGAAAATAGCACACATCCGTACATTAATTCACAGAATTATGCTTGTTTTCCATCTTTAAATAATGTTTACTTCCTATCAAAAATTACGCCTAGCTTCGGGCTCCTATCATATCTATAGGATTAAAAAATAAATAAACCCAACTACAATCTAATTTTCGAACCCTCCACATTGATTCTCCCTCGAGTGGCAACATTTTAATTTCATGTCGAAACACTTGACATAATTAAACTAAACCAAAAAAAGAACACTTTCTAGATATAAACCAACAGAGACAGAGCCAGCCAGAGGCACTGGCATGGGCAGAGACAGGGCCAGGGCCAGACAGCGGTCATTACTCATACGCAGCGGTGTGCCGTGTCGCTTACCCGCTCTCCTGTGACCATTATCTAACCTTAAAGCTGAACCGAAAAAATCTTTGCTGGCTATCAGCAGCAAATGAAATGAAATAAGAATAATAATAAAGAATGAAAGAATGGAAATGGAAATGGGAATGGGAATGGCAGTGGGAGCCTAAAGTACAGGTCTGTGATTAAATATTTATAAGCTGATAAGAGCAAATTGAAGCAGGTAACGTAACGCACACACACACACACATGTATGCATGTATATACGATGGGTACAACAGCAACAAAGAATTTGGAAATCTTGTGCAAACAATGAAATTAGTATTTTGATAATAAAAATTCAGAAGCTACCTGAAACTACTCCAGACTCAGGCAAACAGCAACAAAAAACAGCAGAGAAGAAGTCAAGTAAAATAATAAGTAGATAAGGAAAGGCAGCAGGGCAGAGAGGGAGGGAGCGAGAGAGGGAATGCCAAAAGAAAGATACAGTGACGGAGGAGGCAACGGTGGGGCGCAACTGTGACTCTATGAAACTTATCATTTGTTTGCCCTTGTTATTATGCTCCACAAACAGTGGAAACGTTGAGGAAACTGCAGCAGGCTGCCCCAGCCCCCAGCAAGGGGGGACAGGGGAAAGAGAGGGGCACAGCGCACTGGAACGAAAGAGCGGAAATGGAGCAAATGGAGCTGCACGCGATTTTGCATTTCACACAGAATGTCAAAGGGGGAGAGCGGATCGTATCGTATCGGATCGGATTGGGTTTATCTGCTCCACAAATCTCCGAGCTATCAATTTGAACTTTTCACAGCGGAGATTAGCGAATGAGACAGAGAGAGAGAGAGAGAGAGAGAAGGGGCATAGCGTGGGGCAGGGTAGGCGAGCAAGAACTTTGGACTGCATTTTGTAGTTTCCTCCTATTTTTTTTTTTTTTAATTTGCACTTGAGTGCATTTCTCGCTGTCCCGGGCAATGCAAATAAGATAATTATTCAAATGGCATGTTTCACACAATTCCAACACAAATTCCTGCCTCTCAGCAAGCGAGGGGCTTGGGGCAGGCCGGAATGAGGAATGGGGCATGGGGCATGGAGCATGGAGCAGGCGAATCACGAAAGGCAATGGAATCATTTTCTTAGCGGCAAAGATATCAAGATAGCCACATGCAAATGCTGCAATGATCGCGAGAAATAGATTTGCATAAGCTCAGAGAGAGAGAGAGAGAGAGAGAGAGGGAGGCAGAGAAAGAGAGGGTCAGAGATAAAGACTGAGACTGAGACGGCGAGAAGACTGGGTTGCATGTGAGAACATTAATCGTGTAATTAATTTGATGCATGTGTATGCAAAGTAATTTCATGTAAACTGTCACACCCGGCCACCTCTTTCTCTCCATCTCTCAAAGTCTCTCTCTTTCTCTCTCTCTCTCTCCTACGAGTATATGGCTTGATATAGCGTGCTTAAGAGTCTCCCGGGGCAGACAAAAATCAAGCCAGGCGCAAACGGAAAGACAACGACAGCTCCAGAGCAAACCCAAACCCAGAGCCAGTCCCAGGCCCAGGCCATGCCAAACCCGACCCGGGCCCAGACAGTGTCAAATAGATTCCGCAAGGCGATAGAGACGACAGTCCAGACTGGGCCAGGAAGAGAGGGGGACAGAGATTAGCCAAGACATGGGGCCAGGCCAGGACAGGACAGGATCGGGATCGGGATCTGTTCGTGGACGTTTCCCTGTCAGCAGCCAAACACAAATCCCCGACCGAAAGGAAAACATTTCCATTTCGAGAGAGAGATTTCATAGATTGCATTTTGCATGACATACGATTACAAGGCGGCCAAAGGTGTTGGCCAACTTATCGCCCAGCTCTGGAGGCAGCCCCAACAGCACAGCTTGTATCTGGGGCCGCGATAAGCTGACAGCTGAAATTAGCTTGGCTCGCGAAAGAGGAAAATAGAGGAAACATGCCCATAGACAAGGCATTACAAGGACTTGGGATTTGTCGCTCGGCCAGTCATGCCAGGACCGGGAGGGCGGGGGTCGGCTGACAGCCCCAAATAGTTGTCGAGTCATTTGGCCAAGCGGCGGCGTAATATGAAATTCATATACATGGTATTATTGATATGACCCCGCTGATAAATGGACTAGAGTGACTCAAATGTAGATCAAAGATTCGCGCACAGTAATAGTCGTAGCCCTCCCCTAGTCCCGAGCTCACTCCACTGCCCGAACAATCCGCATCTGAATGCGATCCAAACACTCTCTTGTTTCGGGTTTTAGCCCAGTCATCTTTGCCGCGAACTTCAGCACGGCGCTTTTCATTCTACTATATTTTCTGTTTCTGTTTCTGTTCATTCTTTTCCGAGATTGTCTTGCCTCTGAATAGGGGCGGCCGGCTCTTTAAAAGCCTCTGATGGGAAATGTGTCGCATCATGGCCGGGGCGAGCAGCAGACTGGAAGACGACGTCGCCATTGCCATGACGCGGCACAAGTTCCGCCCCTCAACTCTCCGGCACTACTCCAGTGAAACCCTCCCAGAAAGTACGTTCATATTTCGCCCGAAAAGCCTCTCCACAACAGAGTGCAGAGTGCGGAGTGCTTAAGGTTGAATCATGCCAGAGCTGACGCTGCCGCTGCCGCTGCCGGCCACTGCCAAATCAATTAGAGTTGGTCGTGAGCCTCACTTTTTGGCCATTACTCGCCCATGGAGAGCCATAAAAATTAGAAAATTTGATTATTGCAACACGAAGCCCGGCCAGAGATTCACTCACTCGTTCACTCAGTTAGTCAGCGAATCAGACAGAGCCAGAGGAGGGTTCGGGTTGGGGATGGGGTTGGGCTGTGGTTGGGGAGTGGACGAAGGACGTCCCACTGGGCCGGGCTATTTGCATATTATCGTGGTAGGCCGACTGGCAGGCAAAAGATGCTCTCTACCAAAAATTTCATTACCCAAACCAGAAAAAAGCAAAACGCAAAAACCGAAAAACCAAAGCCCAGAGCCCAGAGCAACGGTAGCGACGTTTAAATGAGTTTATTACATCTTTTGGCGCCTTTTACAGCATGGAAAAAACTTTTCAGACTGAAGCTGAGGCTGGGACTGGGACTGTGGCTGGGGGCGGGCCCTCAAAAAGGGGTGCTGCATGATAATGAAATTTCCATAGATTTGCATAAAGCCAAGTCGAACGAGAATTCGAGTCAGTCAGCAGTCAGCACTGAGTGGTGGGAGATGCGATGCCCTAAATTAGATAATGTCTAAATTGGATTTAAAACACGCATTTTGCGGGTTTCCAACCGGTAAGAGCGACAGCCGAGAGGGTGAGACCCAGCACCCATTGAAGACCCATCGAGACAACATCAAAATATCATTAGACGGTTGTTGTTTTTTCCACTCCTCCTCCTCCTCCTCCTCCTTTGCTCTGCTTCGGGTGTCTGGGCATTTGAAGGGTTGCCTGATGGCGCCCTGATTTGTATGCAAATGTTTTTTTCCCGGGATGCATGAAATTTGATTTTCCATTGGGCGGACAGGTGCCAGGCCGGGGCTCGTTCTCTCCGGCTCTCTCGCTGCCTCTCTGCTGGTAAGCCGATTATAAAGCGTAATTAAATTACGCTACGCTTGGGGATGGTGGAACTAGGTATCAAATATATATCGAAATACTACCAAAGAATGTTTCGAGCAAAAACCTAAAGGGGCCTACAACTGGGAGACAGGAGGTAGTTCCTGGTTCTTCTCGTATGAACCTTTGATGAGGTTAATAAATCCTGCCGCTACCGACATTGTCATTACGTCATTTGCATGCTCACACACACACTTGCAACGTCATTGGGTCAGCCATTTACATACGTATGCCCCCTACACAGCACACGTGCAACACACGCACACAAACACAGAGACACACGGAGAGGAGTCGGACACAAGTTCATAAACTTTCGTTTCATTTCTGCCCCGCCTCGGGAGGCAGGAGGCAGGAAGCAGGAGTCAGGTGGCAGGAGGCAGGAGGCGGCGTTCTCGTGCTGTTCTGCTGTTTTCGTTTTTAGTGTGGAGATTGCGTGGCATTTTTCGCATATTTCTGCTGCACATTTCGTGCAAAACTTAATTATATTAACTGAGTTATTTGCGGCATTTGGCGCGCTCTGCAACTCCGTCTCCGTCTCTGGCTCTGGCTCTGCATTCGGCCTGGCCCTCGAGAGTGGTTGGTGTCCCCGGTCCCCCGTCCCCCGTGCCCCGGGCCCTGTCCCCGTCCATCTCTGTCCGAGTGCAGGTGTTGTTGAACGACAAAAATTATGACAACTTAACTTGACTAACTGGTGTAGATGGTCGGGTCGGTGGGATCGGGTCGGGGGCCTGGCTGTCTGACCGTCTGTAGCTGGAGTTGGAGTTGGAGCTGGAGTGCAAGGGAGATGCAGATAGTTGTTCGCACCTAAATGGCCAGAATGACGGACAGAAAGCGGACACTTGGACACTTGGACACTGGGGACAGCGGACGGACAGCGGGCAATCAACAACATAATTAAAGACAACAAATGCTCATGTCCATGTCCCCAGTCAAGACTCTCTCTCCCTCTCTCCTCCTGCACGATGTGGCCAGTCGAGTGGCTCTCTGTTTTATGTGGCTCTGTGTCCCGATCCCGTCTTGTGGTATGCAACGAGTTGCAATTAAAAATCAATAAAATGCGTGATTTTTGCAATTTTTGCGCTTGCCACTGCAATTTGTAATTGCAATAATTAAAATGTTGCCCAGACCCAGCACCAAGCATTCCCTCTCTCTCTCTCTCTCTCTCTCTATCTCTCTCTCGCTCTCTCTGTCAGTCTGTCAGTCTGTCTTGCTCTTAATCAAATTTTCACCTCCGAAAAACGACTGGGAGAAAACCGACTGAGTCACTGTCAGAGTCCGAGTCAGAGTCAGATGGCAATGAGATGCAATTAAATGCGTTTTCAAACAATTTCACTTCAGCCATACGCACACACACGCACCGCACTTACACACTCGCAGAGGGTGAGCGGATGGTTGTATGGGTGCATGGGTGTATGGGTGTATGGGGTAGCCAGAAACCAACCCTGACAAAATCAGGCAATCAATCACAGAGCCGCCGCATAACTCACCCTTCGGCGGACATCTCTGGGAGGGCGCAACAAATCGGATTAACTCCGCCAGACTGTACCCAACCCGAACCCGAACCCAAGCCCAGGCCCAGGCCCAGAAACCCAAAAATCCACGCAGGCGCAGTCGCAGTCGCCAGGCGGTAAGGATGCCCAGGATGATTTCTGATTCCTGATTCCTCGCTCGCTCTTTCCCTCCCTCTCTGCCGCATTCCAGGGGGTAGCTGGGAAATAACAATTAACTTTTTTGTTGAGGTTTTTTCTGCCCTTCTTGTCTCTTTTTGTATGGGCGTGCCCGCGGCCCTCCCTAAACTAGCGTCGAACCTGAAAACGAGCAATCAACTGCAGCCCGAGATTCCAGCTCCAGCTGCGCTTGTCGATCGTTAGCCAACACTGGGCCAAGCGTGGAAGTGGAAATGGGAATGGAAATGAAAATGGCACACTGCCCGCCGTGTCAGTGGCCTGTCAAAATAATCATTATCGATGGTCCCGGCTGATAAAGAAGAGATCATGACTGAGGATCGGTTCAGGATCGGGGTTCAAGCGGAGATTGTCTAAGTCAGATTACGGGACGGTGCAAAGGTTGACTTTGCCACTAGCTGCATTAATCAAGAGGTCTGTCTGTCTCTACCTACAGGTCTTCTTTTCGAAGTTTTCCACAGCTCTTTCATTCTATCTTTTAGCCTGTATCTTCTATCTTTCAGAGACAGCATTTACTTTTAGTGAATCCATCTCTATCTTCATTTCTCTACTCCTAGAGGTCTATCTGTCTGCTTCCACACGCGGCCCACAGTCAATTGAAATTCTACGCATTCCAACAAACAACAAACAAATGCACACACATGGAGCGGCACTCACACAGACACGCTCGAGCACACACAGATACTGAGAGTTGCATATAGAGAATTCTCAATTGCTTTCGCATCATTACGTCTGCGAACAATTTATTTTTATAAAAGCGAAGCGACCGCCGCCAGTCCAAAGTTGGCGTCATCATCATCTGCAGTTGCAGTTGCAGTCGCCGTCGCCGCCGTCGTCGTCGAGCTGCATTTTCATTTTCCCGCTTTTCAGTGGAGCAGCAGCAGAAACAACAGCAACAACAACAACAACGATCGTGTTCAAAAGTGCAGAGAAAATTGAAGAGAAATACTGAGGCATGAAAGCGGCGTAAAGAAATCAAATAAATTTTATTGTATAAAAGCGCAGCAACAACAAAACTCAGGGAAAACAATCATTGAGCCTGCTCGGCTGTAAATAGTTTACAGTTCTCCACGCCACACCACCCCACCCCACACCACACCACCCCACACCACTCCGCTGCTCGGCCTCTGCCTCTGCCTCCGCCTCTGCGGTTGCTCACACTTTTCCTTTGCGTTTGCCTTTGCCTTTGCCTGCCTGCAATCGATCGCAAAATTTCCTCCGTTTTTCCTCACTTTTTTCCTGTACGAGTTGTATTGTAAACAATTTTGTTGGCGGCTGGCGGCCACATCATCATCATCATCAGCAGCAGCCAAGCAGCCAGGCAGCCAGAGGCCTAGCTAAATGGGTGTTGAGTGCAAAGTGTTTGTATTCCCTGCCCCATCCTCATGCCATACCCCATCTGCAGTACCCATCCTCTGCCCCATGGAAAATGCAATATGGCGCTGCTGCAGCCTCGATCTCAATCCGCATCTGCATCTGCATCGGATTCCGATTCCGATTACGAATCTGAATCTGAATCGGAATCTCTTTAGACTTCGAACTGCGATCGGATGGCTGGCAGTGTTAAATGCTCGATAATTTTCGTGTGCATATTTTTCGCCCTCGGGACTGTCTCCTCTACGGCGAGTACTTGACGACCCATCGCCCAACGAAATGGGTTTTATTTTCTCTCTGGTTTCGATCTCTGTTCGATTCTTTTTGGGTCGCAGCGGGAGATGCATCTTTTGTGCCGCTGCCGCTGCCGCCGCTGCTGCTTCTTGTTCGCTTTGTGTGTCTTTTTAATTTTATGTCTGGCCTTGTGCACCGAACACTATGGCAGGGGGAGGGGCAGGACTGTGGAGGGGAGTTTTTGGAGCTGACACTAAAAATACAATTTTAAAATACGAAAAATTCGAAATCAAAGTAAAGCCAGAAAGAAATCATACAAAGGCCATGGCCAAAGTCACAAAAAAAAAACTTCCCTTTTTTTGAGAGATTTTTCATAATTTTTGCGCTGACCACAAAAAGGCTGCTGCTGCTGCAACAGCAGCGGGGCAGCGAGGCAGCGGGGCAACGGGGCAACGGCAACGACCACCATGTTAACGACTCTGGGCGCAGCTTTAACTTCAACTTCCAGCATCATCATCATCATCATCTGGAGGGGCTCCATCTCCGTCCCAGTCGGTTACCCACTCCCCAATCCTATATAACATTGTCTGCCGGATCGTTTCCTTAACGTAAAAGTTTCATTTTCGTTACCTTTGCAGTGATACGAAGCCAAAAGGCGAACGACCAGCCAAATGAAATGAGACTTTGTTCGGGGCCAGAACCGAGCCAAAACCAAATCGAAACAGAACAGAACCCAGCCTCAGAATCGGAATCAACAGCGAGCGACCTGCAACAAATGAGTTTTTTTCTCTCATATCTCCCTCTCCCTCCGCTCCCATCTGCGTCCCGTCTCTGATGATTTTTGAATTGATTTGTGTTGTTAAATATTAAATTCTTATAAGTCATTTGCACTCGGCGATGTCCGGGGCCCTGGACCTCAACCTGGTCCCGGGCTGTGGCTGTGGCTGGAGCTGGAGCTGGTGCTGGTGGTGCTGCTGCTGCTGGGAGCTTTGTGTGGCTCCGAAATGACAGACAAGACCCGGCCCCTGTACCGCCTGCCCACATATATCATTTACACTCGAGTCGGCCAGATCTCGGAGAGCTCGCAATTGGAAACGGAATCGAATCGAGCTGTAGAGTCGGACATTCAGTCAGACCCGTCCGTCGGTCCGCCCGTCCGTCTGTGGCTGTGTGGCTGTGGGCCTGTGAGTCGCTCACAGCGGTCGGTCGGCCAAAAATGGCAACGGGGCAGCACCGCAGCGTCGATGGGGGGGTGTGGGGGCAGCTAGGTGGGGAGCCTCTCGGGCAGCCGCTGTGTGGCGCGCAAAATAACAAAAATTATATTTTCAAGGTGTTCTTTTGCACATTTTTTTAGTTTTTTTTATAATTTTAATTAACATTGCTCTGGCTCTTAAAATTGCAATTCGCATTCAGCTCATTCGTAGAGAGTGGGAGGATAGAGAGAGGGGTGGTGGGGGGGGAGGGCAGTTAATAAGCTTTTGGCTCTGTTGTCTGCTGATTTCATATGTATGATGCTGAGTTTTATTGCCGTTTTATGGCATTTTATTAATATTTCTCAATGTCCGAAGAGACAGAAAATTGGCCAGTTCTGGCTTCCCTCCCAGACTTTCTTTCCGCTCGCCCTCGCCCTCTCCCTCTCCCTCGCCTCCTGGTTAACTTTCACGCAACATTCAATAAACACTCACGCAGTGCACAAAATGGACTTTAAACAAGTGCCACATGAAGTCAGGAAATTTATATGGAAAGCTTTAAGTAAGTCTCCAGCTGCTGCCTGGCTGCCTGGCTGCCAGGCAGCCATCCTCCTTCCTTTGCTCGTTCCTTCCCCATGGCTCTGGCTGTGGCTCTGGCTGTGGCTGTGGCACTGGGTCTGGGTCTGTCCTCTGCGGCTCGGTTCGGTTGCATTCATTACAAGCGAGCCAAAGGTTAACATGCAACGAACGGCAAACAGCAACAGCAACAGCAACAACTGCTAAAAAGCTTAAATTTCACAACACGCTCTCCGGCAACAGCAGCAGCAGCAGCAGCAGCAACAAGAGGCATGAGGCAGACACACAGACACACAGCATCAACATCAACGTTCGTCGTCGTCGTCGTCGTCGTCTCTCAACTTTTGCGTTTGAGCATTTAAGTGCCAATTAATAACAATTTTTATGAACCGAAGAAATAGTTGACAACACGGCATGGCCGCATCCCATCGCCTCGCTTTGCTTCGAGTCGACGTCGACTTTCGTCTCGTCTCGACTCGTCTTGGCTTCGCTTGTCTTGTCTTGTGTTGTGTTGTGTTGGTGTCCGTCGAGTGATGAGCGTTGCATGCAACAAGCAACATGCAACATGAGCCTGTGAGTGCGGCCAGCCAAACCTCATTTGAAAACACATAATATTGTACATTTTATGAACAATTATTATATAAGTTTTATTGGCCGCTCGGCAGCGGCCCAAGGAGCGAGAGACTCTTTAATTAATTTGTGATTTTTCTGCATCAGCCACAGAAGCGGCAGGAACAGCAACATCAGTAATTGCAGCAACATTCGAGACTGCAACAGCTGCAACATAAACTCTTGTTGCAGGAGCTAGTTCGAGAGCCTCCAGATCAATCTGAAAGAAGTCTTCAGTATAGATTCTGAGGCGGCATCTGAACGAGAACAACTGTCGACCCCTTCCCCACTGCATTAGTGGCAATTTATGCCGGCTTATTGACAGGATGCCAGAGCCACGAAAAACCCTCCGAGGCGCGGCAATAAGCAGGCAAAAGCCGGCCGAAGGGTGGTGGGTGGGCTAAGAGAGGCAGGCTGACTTTGAAACATTTGGCGACATTAATATGATTTAATGCGTTAATTAGCGCCCGGCAAACAGCAACAGCAACAGAAGGAGCAGCAGCAGCAGCAGCAGCAAAAGAGCAGCCGCAAGAGGGTGCGAAACCAGCAACAACACAGGCAGAAGGCAGAAGGCAGCAGGCAGCAGGCTAGGTGGAGGTGGAGGTGGCAGCAACTCTCGAGCATCTGACGCAAAGTGTTGCGTTGCGTTGCGTTGCTGCTTATGGAAATCCTCCTCCCGGAAAAGTATGCTATGCCGTGCTGGTGGTGCTCTGCCCGAGAATTCCCCAGATCCCCGAAGCGGATTAGACCCGAAGCAAAGGCATGCAAAGAGGAAGAGCCCTGGCAGGGGCACGGTGGCAGAGGCTGGTGTCTGGCTGGTCCCCTGCCCACGGTGTGCATTGCGTAATTGGCGTCAATTTTGTTTTCGCACCGCGCATACCAACGAAAGCTTGGGGGGGGACTGAGGGCGCACTGCTCTTATCCACAAGGGGAAATCCAATACCAAACAGCAAAAAATAATTTGCCAAAATATAGAAATTGTGTCGCCGTGCGGAAGTCGTCTGCCCACACCATCTCCCTCAGTTCCTGCGTTCCTGCGTTCTTGGGGAGTGAGTGAGGTAGATATTGAAAAGTTGAGGCCGGGCCAATAAACAGGAGCTACGACAATGGCAGAGGGTGGACGTGGACCCAGGCATCGGCATCGGCATTGGCATCATATTTCATTTATTAGCAGGCAGCAGGCAGCCGGCAACGGCGGCGTGGCAAGCATTTTTATTTATGCCCCATAATGCCGGGCATATGTGGCCCAAATGGGAATTGGCTCGCCGGATAAGCAACCAAGCAAACGGAGACACTAAGAGCTCTCAGAGAACGAGCTCTGAGAAGCGGACAGAGAGAGTGTTCTCAGAGTGGAGTGGCTGCCGCGCGAGTAAAAGTAGCTTAGAGATTTATGCGGCATTTGTCTAATAGAAATTCCATTCTGAGCTGCACTTTGCCAACTCCCACAGATGTCTTCAAACTTTTCAGATAATTACACTTCCCGAAAGAAAAGTTCTGTATCTCTGGCGGAAATTATTGAAAAATATTTAGTGGGCCGAGGCTCCAAGGATGGCAAGGAGGAGACTGGCGATGTACGGATGTACTGGCACGTGCGCTATTAAATATGCAATAAATTATTTCTGCTAGTTTCTCGGGCCCTAGTTTTTCTTTTTCTATTGGGGAATCTTTTGCTAAGCTGCCTGCAAATTATAGAAAATCCCCCAAAGACGCGGGACCAAAGGAAAAAAAGAAGAAAAAAAATCCAATGTAAGCAATAAGCAGGAACACCATTATCTAATGCTCGGCGCGCCATTCAGGCATAAAGCCCCCATTTCCACATCCTCTCTCTCTTTCCCCCAGAACAGACCGAGGGAAAACTTCTTAGGCCCGAAAATAGTGCGCAGGAAATAAAGCACAAAAAGGCAATAAAATCTGCCAGAAAGCCCCCAAACAATACGAGCTCTGTGCTGACTATTTTGTAGATGCTGGCCGCACAGCTTCCGGGCCAATAGAAATGCCAGCACAACAAAGCCAGCCGCAGCAACAGCAACAGCAACCCCCCAAAAAGGACCAGAACTGGGCCTAATGGCCAAGGCAAACAGAGAGACAGATAGACAGACAGACAGACAGACAGAGATTGGGACTGAGACGTCGCCAGCAGCGGATTTAAGTGCAAGTGATTTATGGGATGCTGCTGGGCCCAAGATGTGGGTGAGAGATGTAGCCAGGACCAACGACAAATTAGCCAACAAAAATAAAGTAAACTAAAGCCAAATATCAATCAAAAAAGTATTGCATTAAATATTAAAGAAGTAACTGAACGGAAGGGTTAAGCGGGGCTGGCCCTGGGAAGGCTGCACCCCAGCAAAGATTAAAGCCAATTCAATTAGTGGCTGCCCCGTTTTTGATATCTGAGCCGCCCCTTTCGAGTATAGGCAATAGTTTTTCCTTTTGGGCTGGATTCAGTTACAATTTACAAGTGGTCAATAGAGGCTAAGCGGACTTAAGGGCCGGCCCCCACCACACCCCATTCCCAGCAGGCCAAAGAGCAGAACGAAGGCGTACCGGTACCCCTTTTACTTCTGTGGTCAGTCGCGTGATGATAATTGAAAAGCACTCAACATGTTCAATGGTCTCAATGGTCAATGGTCAATGGTCAGGCCTGGGGAGATCGAAGGGGATGAGTAGATAGGATCAAATGCTGACTAATCGAGTTTAAAACAAGCGTAAATTGTCCTGTTGGCTTTTCCTTTTGATATCCGAGCGGACTTCAATGGCCTTTGCGGTGCCAAGTGCAGCGGCTCCTCCGTGTAATTAATGGTAATTGTTCGAGCACTCGCTGGGCCCCACATAGGGCTTCCCTCAGGTGTTCCATCGAGCAGCGAGCAGCAAGGGAGATGGAGATGGAGGTGGAGATGGGGGAACACCTTTGGTTAAGCCCTGGTTCCTCGCCTGCATTTGCCTAATGACACAAAAGTAAAACGCCCAACGGACTTTGTATAATTTCCTTCTTTTCTGTTAAGCTCTTAAACCGATTTGCAGCTTAGTTGAGTGGCCCAGAGATAGGGACGCTACGGGACGGAACGGAACGGACCGGTGGCAGAGGAGTGCAAATATTTCAAAAAAATTAACAAAAAAATATAAAAACGAAACGAAATCATTGTGCGTGTATGTTTCATTGGAAAAAATGCTTTGGCCAAGACAAAGACGCTTTGGGCTTTTTGGTGGCTTGCTTTGTGGCATTTTTACGGCATAAATTTCCATTGAATTGATACTTTTTGGTCGATACACCCTCAACCACAGAAAGAAACCCGGAGAGAGAAAAAAAGGGTTGACACAATCAGGTAGAGTATTGGACCTGTCGGCTGCCCTCCTTTGAAGGCAACACTTGACTAGGGGCTAAGGACTCAGGATTGGGGGGACTCCGGACTGGGGAATGCGAACTAGGGGCTAAGCAGCAAAATTTCATTAAGATTTCAAAAGTTTTTTCGCCGTCCATGATTTCCTGGAACTGGGTAAAAGAGTTAAAATTCAACAATCAATATATAGTAATTCTGATGACTAGAAATTAACTTTGTGAACAGTGTTTGCCCTCTGACAAAAACCTCTTCTTCAATGAATTGGGAACCCGTCAGTTTGGCATGTCTTTTCACGCCACCAGAATGCTGCCTGCCCCCAGAGGTATCGCATTCAACGCTCTCGCATCGAGTCGAGTCGAGTCGACTGGCATTCGAGCCGTGATCTGACAGCCCAGCCCCGTGCAATTCCCTCGACGAAACCAAATTCTGATCAAAAATTGCTAACAAAAAAGAAACACACGAGAGAACATCAGATCAGCCTCAGTCCCAGTCCCAGTCCCGGTCTCAGCCGCAGACGAAATCTTGTGGCAACTGCATTGAAACATTAGCAGTGATGACATTTTTGCGGTCAAACAGCCCCACCCCGCCCCGTTGGCCGCCTGCCCCTCTCGGGCTGCCAGTGTCTGCGGAGCGTCTGCTGGCAGCTTTTGTTGGTTGCACAGAAATTCCTGCCAACGCGACACTTCATACATAATAACAAAAGATCGCCAGATCGCCACATCAGAGGGGCAGCTCGTCAAGCACGCACGATCCACTGCACAGGGGGACAAACGCTCGAGTTTTGGGGTTTTTCTGTGGTACCCTCTTCTCGATGGAGGGTGTATATGTTGGACAAAGGAGCTGGAATAGCCCAAAATAGGAATCGCCTAAGTCTGTCATACGAGCAGTCCAAATGCGATTACCGCTTGTCATTGCTTTTATGGAAATAAATCAGGAATATTATTGAATACCCCTGAATCTTCTAGGGTATTCACTGCTTCGTTACTTAAAGGCCGTGCTTCACAATTCGGTTTTTTTGGGGCTTGGGAAGCGGGCATTTGTAGGGCTTTCGGGGACTGTTGCTTTATTAATTGTAGCCTTGGTCTTGGAGTTGGCCCGTCTTTGTTTCACAAATGAATGCACAAATTTCGGGACAGGACAGGACAGTACAGGACAGGACAGGTCTGCGCTGCGGTTTCGTTTGTGCCACAAAACGCAGACAGTATGACGACGCCGAAAGCCGCAAAAACAACAAAATATAAAAGTAAATTATAAGAAAGAAATCCTTTGGCTAACTCGTATTTCGGTGGGCCCGATTCCGACCCCGATCCCGATCCCGATCCCGAGAGCCCTGAGTCCAAAGTCTTGAGGTGAGAGTGCGGCTAATGAGCCGAGGCCAAAGCCAAAGCCCAACTCTTGGATCCTTTTATACTTTTTATCTGACGGCTTTCGTTTGGTTTGGTTTGGTTTGGGTTTGTTGTCTTCGATTTCAGACAAAAAGAAAAATAAAACCAGTTCATGGCGAGTGGGAATGGGAATGGGAGAAAGGGAGTGGATTGACTTAATGCCTATAAAATTATAGGTTTCTTCTGCTGGCTGGAAAATTGTGTGTCAGATTGTGCGAGCTGGCCGGGGCGTTGCTCAAGAAATTAATACAAAATTCATCCAGCACGAAAGAGCATTTTCTTCTTGGGACTTGTGTGTAGAGTGGAGTCGGGTGGAGTCGAGCAGAGTGGAAAATGCCCTCTCGAATTCGACTGACTTTGAAGAGCCCAGAAACACGCCCCAGGCAATCACGCAAAATGCCAAATTACTTGTAGCTACCATTAACCGACCGAAATCATCTAACACGCACACACGGCAATCCCCAGCCCGAAGACGGAGACGGCCAACGGAGGGAAAACAAACCCAACCAAAAAAAAAAGGAAAAAAAGAGAGAGTCATTTAAGGTGTTTTACACACGTCCCTCTCCGGCAGCTGTCCAGACCGATCGGGTTTACTGCTCAAATTTCAACAGACAGACTGGGAGAGCTATAGAGGATCTGGCGCACTTATGTCCTGTGATCCTGGCACCCCCAGCTCCGGTACTCCCTCAGCGTCCTAAGCGGCTTACACGTGCCGCCCGCTCTTATGACTAGGGTAACATGATCCGAGTTTCTCTCAATTTACACCAGCTGATAGCAGAACAGAAGCCAGAACTGTGTCCAGTTACTGGTGCAACATTTTCCCATATATCCTGTATTCCCTGGCCTGCGTTGAAAGTCACATATAAGTTTTCCATTTTTAACATTGATTTTGAGCACTAAGGATTATAGAATTCCTGGTTTAACACACGCAAATAATCGTAGCTCTCTCGAAATTATTCCAGAATTCATTTCGATTTCCATGAAAACTTAAAGACAGTTTGATCAATTGCATTGGAAAACCAGGAAAGGTTTTGAACGTACGAGAGCGCGGCTGAAATAAAGAGCAGAGTCCCTAAGAGATAGGTTATGGTACATCTGGAGGGAATCGATTCGTGTGATTGGTTCTTGGTTGATTGACCAAGTGGTAGAGGTTCCTTAGAGGATGGATGAGGAATGCTAACTGAAATCTAGAAAAGGTCCCTAACGCGATATCCAGCTGATTATTGCTATCCTTCGGGGGTAAAGCTCTCCAGAGTTTCCTTTGGCGATGGTCTTCGATTACTTTGGTGATGATCTTCAGTTTCGTTCTCCGTTGGTTCTTCTTCTCCGCGACTTAAGTACTAGTGTAGTCAGAAAAAAATCGATGTTGTTTTGTTTTATACTTTTCAAATATATTTTGGTTTTTTTTGTGTTTTTTTTCTGTTTCTTCGTTTGTTTCATATAATTATTGGCTAACTCTTTAAACTTTACTCTGTACTTTTTGTTTTGTTTTTCTTAATTCTTCTGGTTTTTGTTTTTGTTTTTGTTTTCCTTGTTTTAATTATATTATTAGTATACATATAAATAATTAAAAATATTACATTAAAATGTATTCGTATATCGTATAGAAGTTGCTGGTTGTTTTGTTGGATTTATGTTTTAGTTTCTTTCTTTCTTAATTTTTGATTGCGTTTTTCTTCTCCATTTCATTTCATTTCTCATATCTTCTCCTTTATAACATTTACTCTCATTTTACAATTTTGCTAAAAACTAAATAAAATTTCTTGTTTGTAAAAACAATAATAATTATTAAAAAATGTATGCTCAAATAAGTTTAATATTTACTTTTCGTATTTTATTTGTTGTATATATTTAAAAAATAGCAAAAAGCAAAAAAAGCGCCTTTCCATCGATTTTTAAAACATATTTACGTATATTTTTGCATCATCTTTTTCCATTAAGTTTATTTTTATGCTATTATTTTTACTTTTGTTATATTTTTATAAAATATCACCTAAAGCAATTACGTATTTCAGTTTCAGTATTTTTTGTTTGTATTTTAAATTTATTTTTACAATGCAACATAATTTTGCTTTGTTTTTTGTGTGTTTGTGTATATAGTTTTTGTTTTTTGTTTGTTTTTTTTTTTTTGGTAGCAAAACATTTAATACAAAAATTAATAATGAAATGATTTCAACGAATATGTAAAAAGCTCACACAAAAAATCAAATCAGTTTTTTGCAACAATTTTCGATTGTTGTTTTGTTTTAACTAAAAAGCAGCGAATTATGCTAACAGAAATGATTACATAATTACAGCAATTTTTAAGTTAAATTTAAATTTCTTACATACGAATTTTTGTTTAGGGTTTTTAGGTTTTTTGGGGTTTGAGACAAAGTACAACAACTATTTTTTTTTGTATTTTTGCAAATTTCTAACCTTTGCAAGAACATTTTCTTTGTAGTTTTGAAAAAATAGTACAAAAGCTTTACACGTTGTTGGTTTTTTTTTTGTTTGTTTGTTTTTTATATTTTTTGTGGTTTAGTTAGTTGGCTATAATAAACCGCTGGGAATCGGCTCGACTATAGTCTAAGTATACGAATGACTGCCCATATAGCTGAGGAACTGCTCTCGACTGAGAGGCAGCCCTATTTAAGTACATTTTTCGTGGTTTTTGTTGGTTTAGTAGTCTAGAACTCAAAATAGTAGTAGAAATTAGCAGAAGAAAGTGTTTGGTTGGTTTTGGTAGCTAGAAGAAGAATAGCTGCTAAGGTTTTCCCTTTTCTAGATTGAGTTTGGATTGAGTTTCCTTTAGATTACCAGCTTGCAAGTTTAGTTTAGCTTAGCATACAACTCCTAAATTGAGTGGTTCAGGGGCTTGCGGGTCCAGGGGCTCAGAGGTCTGACTAAGAACTATATAACGTATGCTATAGTATACAATGGGGGGGATGGAGCGAGAGCGAGGGGTCTCTAAGTATCTCCGCTGAGCACCAAAAGCTGCCGCTCTGGATTCCGTGTTCACTAATTCAATTCATTAAATTACATTTAGCTTTCCTCTTTTCCTCTTCGTTATATTTATGTAATAATAATAGTATCGCGTAGTTTTCTTCTTTTTTTATTTGTTTGCTTTAGTAAATGCTTAAAGTTTGTTTAGTTTGTTGCTGTTGCTGTCGTAGTTTGTATGATTTACGTATATCAATTGTTCTCTCGAAAGTGTCTCGCACGCTTCCTTTTGCTCATTTAAAATGTCGTTCGTATAGGTGCGTTGCAATCCTCAATTAATTAAATTAACTTTAAGTTTGTTTTTGTTTTGTTTTGTTTTTTTTTTCTTGTAATAAACAATAATGTTTTATTCGTATACTTTGCATTTGAACTCAGGTTGGGGTTTCTTTTCTGGTATCTCCTTTTACGTATATGCGTTGCATGATGAGAGTTGAACAAAAAAGATCAACGAAAAATATTTTTTCTTTTGTTTTGTTTTTTTTTTTCTTTCTTTTTTTTTGGCAAGTTCTCTTCAGTGTTGTAAAACACCAAAGGAAAAAGGACGTATTATTTTGAAAAATCGTATACACGTTGGCTAAGGTGAAAAATTCCCAAAACAAAAAGAAATTGAAACAATTAAAAACCTAAGCATAGAAATTATGGATAGAAATTTCTAGGAATTTACTATTCTCTTAGCGTTTGTTCTCTTATCCCAAGTTTTGTTTTTAGATCTGTATCTGTAAGCAGCAGCCTAGACTTGATTTTCTTTAGTTACATACTACATGGCTAGAGTTTATCTTTATATTATATAGTTTTCTTTACATATATAGAGATATATATAGAGAACGTTTTGGGGTTCGAATGGGGGGGTTGGGAGAGGGTTGGATTGGATCTGAGGTCTGGACTAGAAGTCCGCCTCGTGCTTGATGCGATAGCTGGCATAGGTCTCCTCCAGCGGTGAAAAATCTTGGGTGCTGGGCTGTGATCAAGTTCCAAATGATTGGCACAGATACACACATATATACAACAGATATATGCATATAGATAGACAGAGAGAGATAGAGAGATTTTAGAAATTATAGGATAGGACCAAAAGGGACTCTGGAGTCTGGAGTCTGCAGTCTGGTTTTTTTGTGTGTGTGTGTGTTGTGGGCTATGTCAGTGTCATTATTGTTGTTCTGGTGGTTCTTTGAGAGGGGACGAGGGGCTGTCAATTATTTACAAGTTTACAAACTCAAAGACCGATAACATTCATCGAACTGAAGCTATCGATCGCACTGGCTGACTGTACACAAAGCAGCTCGGAGTTGAAGAGTCGGGGCCAGCTTTCGTTTCGTATATCATATCAGTATACATACATATATAGATAAATATATATATAAGTATATATTTATACATATATGCATATGTGGGGGTATATATATATATGTATATATAGTTTCTATATAGAGTTATGTGCATATGTAAAATTGTTAAAAATTGGTTAGTTTTGGGGTTAGTAAACTTTCTGATAATATAGGTTCATTACTTGAATTTTTGTTTCTTGTGGTTCGTGTTTTAAGTAAAGAAAACAATAAAAAATAGTTGGTTAATGGTGTGTGAGTGTTGGGTTTGTTAATAATAATTAATAATATATTGGCGAGCTATATGGGCCTCTTGCAAAAACGAAGTTCTGGAACATTTTCTTGTAATTTAGTTCTCATTATTTAGTTTTACTTGATTCTTCTTTCTCAATCTTTCATTTCATTTCATTTCATTTAATTTCATTTTATATTCTTTTCTCTTCTTTCTAGTTGTTGGTACTTTTTACAAATTAAGCGAAATTGTTTGTTGCTCTAATTATTGTTGCTCAGTTGCTTTAGTTCTTGTAGTTTTTTGTTTGTAGTTTGTGGCTTTGTAGTTGTTACTCTATATCATTTACAATCTGCTTGGTTGAGATGGACAGTGTGTGTTGTGAGAGAGAGTGAGATAGACTGACACAGCTGGGCATGCGGGCTTTCTTTAGTGTGGCCTTGCATTCTCAGCTGTTTCGGAACTTAAATTTATGGCCTGTACTGTACACAGAGGAGAGCAAACGAATTCCAGCAGTAGCAGTGTGGCCGTACCAGCTTCAGCATAGCAGTAGAATTGCAGCATCAATCGTCAATCGTCAGTCGTCAATCGGTATAACTGTTCTCTCCAGTTCGGCGCAGTTCGGTTCGGTTCGATTCGGTTCGGTTCGTTGGGTTGTTGTTGTTCGGGTCAGTTCGTTTGGTTTGTGGTCGGAGGGCCGAAGCCGCTTGGAAGCTCGTTTGTCGCTTGTCGCTTGTTTGTTCTTGTTGCGGTACTTTGCAGTCTGTGTTATCGTGGTCTCTGTCTGGCTGCTGCTGCTGCTGCTGGCAGCATCCTGTTGCAGTCGCTGTTGCTGTCGCTGTGGCTGCTGCTTCCGCTAGGCGTTCCTTTGCTCTCCCTTTCGCTTCTATGGATTATATTTTGTTGTTTGCTTTTGTTTTTGCATTCGCTTTGCTTTTGCTTTTGCTTCTGCTTGCTTTTGCTTTTGCTCTTGACTAATTTACAATGTGTGTGTGTGTGTTTGTTCTTGACGTACAACTTCTTCTGCTTTTGAATTTTCGGATTTGAATTCATCAATATTAATATTCTGATTATTATTGTGTTCTTTTTATTTGATTTGATTTGAGTGCTTCGCTCCGCTTCGCTTCGCTTCGTGTCGCTGCTGCACGCTGTTGTTCTGCTGCCGCTGTGGCTGCAACAGGCGAATTAATGTGACTTAATTTCCTTATGCAGGTGGTAGTGGTAGCAGCATCAGCGTCAGCGTCAGCTACAGCTTCGCGTGGCGTGGCGTGGCGTGGCATGGCATCTCTTGTATCGATGGATACACGTGGCTTTAGTCATTGATTTGATTGATTTATTGATCTTGTTGATCTTGATCATTATTATTATTGATTCATTTAATCCCAGGGCATTGTGAGCACCCGCTTCGTTTTTGCAAGAAGGTCGTTATCGTACTACGAACATGGGTGCACCACCGCATTGTAGCTCGCCAATATAGGACCATGTGCTCCCGCGAAGGGGGTACTCACAACGTCTGGTGTACTAGCTCCATCGGTGTGCGATGTGGAGTCGGCGTTACTCCGTCCCTCACCATTTGCCGAACCGAGTTCTGGTGGTTTGGTGGTGTCCCGTTCGTCGATCACTAAATCTATTGGCATTTTACCCTTTAAACACGATATATAGCGGTGACAGAAGTTGTCGCACAGTTCGTGTACCTGCAACGAGACATCCCGCGATCATTTCAGAGCACAGAGAAGAGAGAACAGGGAAGAGAGAGAAAGGAGAGAGAGAGAGCATGAGTATGGGTTCTCCTTTTTTCGTTATTCGTTTTTAGTTTTTTCACTTATCATCTAATAATTGATAGGGGTTTGGGGTTTGGGGTTTGGTGGTGTGCAAGGGTGTCGCTGAAAATGTATACATATATCATAGGAAAGTGGATCTTAAACTAAGCTTAAACATTGCAATACCTTCACAGTGAGTGAGAGAGAGAGAGAGAGAGACTGAGCAGACAGCTGCCACACTTAGCGCCATTGCAGCATTCTTGCCTCGCCGAGCGGCCAAAACCTGCTTCCTCCATCGCCTTGCAAATGGCATGCAAATTGCTTTTGATGCGTTGCCCCAGACACGGACCCCAGACGCAGACGCGGACGCGGCAGAACACGGCAAATGGTTGATGATGGCACTCAAAAATGGCCGTAGACAACAGCTAACCTGGCTCCCTTGGCTCGGACTCTGGTTCTGGCCGCATAAATATGCATAGAGACTCTCGGACCCGAAAAAGAAAAAGAAACAGCAACGGCAGCGGCACCAAAATAATGCATTGGCCAAAAAGGAAGTGCTGGGGCAGCCAGGCTTAGCCGCAGGGCACACTTTTAAGCATCCAAGCAGCGCAAAAGCACCAGCAACAGCAACAGCAACATGAGGCAGCACGTGCAACATTCACATTAGCAACATGGAGACGCACTCGCCGGCCAGAGATAGCCGTCCAGGGAGAAGATCACTGGCGTCAGACCAGGCCAGAGACGGAGACAGAGCCAGGCCGAGACCAGAGCCAGGGCCAGGGCCAGAGCCAGGCCAACAAAATGCGTTTTTAAAACCCTGTTGTTGCTGTGCCTGTGATGTTGCAGGCAGCGTCTCTGTCTCTGCCTCGGTGTGTGTGATAAAACAAATGCGATAAGGCCCAAAGTGAGTGTGAGTCAGGCGGGTAGGCAGGCAGGCAGGCAGCCAACAGGCAGCAGGCAGGCAGGCAGCGGCGTTGGCGGAGGGGGAGCCGGCCGAGGCACATATGCAAATATGCAACAAAGAGAGGAATGCAGCCGCCGCCACGGCTAAAAAGAAATTAATTGCACTGGGCTATGGCAGCAGACAACAGCAGCAGCAGCAGCAACAACAGGGTGCTCCATTTAGGCCGGGGCCAGGCATTTAATTTACGAAAAAGTGCGCGTTGCTTATGCAAATTGTTTGCTGCTGTTGCTGCTTCTTTTCTTCATTTTTGTGGATCGTTGTTTTTCTTTTTTGGGGTCTGCGAAAGCTGCAACAGTGGCTCTGTGGCGTTGTGTCTCTGGCTGCTGCCACTATTAACTTGTTGCCCATTGCCATGGCCCGAACTTGTCAAACTCGTTTGCAGGCTGCTGCTGCCTTCAATGTTATTGTCACCAAAAAAATAAAAAAGATGACGATGAAAAAGCAACGGCCTGCAACTGGTTTATGACAGGACAATGTCAAATTTGTCGCCGTTCCTGATAAGCAGCCCCAGCAGCGACAACATGTTGCAGGCAACATATCAGTGTCCCAGTCCGAGTCGGAGTCCAGTCCAAGTTTTATGATTGTGTTTGCTGTGTGGTGTAGCTGTCAAAGTGACCATAACAATATCCATAAAGCTTGCAATTAGCACGCCAGCAACATGTTGCTGCCACTGCCCCAGCACTGCCACTGCAACTGCACACATGCAACATGAGAGCACACACTAAATTGATATGTCCGAGATGTGGGGCCCTTTGGAGACTGGCCGACTGGCCGAGACGATGCTGGGACGCTGATAACTTTTGATTAATTTGTCAGCATTGTATGTGACATTTTCGAACGGCTCATTGCGATATTTATGACTCGCGGGTCCCCCATGATGTGGCTGGCCGCTGTTGCACATTGGGTGGGCCCGCGGCAACAAGAGGGAGACGGACAGAGCGACAGCAGCAGAGAGGGCGTTGCTTGTAAATGCCCCACTCGTTTGTACATCCTGTTAAGCACAGCTTTTCACAGCAGCAGTGGCAGCCCCTCTGCAGCTGCCTTTTCTGGCCCGGACCGATACTAAGTGCAGAATCCAATCTAATCGCAATGCAAATCGCTCCAATCTGCGCAGTGGTAATTCTCGATTTCCGCTCATAGATAGCATTAAGTATTCCCCCCAACCAGATTCAGATTCAGAGTCACACGCAAGCCCCAGCCCCAGCCCCAGCAACAGCCTCCTCCCCACACACACGAGTCGTCGTCTAACAAGTTCCAGATCTCGGATCTCGGCTCTCGACTCTCGACTCTCCACTCTCGGATCTTTCTTCATGCCACTGACATTTAAATGAAATGTAATTAAAAATAATTTCAAATAAATAAATGTTTGACAGCGGGGGATTGAGATAAAGTCGAGTCGGATCTGTCCTCTAGAAATATTCGCTATACCTTTATTTCTATGTTATCCTTCAAATATCTTCCATCTCCATTGCTCTAGATTGTAGGTGAATATTTTGGCCAGGTTTCGCCTAGCATCGCATCATTCAAAATCTTCAAAAAATCTCCCCCAATCTGCTGCTGCTGCTGCTGTGTATCCCCTCAGCTTGCATCATCATCATCATCATCGGCTAACCAAAAGTATACAGCTGTCGATGTCGTTGTTGCTGCTGGGGCCTGGGACTTGGAGTGGTGCTGGTGCTGGTGCTGGTTCTGGTGCCTGGTGCCTGCTGCCTGGTGCTGTGTTGTATAGCGATCCCAATGCGATCTGGCCAAGCCATCAAAACAAGGCCCCCAAATCGGTGTTGTTGCTGTTGTAGTTGCCCCCATGCCGGCATTACCCAGCCGATTCCATGGTGCTGCTGCTGCTGCTTACCCCCTGCCGGAGAAGCGTGTGCAACTGACCCAACGTGTTGTCTCGACAGTCGCTCGTTCTGTCTCAGTGTCTCTCCGTCTATCAGTCTGTTTGTCTCTCTGTCTATCAGTCTGTTCGTCTCTCTGTCTGTTTGTCAATTGCAATGCCTGCCTGCCTGCCTTGCTGCCTGAATGCTGTATTTTTTTTCTGCTGTGTGATGTTTTTTTCTTCTGTTTTTTGCATGTGACTCTGTGACGAGAATTGTCCGTGTGCTGGGGATCTGGGGAGCCGTAGAGCTGGAGCTGGAACTGGGACTGCGACTGGGCCTGGAAGCTCTCGAGCTCCAAGCTGGGGCTTCGACTCTGGGACTGGGACTGGGACTGAGGCAAACCAGTTTTGACAGACACAAGTCTTGAAACGTCTTTTTAACTGATTCTGTTTTGTTGGTGGTGTTGTTGTTGTTGCTGTTGTTGCTGTAGCAGCGGCAACAAATATGCACAGATACAGATATATATATAAAATGTACAGATCTACAGATATATATACATATATATAGATGTGTGTTGTTGTTTTTTGTTTTTTTTTGTTTTTGCAAGTCAGCCCGCACATTTTATTTAAGTATATTTTGTATTTCTTTTCATTTATTTCGGTGTTTTTTGTATTTTTTTTCCCTGTTGTATTGTGTGTAGTTTTTTGTTGCTGTTTCTGTTGCTGTTGCTGTTTTGTTTTGTATTTATATTTATTTTATACACCAAAAATCGACCGCTGCATTTTGTTGGCTGCATATAAATGAATGTGTTGTGTGTGTTTTTTGTTGTTGTTGTTTTTTTTTACTATATGTACAAGTTGCTACAGTTCTTTGTGCTGATTGTTGCAGTTGTTGGAGTTGGAATTGGAATTGGAGTTGGAGTGTTGTTGCAATTGTTGTTGTTGGTTTCGTGTGTGTCGCAAGCTGTGTGAGTGACAAATGACAAAACAAAAACCTGTCGTGGACTCTCCGGCTCTGCCGCTGCTGCCACTGCCGCTGCTGCTGCTGCCGCTGCTGTGATGTTGATAAAGATCTTGACTCTTTCTGGGTCCCCGTGTGGCTGTCTCTTACCCGCCGTACAGGGTGCTGCCTGCAACAAATTGCAGCTGGCTGACTGACAGACAGACAGACGGACAGACGGACTGAGTGACTGATCAACTGACTGACTGACTGATGAACTGATGATCCACCAACTGGGCTGACTGACTCACTGATCAACTCACTTTCCTTGGTGACCTGTCTTACTGCTCTAGTTTTGGCCTGGCTTAGAAAGCAGCCTTCGGTAATTAACATTGTCCGTCGCATCGCACTAATTGCAGATTGATTGACTTCTGCGACTGTCTGTACGTTTGATTCGTTTCGTTTCGTTCCGTCCCGGCCGTCTGTCATTAGCCCCATGGCCCACTCTCCATAGAGACAGACAGGCAGACGGACAGACGCAGCATTCCACAGCAAATGACTCGGATATACGAGACCCACAAATCCCCATCCCCCTCCCCCTTCCCCTGCCCACCCTCCAACTCTATATTCTTGGGGCGTTTTGTCTTGTTTGGTTTTGGTTCAGCTTTTGTGTTCTTTTTTTGTAGAATGTTTTGCATAATTTCTTACTTAAGACTTAATTGAAAAAGAGTGAAGAGCGGGCTCTTCGGACGGGTTTTCGGTCCGCTCTGGTCCGGGCTTAACTACGGCTCAGCCTCGACGCAGCTTCGACTTGGAGTCCGACTCTGGGCCTCAGTTTCGGCTTCGGCTTCGGCTTCGGCTTGGACTTGGGCTTAGGTTTAGGTTCTCGTTCCACGCTCCGTTGCGCATTTGCCTAATTAATTTTCTCGGCACAGCCGCAGCACCAACGACAGACGGAAGGGGGTGCAGTGGGGTGGGGTGGGCAGATCGGGCATCGGTCAGCATTAATTACGACCACGTTTGAGGAACAACTTCCATTAAGCCAGCCCAGAATGAGCGACACGCACCCGAGTGCCGAGTGCCTGCCCCTCCGTCTGTCCGACTCTCTTGCATATTATTTGAAATTAAAACAAATTAGGCAACCTGTAATTTTTCCATTTAGACTATAAAGTGTCTAATAATCAAGTAGGTGTTGTGGGAGAATGGGAACGAGAACCCACCCCTCCGGAGAAATGAAAACTAATTTATGTGGCACTCTTATCATGGCCGAAACATCTACGAACAGTCTGGCAGGGTAGGGGACAGACGGTGGGTCTGACTGCCTCATCACACCTCATGTATCAACAACAAAAGAGAGGCCGAAAACTGAATGCATTCCATTGTTCCACGGCCACTGCAACTGCAACTGCAGAAAAAAATGGTAGGGAAATTCTGTTTTCTTTTATCTTACGCATGAAACTGTAACCAGCGACAAACAACTGCAACAAACACCTGCCGCCTGTGCCGCCTGTGCCGCTGGCCAAATATTTGTTGCCACAAAAACTAATCCAACACATCCTGCCCTGTTCCGTTCCGTTCCGTTCCGCCGTCGAATCTACTGGCTACAACTATTCCACTTTGATTGGCAATTAATTCAATTTTCAGCTGCATTTTTGTTTCTGACTTTAATTTAGACATACTGCAAGTGTATTAGACAGGCCGGAGATATATGGTCGCCTGCTGTGGGACAGGCCAGACTCCAACCAGCCCCCCCCCCCCACACTCCTTTGCCCCTCCATGAAATGTCAACACAAATGTTGGTAATTGAAATGCGCGCCCGCTGGAAACTATTTTCCCCAACATTTTTGCTATGTTTTGTTGCTTGTGCTATTGCTGTTGCTGTTTCTGTTTTGGCCTGGTTTATTTATTGGCCTGGTCGGGGGGGTCCGTGTCTGATCTGTGTCTGGTCCTGTTCCCGGTCCTGCTCTCAGTGTGTGTCCGCGCAGCCTTTGGGTGGTCTTTTTTGGGGCGTTGATAAATGATTGGACCCGACTCCCGCCTCCCGCCTCTCGCCACTCGCCTCTCCACTCGATTCGGCCCATGTCTTTTCCCGTTAATTGCAATGACTAAACAAATGTATTTCTTGTGAGATGATTTCGCATAAATGGTTCCAGGTATTGCAATGTTTAGGCTTTCGATAGTAATTGATTCCAGAAGTGCTTAAAATGTTTTACTTACTTTTTCTAATTCTAAAAGGTGAAACCGAAGTACTTGTATTGCTTGCACCATCTGCAAAGGAAAAGGGGAAAATATGTAGATTAGTAATCGTGGAAATGCAAACATTTATTATACATTTATGTATTTTGCTATTAAACAAACACACACTCAATCATTCGGGAGAACCTTTCTTGGTCTTTGGGCATTGCTTGCTTAGCGCTAATTAAAACATCAGTTTGACATTTGACATTTTTACGATGCTGCTAACTGCTCAACGGCTGCTGTGTGGTGTGTGGCCTGGCCTGGCCTGGCCTGGCCGGGGTCTGCATTTGGTTCGGTGGTTCTGGTGGGGCAGCCAGCTACTGCTACAACAGCCAAGAATTTCATTTAACCGCGCTGCTGCATGGTGCATGCTGCATGGTGCATGATGCATGCTGGTGCGGCTGCGGCTGCGGCTCTCCTAGAGACATGCTATAAACATTTTTATAGCAGGCGACCTCAACTGCTTGGGTTTGCTCTGCCCCTGCCCCTGCCTCTGCCCCTGCCTCTTCCTTTAAGTAAGTGTTACTAAATGCACTTTTAAATGTTCAAACACGATAGCGGATGGTGGATGGTGGATGGAGCAGGAACCAAATTGGAGGCAAAGCCAACCACAGAGTGGCATGCCAAAATGATTTATGGCCAAAGTACGCAGACGCAGAAGCAGACGCAAGCGGGGCACACACATGGCCATGGCCAAGACGAGAAAGATCCGCCAGACGCAATCGCAGCACAGACTGGGGCATGGGGCATGGGGCATTCGGTGGGGGATTGGGTGGCCTGGGCAGTCAGTGATTTTGTACTACAACTAATAAACTAATCTGCAAGTGCATAAAATTAGGGCCACCAGAGATCCCACTCTCTCGCGCTCTCTCTGGAGAGGCATCTGAGGCAGATGCAACTTCTGCTGCTGCTGCTTCTGCTGCTGCACTGCCCTGCCCTGAGTGAGTGGGTAAGTGAGTGACACATTTACGACTGCCAAGAGTCGTTCGAGTGCGGTGTGGTGGCAATTAAAATTAGTTTTGCCCATAATCTCTTTATATGTGTGCCAGCCCAGCCCCAGATCTGTCCGAGACCAGGCCAGGCCGGGCCAGGCCAGGGCAACTGTTCTCCATCCGCCATCCGCCATCCGCAATCCGTATCTTCTTCAGTTAGCTGCTGCTGCCTGCTGCCTGCCTGCTGCTGCTGCTGCTGCTGGCTACCCAATTGCATGGCTCGTTTTGCACTTTTTGCACGCGGCATTTCCGTCTTGATTTACATGCCAGCCGAAATGATCTCTCGCTCCCCTTATCCCACCGTCCCACTCTGACTCATGGCGGGGCCCATTAAAATTGTTATGACTCGGATGCCAGCGGAATGCCAGGCAGAAAAGTGAGCAAGCAACAGGCAGAGGGAGAGGGAGAGGGAGAGCAAGGGAGAAGATGAGATGATCTGCTCCTCTGGGGCCCTACGTTTCGTATAAGAATTAAACCATTAGTTCCATAACTGGATTATGCACACATCATTTCGGTATCTGGACGGCTCTAACTCGATTATAAATATAAAATTTATAATCTGCAGAAGTGTAGCTGGATTTTATGATCTTGTTTCAATTTCGATCCACAGGGAAATCCCCAATAAAGCTCAAAATACTTCTATGGGTTCCTAAAAGATCCTAAAAGATCGGTGCCTTAGTCTTAAAGGTTTTAATCGTATTTCCTCTCCTTTATGATCATCCTTTATCGATCATTTCCTCTGGAAGATTGTCCTATAAAAATGATCATGATCAACACCAAGGTTGCCTTGGTCTTGGTCTCTGGCTGCTGGCATCTGCCTTTGCCTTGGACGGATCTGTTGTTAATCTTCTCCTGCGCCCCACTGCATTGCTCCACGCCTTGCCACGCCACAGCAGAGCACAGATCCCCACTACCCCGCAGCAGTAAAGAGATCCGAATGCATATTCTACAAGCCGAAAGCCGTTGGCTTCATTGTTGCTGCTGCTGCACACCCAAGGCTGGCTGCCAGGCGGGCAGGCAGCCCATTTAGAGAGTGCAAAAATGTCATATGCATCATTAAATCGTTCTGCTTCATATTGTCGTTCGCTTGGGTTCGCTCGCGCTCTCTCTCTCTCTCTCTCTCTCTCCATCTCCGTGGCGTAGCGGCATGCAAAATGCAGAGCAGAGCAGAACAGAGCAGAGCAGAGCAGAACAGAGAGCGAGAGAGAGAGTGAAGTGAGAACGAAACGTATGGCAACGCTGTCCGATAAAATGTCTAAACAACTCAGTTTGTCCCGCTCCCCCTTGAACGCTGCTCTCCTCTCCCGTCCTGCTGCTGATGCTGCTGCTGCTTTGATGAACAAATGCTCATAAATTGTTCGTTTCGTTCGTTGATGCTTTGCTCTTTTGCTAAATTCACTGTGATTTATTCTAAATAAAAGAAAATTATTCAATTGTCGTCGTTGTTTTGGGTCAAGGTGATGCACACTCACACACACACAGAGAACACACACACACACAAATGCACAGCGTAGCCATGATCTTTGGCATGGCAACGGCAACATGCTGCATGCCAGAGGAGAAGGCAACAAAGTTTGTTTTTGCTTTTGCTTCTTTTCTTTTGTTTTTGTTTTTGTACTTACCAGTGAATCGACTTCGGGATCTGCGGTATAGTAGGGTTTCTGTGATCTTATCTGCAAGAAGAGAATGGGAGAGTTAGAGTTAGTGAGTGCGAAGTTTGCCGAATGAGGAGAAATAGGAAGGGAAGTGGGAGGGGTTCCCAGCCAGCTGTCCTGATCCGAAACATAATCATCTACGAAACGGTAGAGATTGGTATTGCAGTATTTTATGATGGTCTTTGGAGAGCCGATAAGGGCCGCCTGCCCAGCCAAATATATTGTACACATTATACAAAAAACCATGAGCAAATCGGTTCCAAACAGAGACCATGGGAAACGAAACATTTGCTCATCCATGGAGCGCGCCCGGACATAGACCCAGTGCCAGTGTCAGACCCGAAGAGGTGCCGGTGTCGGTGGCGGTGACTCGCTGTGACCATAAAAGAGATTCTCGTTTTTATAGCCCACCCCGAGACCGAGTCGGAGCCGGAGCCCAAGCCCCGGCCAGAGCCATGCCAAAAGCAAAAACAGCAAAAACAACAACAAAAACTACATAAATATAAAAATAAACCACACACTTAGATAAAAATCACAAAGGCAATATCTGGCTAGATAAAATACCACACAGAGACGGAGCCAGAGCCAGAGCTGGAGATGGAGACCCGAACCGAACCGCACCGAACCCAGCGACGACAGCAGAAGGTCATCTCATCATCGGATATCGCATATGCTGCGCGAATTATTTGAAGTTTGAAGTTTGAAAATTTCTTTGTTGCTATTGCTGCTATTATTTTCTGGCTCTCACGGAACTGCCACACCAAGCGCAGCGCAGCAGTAATAAATGGCCAAGACAAGCTCCGGGGTCTTCACAGATAACTGAACCAAAGCGGCAGATCAGATCGGATCGGACACATAAACACCCACCCGCTGCGATCTTATATAACGGGCGAGAGTCGACCTTGTCCAAATGTGTGGTATGTTTGGTTTGGCATGGAAATGGACCCCGACCGACCGACCGACCGACCGACCACCCAGAAACACATGCAACAAGGTTGCACTGAAGGCGGGAGGTCCACAACGGAGATTATCTTGTCTCTGGATTATGGACGTGACCCTGAAACGGGTCGAAGGTATTATTGATCAGATCTGCCGTTCCTGCTATGCAAAACCATGTGGAGGGATCGATAAGCCAACAAATTACTGAAGATCGATCTCCTAGGATACTATTCTAAAGAGGTTTTGGGTTTAAATAAAATTGAAGATCAGTTTAAAATTGAAGATCTATAGAGGCTTCTTCTCTCTGCACTTTTTATCAAAAACTATGTCAATATCGATATAAAGATCATTAAAAATGGAGATCCTCACTGATCTGAACACATCCTTGTATTAAAATTCCAATAGAAAGTCAGTGCTCCTGCCCCACTGATCTCCGACAGCTAAGCGGGCGATCTTCTGCATACACACAGATACAACTCGTAGATACAGATACAAAAGGCACCCAACGGGCAGAGAGCTTACTGCCAGCCGGCCAAGGCAGTAACGGCAATTTGAAGTCAACTGAGGCATGTGCAGCTAATAATTACACACTTTGCACACAGACAGACAGACGAATACGAGTACGAGTGCGAGTAGATCGCTGGGGAGTTGGAAGTGGCAGACTTAAAGACGGACGGACGGACGGACAGGGTATCTAGATATGTGGGCACTTCCATCCGTACCGTACAATGGTTGTATGAGAAAAACGCCCCATTGTGCGGCTGCAACAACAGCAACAACAACAGCAACAGCATAGTACGAGTAACAACACACAAAGCACAGCCATTGAAGACGACGACGATGATGACGATCAAGGAGGAGGTCGACAGCGGAGGAGCAGGAGGCAAGCGGCTGAGCGGTTGAGCGGCTGGGCGGAGGAGCGGAGGAGGTTGCGTGTTGGGTATTTTGCAAAAGTTGTTGCCTGTTGGCTTTAATGTTGCATTTTCAAATGCTGGTTGGTGGATGGTGGATGGTGCTGGTGTTGCACACACACACACACACATACACACACACACTCAGAGAGAGAGAGAGAGAGAGAGAGGGACAGATGGGAGAAGTTGCCAAACTGGTTTTGGCCATGCAGGTCTGAGACATGGCCTGGAGTCGCGGCCAGGCCAGGTCGCGCTTTAGCTTTAACTGATATGAAAAGCAGTCAGCCAGAAGTTGGCCGGGGCCGGGACCGGGTCGGGCCGGGCGGCATATTGCACGCACTTTGCTGGATGCGCCTCAAAATGGCTGCCCCCAAAACCTTGAGCAGTACCAATCCCTCTCTGTGCAGAGGACACAGATTGAGAGAGAGACATCCACTGGAGAGCGAGAATGTTTTTAAAAATATATAAATCATGCGACCAACTAGTAAAATGCACAGCATGAGACAAGTCTATAAATACCACCCCCGGACAGCAGTTGGGGCGTGAAAATGGAAATGGGAACGAAAATGAAATGCTTTTCTCGCTTTCTTTCCATCTTTCCATCTGATGTGTGTGTGTGTGTGTGTGTCTGTGCGTTCCCTTACAATTTTGTCAACATGCAGCAGTGCGTGGGCGTCTCTTGCAGCTGACAATTTCATATTTATAGTTTAAGAAATACACACACATAGCCACACAGAAAGACAGACAGATTTCCGTATAAATAATCATAGTCTAGAGTCTTATTCGGGATCTCCAGTCACCAATCTCACATTGAGTGTGCGGAAAGCCCCCAAAAACAAATCGCCAGCAACGTCACGCGCCCCAGTCCAACGCGAACCCCATTTCTAATCAGTTTCACATGAGCCGCTCATAAATTTCTATTTTTTCTGCTCGATGTTCTTTTTGCCCTTTTTTTTTTGGTTTTGGTTTTGTTTTTGTTTTATTTGCCTCTGTTTTTTGTGTTTTGTGTTTTTTGCAATCCCCCAGTGTCGAGAGGCGACGACAGGCGAAAAAGAAATCACTACTGTGTAGATACTGCTCTTCAGAACGCTTTTATGATGCCAATAAATGCAATTATACAACACAAAAAACAACAAAAAAAAGGTTTACAATGTCATCGACAGGCGACGGTGTCCATGGCGTTGACGGCGATCGACAGACGTCTGTCTCCAAATCAGTGGCCCCAAAGATACAAAAAAAAACCCAAACTGGCCCGCGTAGGTGGTCATAAATTTCCCCCAGCCGCCTCCACCCTCCCTCCGATGGTGTGATTATGCGGGGCAATTTTGAAATCAATTCCGCTTCATCAAACTGCACAGAAAGGCCACGTGCTCAGCTATATATAGAACAAATATTCTATCAAAGATCTCCAACGAAACCTGAGACACCAAACCAAAACTATGCCACTAAATCTGGGTTCATAAAGAGGGAAATACTCCTACTCGTAATACTCGTATTCTTCAGTTTGCTTTGAGCTGTAGACTATATATTTTTATAGTGCCAATACAGGCTAGGAGGAGTTTTATAGCCCCGCGACCTGGCGTCGTTGTGTGTTGGCCATAAAATCATCCAGAGACCTGGGCATGGGCCTGGGCCTGGGCATGGGCATGGGCCTAGGTGGGTGTGCGAGGAGATAGCCATAGACCACAGGTCTACAACCAACAGTAGCCGCAACAGCAGAAAGTGTGTGCGATGGAAGGCACTTGAGTAATGTGGCCATAAAGCCCAGTAACAGCCCTACTCCCCACCAGCCCCCACCAGCCCCCACCAGTCGTCTCTGTACCAGTACCAGTACCAGTCCGGGTACCATAAAACAATTTATGCACTATAGCAGCGACTTTTGGAATCAGCGCTGGCTGGCAGCACAGTAGCCAGCGCTGTTGTTGACGTCGTCGACATTGTCGATCGCCGCTGAGCCTTCAGCCACTTGAGAAAAGAGTGCAGTGATAACAGTGATAACAGAAAAGACTCGCCAGCAGAATTAATGCAAAGAAACTGAAAGGAGAACTGGAAACTGGAAAAATCTAAGCGAAAATATTTAAATATTATTCTGGAACTCCACGACGAACTGCCACTGGCACTCTCTTTTCCATGCTCGAATTGGGACCGGACCCAAGGGACAGCGGGAGGCTTGGAGGCGCCTAAATTGCAGCACGTAGCCACATTATATTATTTGAATGTTGCGTGCCTCGGCGCCAGCCTCATGCGGGTCCTCCCCCGCCCCCCTGCAGCCACACCAAGCCACTAACATTATAAACAAACAGAATACAAACAAAATACATATCTGAGAGCGTGAACGAGGGAGCGTCTGCTGGAATTTAATCAAAATTTATCAATCTCTCTCTCTCTCTCTCTCTCTCTCTCTCTCTCTGAAAGAGGGGAACCTCAAAGCAGTTGGATCTTTTGTGGGATTCTGCAGAGATCAGAGATTCCGTGCAGACCTAGACCTAGATGGCGATGAAGGAGAGCCACAACCTCATGGAAATCTCTGCTCATTCACTGGGAAATTGCACTTACCTCGAAGGGAAACCAAAAACCGAGCCGAACCGAACCCAACCGAACAGCGCCAAAAACCCTATCGAATTTCTCACACCTACACAATGGGTGGGCGTGGGGGTGGGGCTTGCACCCCAAAACAGGGCAGGGACACCCCCGGCCAAAGCCAAAGCCAAAGAGGGGTAACAGCTCAATTGATGGCTGCTCTCATTGAGTGAGAGAAAACATCTTGGGGGATTTTATGGCTCCAATTTTGATTTGATGATCCAGGCCCCTCCCCCCGTCCCCCCTCAGCACCGCCACTGTGCGCTGGTGTAACCCACAAAAACAAAACGCATAAAAAAACACCAAAACTGAACAATAATAATTTTGTTGTAATACAAAACCAAACTTTATTTGCCTAGCTGATGGCGATGATGATACTGCCGATGAGGATGATGATGATGATGTTGTTGATTACTTTTACCCGACATTAACATCCAAAGGCAAACACAAATAGTACAAAAACAAAGGCGCATGGCCTGGCCTGGCATCGCATCTTAGTTGTTGTTGTTGTTGCTGTTGTTTTTATCTATCTATCTATCTTTATAATGGGCGCACAATATCGGTAGTAAAACAGCCGCAATTGAGGTGACACAACCAGAACCTGGCCAGCAGCAGGGGCAGCGGAGGCAGTCAAGAACAGAAACAAAACCAGACCGAGCACAGACCGACCCCCACTGACAGTTTCTTTTTATAACCCCACAGAGAGAGAGACTCCTCCACGCCATGCCATACCATGCCACTCCACTCCACTCCAGTTTACGACCCGAAAGCAAACGGTGAACGCAATGTGGCAGCTACTGCGGCAGATACACTACACTACACCACACTACATGAACACTTCTAACGCTCTTGTGGCAGCCCATCCGGGGCAGAGTGGGTAAACATTGGCAAACAGCACACACACGCACACACACACACACTCAGAGAGTGTCAATATTTGCATGGCCACAAGAGATTTCTCGGGCTCTTCTTACCTGCACCACAGAGATAGATAATCACAATATTTCGAGTCTCTCTCTCCCCCCGAAAAGCTATAACATCCGGTCTTACTGTGCCTGATAATCGCCCGAAAATAACTATATAATCGCACGGCTGCGACTATGTTTATACGGAAAGATGAGTGACATTGTCCAACAGTCATTGACACAATTTGTCATTTACGGCTCTCGCTGCTTTGGTTTGGCTTTTAATTGAAGGCGTTTAGCAGACATCTTGTCTAGAGAGCACAGCACTCATAAATCATTTCGGGGGCTCTTTTCCGAGGGGGGTGCCGGGCCCCACAAGTAACGCCACATAAATAAAAAGCGCAACGAAAGAGTGAAATATGTATCTGGCGGGGCTGCTGCAGAGCGAGAGAGAGAGAGAATCACCAGCGATTTCCATAAGCAAATCGAAACTATTGCCATCATCGTATCATTTGTGGCTCTATTTCTCGAAATACCAAATTGATTTCGGGCTGTGGGACACCCTAATGGGTTAACCTATTTGATGAACGCATTAGAGGCACTGCGCACTGCGATAATGTATCTAACAGATGCACACTCAGACAGACACATTCGATCCCTGAAATATAGAGCTGTTAAAAAGGGTCAAACTACTGTACAAATATTGGGAGTCATCAGGGCCGCAGAGCAGCAGAGCAGCAGCTACATATATCTACAGATACAGATACAGAATGGAAATGGAAATGGTGCCATAATCCAAACATAAACTCGTAGACGAAACGTCCAGATACATTTAGGCAGTTAACTAAATAATCACATTTAAAAGGCGCCAAGTGGTTCCATAAACAAATATTTGAATTTGGAACGCATCTCGTCTGGCTGTCTGACTGTCTGCTGTCTGTCTGTTAATGGAGGAGCGCTGCCACGGGTTCTGGCAACGGTAAACCACATGCAGCATGCACCATGCACCATGCAGCATGCACCACTGTTAAGTAAATAATCCGATCCCTCTGGTGGGTGTTGGGCGCTCTCTACACTCTCGTATGCCTACTCGTATATGTATATTTCCTCCCAGGGGCTGTGCCAAATCAGTTCACGCTGTGCAACGCAATTCCCAAAAAAAAACACAACAAAAAATATCCCTCCCCTTGGAAATTCCTCCCATTTCGAACCCCATGCCCTCTGGCAACAGTTGCGTCTGCGCCTTGCTCATTTCGCAGTTTTCGGGCTAACGAAAAATTACACACACAAAAAAATAGAAAACGAAAGAACGAATCTTTTGTTCCACTCCAGAAAGAAGAAATTCAAAACCCGCTAAGGGTTGGATCAACACACACAGCCCCATACAGACACACAGAACTAAAAAGAACAATGCCTTAATAATAATACTCGTACAACTAGAACGAGGGAGAGCCACAGCCGTAGCCGTAGCTATAGCCAGAGCGACAGAGAGGCAGATTAAAAAGGTACCAAATTCCAAATAAAAAGGTAAAGGTTTCTGTATTTTTTATCATTAAAAGAACAAAACAACAGAACCAACACACAGCACAGCACAGATTGAGGGAATCGGCATCCCAGAGAGAGGGAGAGGGAGAGCGAGAGCGAGAGGGGGAACCAACTGAGTCAGGGAATATTGCACAAAAGAGATTAAGTTCCTTTTTCTTTCCTGATGCGAGGCCTCCAGGCCCCGAGAAACAGACGGAGACGGAGACAGAGAAACGAACGCAAATGCGTAGAGCAGAGAGATATCTCTCCTATAGAGAAGGTAGGCTAGGGTAGGGGAAGGAAGATGAGAGAGATCCCAGCAATCCCTTGCAAAGTGAACATTCCAATGAGAAGGAGAGACCGGAGCCGAGGCCGAGGCCTGCTCCTGCTGACAATACAACTGCGCAAGCGTAACCTTTCATACCTGATTATGAACCTCAGCCCATCCTCTCCTGCCTTCTGCGTTTCAGACGAAATCAGAAAATGCAATTTACGAAACAAAAACCAAGAAACACAACAGCCGAGAGTCGGAGAAAGATGTAGGGAAACAAAAGACGGGGGAGGGAAGAAAAAGGGATCTTGGCCAACGGAATTGCCTTTTGTGAGGGGAAAACCCCGAAAGAAAACCAAAATACATTGATTGGCATTAGGGCCTGTGTTAACCTGTTCTACGCGCACTACCTGCCGGGAAAGTTGTTCACTTTCCCGGCCGGGCTGAAATGTTGTGACAGTCTAGTTAATGTCAAGGACAGACAACTGCCCATCATCTGCCCATCGTCATCATATTCAGAGAAAACAGGAGGAGGAGAGACGAGAGACGAGACACGAGAGAGCCAGCCTGTGATGGGATGATGAAATCAAAAATCATCGGGCACATTTAGCCGCACTTCATTAATCATCAGGCCCAAGCAGACAATCCTTCCTCCCCAGGCAGGCAGACGTGGCACGCATGGCCTGCAACTGCAACAAGCAGGAACCGCAGAGCGGACAGAGCCAAAAGAACAACCAGCAATGACAAGGAGACAATGACCCAATGTTGTCAGCAGCGGAATCAACTCGTTGCATGTACAAACTATTAGCCAAACTGCCACAAAAGTCTTGTCAAACCACAGACCACAAGGAGGGATCGGGATCGGGATCGGAATCGCAATCGGTACGGGAGGGGATTGGATGGGATGGGATGGGATGGGACAGAAAGAACCCAAAAGTCGACTGCCAAACGAGATGATTTTCATTAAAAATTACTTAAAATGAAATCATAAAAATATATACGTATTCGTATTCGTATACATATTCTGTTTTGGGCAGACTTTCCTTTGTCTTTTGTCTTTTTGGGGATCCTCAACAAAGACACAAAGCACATTAACCAATGGGGAGAAATGATAATGATGATAATGATAATGATGAGCATCATCATCAAGCAGCAGCAGACAACGAACTTTTGTTGGAACCCAATCCCATACCGAGTATTTATACATGTATACATATATTTCTTATATTTTGTTGCTGTTGTTATTTCTCGTGGTCCATCATTTGCATCACATGTTTCTGGTTTTAAAGAGAAATTATAAAGCGTTTCCTTAGCTGCATCATTAGCAGCGCCAACACCAAAAGTCGCCTAACTATGTATGTATATCCATCTATCCATCTACCCATCCACCCGTCCAGCCAACAGAGGATCTCTCTTGGATCTGTCGGATCTTGATGAGGGGGAATCGCACCCGATGTCTGTGGCGTTGGCGTGGCGTGGCGTGGCGCATTTTACGCAGTTTCTTAGTCCAAATTAAAGTGAATTTATATATAGAAGAGGGACAGAGAGAGAGAGCGAGAGAGTGAGTGAGAACGAAGAGATATATCTATGCAATCTATCTATATAAAATGCATCGGCATCATCATCATCAACAGCAACAGCAGCGGCAACAACTGCTTCAACAGCAACTAAAAAAGTGCCAAAGCATTATTTTTAGCGTCCTCTTCTGGGGCGAGGCGACGACGATGTCTCCGCTCCACTCCACTCCGATCTGCCCCGATCTGCCCCGATCTGGTCGCTGCCTCAGTCGCTCGTTTGTTAAAATTCGATGGGCGAATGACATTTTTGAGTTATTTTTGTCAGTCCCGACAACGACGACGACAACGACAACGCTGGCCCCGAAATGGCCAAAGTGTTCCGTTCTGAACCGATCCGAACCGAGCCGAACCGAAATGAAATGAAATGCAAGCGACAACTTAGTTGTTGACGTTCAGTTCGGTGAATGATCAACAAATGCTGCCTCTGAAGATCGCCTGTGCCAGGGAACGGATCTGGGAACACCCCGCACAGAACAGGGTTTTGAACTTTGCCAAATGGCGAACGGAAAACTGTATCTGAAGATCACTTAAAGGTGGTTGGGTGATCAATCAATGATCAAGGTGTGGAATACAAAAGAAACAGAGACAGATACAGATACGTATACGTATAGATGTCTGCCAAAAGGTTCGGTGATCGGACTAAAGATCGTGTTCTAGTTGGGCAAACGTGATCATCAAATATTATAGATGTAAGAAAGGTTCCAACATTTATTCAAAACAATCTCTCACATTTATCTTCCTGCCGCTGGTGTGGCCAGATCTTAAAGAGACTCTACTTTATGAGACGTTTCATTGACAATTCCGACAAAAGTTCATCAAAATCTCGCCCAGGCCCGGACAGAGTGGCAAGATAAATGTCTCTCCGCTCGAAGATGGTGTTCAAGTGTTGTTCTTGGTTGGGTTTATTGCCCATAGCAGGGGCCTGTCAAAATTCCAAATGGACCATAAATAAAAACATCATTTTTATAATATTCAACTGGCCAGGGCGGAACCGCATGAGGGGGCGTTGCAGTGGTTGTTTCTGGGCTTTGCCAAAAATGTCACAAACCGTAGAATGGAGCCATAAGTTTTGCTCACTTTTGGCATGATCATCATCTCCGTCTCCGTATTGGTCTTCGTCATCTCCTTGGGACTCTCGCTGTCGTCTGGCTGTGTGCTTCTGTTTTCTGTTTTCCAAGGCGATCTTCAGTGCCTCGTAAAAATAGCTGCCCCAAAGGGGAGCAGGCTGTACATACAGACGCACACCAGAGCGAAAGACAAAACGACTTGCAACATTATAATTTGTATGTTAAAACATCGTAAATTATTTAAATGTCAGTGTGTGGCAGAAGAATACGAATGCTCTTCTCCGCTCCGCTCCGCCCCGCCCCGCTCTCTGCTCTGTTTTTATGAACTCCAAAAGCGTAGCAGTGGGAGGGGCGGGAGGGCTGCCGGGGCTGCAGGGAGGAAGTGTCAAGTGTGGGCAGCGCCAGGCTGGAGTCGCCTCGCATATTTGTGACATATGGCGGCAAGACATTGTCAGCGGAGACTGTAATTAAGTGCAGACTGCCCCGCTCATTGAAGATGGGACCAAGACAGCCAGCCAGTCAGCCAGCCAGCCAGCGAGAGGAAGGAATCGATCCCAGCCGAAAACCAAAACCAAAACCTAAACCGAGAGAAACCGAACTGAAGCTGAACTGAAGCTAAGGCTGAGGCTGAGGCTGAGGCTGAAGCGATCCTCCGCTGGGTAACGTAATCCGATCATTTAGCGGCTTGCTTCGTTAAGTTCGTGTGCCGCGATTTAGTGCCACATGTGGGCCATGTGTTCCCACAGAGATTCCAGTATCGTATGCTACTCGCAGCGCGGGAGAGAGGGAGGGAGATGTTCCCCCTCTTCAGCAGATCTTCTCCAATTACACGGAGAGTCGGATGGGAGGGGAGAGGAGCGCAAAACTTGATCCATTATTCTTACCTGTTTACTGAACATTGCAATATCCTCGTTAAACGATTCCGATGAACAAACATCGCCACCTTGCACCCCGGGCTCCCTCGGCGTACATGTGGCCAATTCGCATTTCTCGAATATGAGCGCCAATAGCGGGAATAGCGGATGTCTGCAAAGAGAAAGAAAATATCAGTTTGGTAAATAATTTCTGGACAATTTCCCGTCCCGATATCCTGCAAATGCAAATGCAAATGAGCAGAGCCGCATAGAGAACAGCTGCTGCTCCTGCTCCTGTCGCTCCTGCCGCTCTATCTGCGAGAGTATATCTAAATAAATAATCCCCCATGGGCCACTTGGACTCTTTATGCTGACGGATTAGTTCCAACAACTCAACATGATTTGACCATTTTTTCCAGCAGAGAAGTATGCGAGTATTTCCCTTTCTTTTTCACTGTATTTTTTTTGTTCTCTTTTCCGTTCAAGCTTAGAGCCGCACAAATTGCACCTGAACAAAATTAGGCGGGGTTGGTCTCTGTCCCAGTCCCAGTCCCTTTCCCTTGACCAAAAACCCATTAGATGGCACAAAAAGTGACCAGCGAGGAGGGAACCGAGAACCCAGAACCCAGAATGCAGAACAGAACCCAGAGACCCAGAGGGGGTGTGGACCTGCGCTTAACAAACTATTAATAAGACTCGGTCTCGGCCTCGGACTGGGCTCTCGGCCTTTTACAGTTGAGTGCGTTTCCAGTTTAGGATCAGGACCAGAAGCAGAGCCAAAACAAAAAGTAGAGCCCAGAGACAGCAACAGCAACAGAAACAGAAACTGAATTTTCTGTGGCACTCATTTGCCATGACTAAGCAAAAGAGCAGCAGCTGAAGTTGTTCTGCACTCGGGAGGAAGGTGTTAAGAGAGAGTGTTCTTTCCTTTTTTCCCACAAAAAATTAATTTAAATTTCATATACTCGTACACGAAAAAAAGGTGCCAAAAAATAATAATAATCATAACAACACAGGTGCCCAATGAAGTCATAATCATCATCCATCCATCCATCCATCCGTGCGTCCGTCCGTGGGGGGAACCTTTGTTTGGCCAGACACTCGAGTCGGACGGACAATCATCAAACAGTCATCAAACAGCTGATGGATGGCCCAAGTCATTCATGAAATTCTGTGTCTCTCCCTCTAAAGACAAATATTTGCTTAAATAAAAAATGCAGCGGCAAAAAAACAGAAGAAGGCCGCAACGATCGGAAGACAAACAAGCATTTCGGGCAGTCAGGCAGCTGGCAAAACAGTTGCAACACATGAAAATTGGCAGTCAGCGAACAGTCCAGTCCAGCAGGACACGCAATGACACAAGGGACTCATCTGCCCGGCTGAAGGCCTTCGATCATGTTAGAAAAAACACAGAAGAGAGCTATAAAAAAGATCAAACAAAGAAGAAACCACAATTTTGGCAAATTAACACCCAGGAACCGCAAGGGGAACGAACCGCAACAACTGCAGCTCATTTTCGATGGATGGATGGTTGGATGGTTGGATGGTAGGACTCGACTCGAGTGGAGTGGAGTGACTCCCTAATGCCTAAGCACGTTCATGTTCCGTGTCCGTCACTAAACTCTTGCCACACCCCCACACAGAGAGAGAGAGAGGGAGAGAGCGAGGCAAAGAGGAGAATTGGAAAACAGACATTTTTGGTCGAGCCAAACCCATAATTTTGTATTTTGCGCAAAACGCACAAGGATCACGCCCATTTCTATAGGGAAACAAAAAAAAAAGAGGAAGGATCGCTTGCCGCTCTACCTCTTCCATTTTGAGCAGTGTTACGCGTGCGTTAAAATGATGTCGACTCCCTCGCTGTCGAGGTGAGAACAGGTGGCGGATTGGGTCGCCACCACTCGAACATGCCCGAAATTATTAATCAATCGGGGAGAGAACGCTTAATTGAATTGGGAAACGCTCGAAGGGTTCGGAAATTGATTGAGGGTTGAAAATCGATCACTGATCATTATGTGTTGGTGGAAACTAGACTAGAAGATGATCATGGGAAGCTTGCCATTATCATTGGTGATATTTTAAGTGATATTTAATTGCTAATTGATCGTTGATGGAAACTTTTTGCCGACTGATCATTTGAATCTAGGATTAACTCGTAGTTGAATACTGACAGTAATCTGGGCGGATCTTCTCGAAACATCTTTGATGATCACTTGAGCTGATCGCCCATTGAATCGGCGATAGTAAGACTGATCTTTGGGAATGTAGTAGTGATCCTTTGAGCGATCATGTGAGTTGGTTCTGTATTCCACTTTCTATAATATGTGTGGACTTTAAATAATGATAAAGAGTTCATTGATTAGTTTCTGTAGCTTGACAACACATGAAACACATGGGATCATCATGTAGTCGGCGATAGTTTCGGACGATCATTGTGGGACTGCTTTTCCTCTCAATCAATTTCATTTCTAATCAGTTTCAGATGATCCCTGACCCCGAAAACCCTCTAATGAATGAGCCAAGCCAAGCCAAGTTGTTGATTAGATTACCCCTTCTCTGACTTAGTTGAGAGTTAGAGTTTTGGAGATACTTACTCATAAATCGCATCCTTATCACGTTTGTGTACTTCGGGTATTGCGCCCATTAGGTGATTACCAACCGGTGATACATGACTAGGTGTACCATGACCCCCGGCCCCCGAATGGTAGCCGTGCATGCCGACTGTGGCCGCAGCCGCCGCGGCATGCGTCATGTGCGGTGAGTGGTGCGAGGGGAGGCCTTGCAGGCCGGGCGGCCGGTGTCCAGCATGTGGGTCGTACATAGCCGCCGCCGCGGCACCGGAGTCCATGCCGTAGCCGTGCAGGCCGTCATCATACTGCAAAAACAACCAGATAATACAGATTAGTTATAGAATATACGACTGGTAATGGGATGGCCAGATGAAGTGTTGTTCCCAGCCAAATTAGCAGAACCAAAAAACAGCAAAAAATCTAAATATAAGCATTTAAATATTTGTGAAGACTCGCAAAAAAAAAAAGCGATTCGCTTTGACCTTGTGATTACGTTGCCGCCGCTTCGACATTATATGGATATATACCTACAGATATACCCACGTATATACATGTACATATATACATATATTTGGTTACCTTAGCTCGTCTTCGCTCGTCTTTTCTTTCAACGTTTTTGGCATATTAATTAAGCGCCAAAAGCAGCCACCAGCAAATGGCAACAACAAAGAGACAATTTTTAATGTTATCTGTTAATCTCTCTACTATACAGTTGTATGTATATATCTTTGGTTTGTGTGTTGTGTGTGGTGTGTGATTGTTCTCTATCTCTGTCTAAAGTTGTACAACATTTTTTGGATCCGCGCAATTGCAAACTGGTTTGTGTGCAACGGCAACAGCAGTCAGCAACAGTACTCGTAATACCCCAAACAAAACCCGAGAACTCATTTCGTATACCCTCAGCAGAGGGTATTCCTAGCTGTGGTGAGAGGCTTGGCATCTAGCAATTAGTAGAGATTACCATAGAAGGACAAAGATACTCCAATTAAGCGTTGGAAGCTGGAGGAAAGGATCGGCTCATCAATCTTTGAGGGTATCTCCCGGTTCGGCCTCTCTTTGGGCCTGTCATTTAGCCAGAGTTCAACTGCTGCTGATGTGATGCCTCTGATTCCTTTTCGTTGTGTGTCTTGTAAGATTTTTATCATTTGTACTCAAGTGGCGTCCGTCGCCTGAGAAGCTTCTCTGCTCCTCTTCACACTGCATAATTTGAGGCAAGTTTGGTTCGTGGAGAGAAAGAGACAAGACAGAGAGAGGGAGGGAGAGAAAGAGAGGCCCAAGAAGTTGACAAAAAGATTTTTGTGCAGCGACAAGAAATGATGGTGGGCCCCCCGTTCCCACTCCACCGTCTTCTCACACATGAAAAGTCTCGCCAGCAAGTTGGAGTTTTTTTTCTGTATTATCAGCCTGGAAAAATCTTTGACACTAAATGAGCAATTGACTTGAGCCGGAGTTGAAGTTGAAGTTGAGGAAAAGAGATGCGAGGCAGGGAAGGGCTGGAGAGGACAGACAGGGAGCCACACTTGACTGAAGATTTTGAGCGAAATGTCAAGGATTTGCACCTGGAGCTGCCAGAGCCAGAGCCAATGATATATGTGTTTTGGTTGTATGTGGATACGGTGCGAGTATCTGCGGCTGTGCATCTGTATCTATACTTTGAAATAGTGCAACTGGCTCATAAAGCAGCTGCCTCCGTTGGCAGTGCAAGCCACCTGCAAGCCCCGAGTTGACTTCAATTCGATTGTCAACCTTTTGCAACGTTTTGTTTTCGCTCTGGCAATCCTTTAGATACACACAAAAGATTAGTCTACTGAGAGGCACTGAGGCACTGAGCCAGGGCAGAGGCAGAGGCAGAGGCAGTAGTCGTGCAATGCTGCTGCCGCTTTGGCGTTGGTGTTGCTCTGAGCGGGCTCTGAGCGGGCGTATGCAAGATACAAACCTATAGATACAGCCGCAGAAGCTGAAGCAGAAGCTGAAGCTGAAGCGGGGATCAGCCGGGTGGGTTCGCGAGTCGACTCCAATCCAATCCACTGCCACTGCCACTCCACTCCACTCGCTTCGGTTCGGTTAGGTTCGGTTCATGGCAGTTAAACTATAAAGTTGTTATGCTAATTTTAGTGTTGGTGGCAACCGTACGTTGTCGCTGCTTTTTTCTGCTTTTCTGCTTTTCTGCTTTTCGAAATGAGGAAATTGTGGAGCAAAAGCCGTGCCAACAAAGAGATCTTGAAAATTACCACAATTTGTACTTGTACATAAGTAATGTGGGAATTTGAGTAACAGAGAAGATATCCATACATACTGGAGAGGGGGATAGGGAGAGAGCGCAGTGGAGAAGGTTTCTCCCCAGGCAGACAGCAACAAAAGAAGAGTAAAAATCGAACAGGCAAATACACTTAGCCCCCTCTGGGCCATCCTAACCATTTTGGGCCAGCTTTGATTGATGATCTCTTTCAGGGGCTCAGACCTCAGACCCTCACTCACTGTCTCCCTCGCTCTCTCTCTCTCCCCCGCTCTCTGGCTGGGCTGTTGTTTAGTGACCAAGCCATTGACCTTGTTGAATGGCGGCTCTGGTGGAAAGCTCTGCAACTGACAGCGGGGAAAAGTGTGCGAGTGTGTGTTTGGATATTGATCCACCCAGAAAGCAACCACTGAAAACCCAACAGTAAACAGTCGCTGAGTGCCGCGTCGTCCGAGGAGGCCGGCATTTCATTCTGGTCTGATTTTGACAAGTTCAGCGTCGAAAATCCTTCAAAAATTTATGACGCCCCCTGGCCACACACACACACACACATAGAGGGAGAGAGCCCCTCTCTCGACTGTCACTGACAGGCGCTGAAGGAGCTGCGGCGCAGAGTTTTCGGTAACCAGGCACAGTCGGGGGGCAGTTGCTAGTGCCGGGCTCTGGCTCTTGTCCTACTTGCTGCTGCCCGTCTGTCGCTGTTTTGTGTCTGTGTGCGTCGCTGTGTTTGTGTCTGTGTTTGTGTGTGCTTTTGTCGTGTTTGCGCGACATTAAGTCATATCCAAAAAGCCTACTGCACCCTCTGGCCCCCGCCCGCCCTTCAGGCACAACAACTCAATTGGAAGTATTCGGGCAAAAATGTTCTTTAATGTTGAACAGAAATATGTATTCTGGCTTTAAGTTTGGGGCACAATGGTGTGGGGGTAGAAGGGGTTCTGCTGTGGGTGGCTGCAACAAAATGTTGCGTGAACTTGAAACCGTAAACGTTGCACGGCACATAGCCCAGAATAGAAGCCCGAAAACAAGCACACACAAGTGGGCAGGAAACAGCAACAGCAAGGACATTTAGTGGGTGAGCGGAAAGAGGGGAGTGGTGCAGCAGGGGGACACAATGTGGCAGATAGGACCGGTGCCACCTTTATCTAAGGGGCGCCCGAAACTGACCAAATGCCAGACACCAGGCGTAGCAGTGGGCGGAGGAGGCGGTCAGGCAGGAGAGGCAGGAGAGTTATGAGTGCAAAAATGCAGGCCTGAGAGAGAAACATAGTCGCACTCCTTCTCTGGCCCGTGTGCACGTGTGTGTGTGTGTGTGTGTGTGCGTGTACGTTTTAGGCAAAATGGTGACAATGGCCGCCATTTTACATAGTCATGGTCGTAGTCAGAGCCTCCCCTCCCCTCCTGCCACCCACCAAAGCCCCAATATGTTTGTTGTTCGCTGCCGAAACTCCATTTCTATATCGATTTCTTGGCCTTCTTTCTCCACAACACTTTTGCTTTTTCCCATTTTATTTCCATTTCATTTACCCCACCACACGAAAAGGCAGAGGGGGGGAAAGTGCGGCTGGGAATATTGAAACCCGCAACATTCTTAATTGCGATGGCGCGGCCAAAGGCCTAATCAAAATTAATTGTTTATCATGTTGTATTTGAATTTCTTTCCATTTCTTTGTATTTCTCTATAATTCTTTTTCGGCCTGTGCTGTGCTGTTGTCTTTCTTGACTTTTGCTTAATTAGCAGAGGAGCCGCAGTCCGCGGTTGTAGGTGTGTCCCAATCCCAATCCCAGGCCCAGGCCCAATCCCCTCCCCACCCCGCCGTCTATCTGCTGTCACGCCCAGTTTTGTTTCTGTTTTTTGGGGCCGCCTCAAAAGTTTTATTTGGTGTTAGACAATTAATTTTTGTTGCGTGTCTGGGTGTTATTTTAATTTACAGTTGCAGCATTGCCAACCAACATTTCTGCTGTGTTTTTATTATTAACTTTTATTGCTTCTAATAACAATATTATCGAGCAGGCGGCCATCAAGCGTTGAGGGGTTTGTCAACGGCCCAAAACGTGCGCTAATTTTTTTGCTCTTTCCTCCCAAATTTATGTCTAAAAACAAATACTTAACGCAGCAAAAATAAAACACACGCAGAAATATACATATAAATAAATATAAAGCAGAAAAATTAGATGCTCGGTAGCCAATGGCGGAATGGTAGACAAAAAACATTAAAAAAAGATGCAAATAAATGTATTCTTTGGCGTTTCAACATTTATCAAAAATCAACAACACATGACGTCAGTCTGCGGCATTTATTAAATTAAAATGAGCCCCAAACTGGCAGATGATTAACAAAAAACCAACAAAAACAGAGGCCGACGCGGCAGCGGCATTTGTCCAAAAAGGTAAATTCGAATTTCGTGTTTCAGGAAAACAAGAAACAAAATTCGATTCAAAAATAAATTAAAAGAAACTGATTTCTTTTTGGAAACAGAAACTAAGCAGGGAAAACTTTTTCGGGGAAACTGTCAGGCAAATATTTAAAATTAAAGAGGAAAATGTATTTTAAAATGCAGGAATTTGTATTTAAAATATAAGTGAAGGAAATTGGAATATTATATAGCTACAAGGAAGCTTTGAACATTTTGAAAATATCAGAAAACATTTTGGACTAATTTTAAACGTTAATGAAATTTAAAAAAAGATATTAAAATAATGGATTATTTTGTATGACTGAATTTCCCTTTCCTTTACTATTTAATTAAATTTCCAGGTCTCGAGGACCTCGAAAACTTCCCAAACAAAAGCACACTCTTTGTACAACAAAAATCCGAAAATCTCTTGGAGTTTTTGGCATTCGCCGTCTCCTGGCCGGGGCCAAGAAAAAAGTTACTCAAAAATACGAAAATAAATTGCGTGCTGATGGCTCATTTAATTTAATGAGCGGCGTGCAACTTGTCTAAATGATTTTTCCTCTACTTTACAGCAGTTTTTTCTCTTCATTTTTCAGAGTTTTTTGTTTCGTTTGGCGCTGGCCCGCATGGAGGGCCTGGCCTCTTTCATAGATGGATCGGATCTCTCCGAAAGAGTTTTCTACAAAAATGTAATTTAGTTTTACTTGAAGAATTAGCGAAACACTTTGACTTAATGTCAGGGAAATTACACACACACACAAAGCACACACAAAAGGAAGAGCGGAGAAGAAACAGATTATTTAAAATACTTTATAAGACGATTTAGGCGTAAATGTAAAAAGAAATGAAACTAATGAAAACACTTCCAACGGCAGCCAGCCGCCAGCAGGGGCAACAGGAGAGGAGGCAGGCAACATACTGTTGCGACCTCGTCAAACTTGGCAACTATGTGTACCAACAACAGCAACAAAAACAACAACATAGCCAACAACTACAACATCAGCAACAACCAGAGCACCAACAGGCACCACTGCCGACCCAAGAACGAGGCACGCAATTTGATCATTAAACATGAAGCTCTTTAGCACACGAAAAACAACATCGACAAGAGAAAGAGACAGGGACAGAGCCAGAGACAGAGACAGAGCCAAAGATGGGGGCAAGAGAGCGAGAGCTACAGCGGAGGAGCAGCTCATGTGGATAGGCCCCATATAGAGCCTGGCAGAAATATGCATATGTAATTTGTTTATAAATATTCCTCGCAGCCTGCTTCCTTCTCTGCTCTGAAATAATTCGCCTGGCCTGAGAGAATTCCCAACTTTCGTTGAGGAACTGAACTAAACCGAGATACATATACCTGATAGCAGGCCGAGGCCGAGGCCCAGGCCCAGGCCCAAACCCAGCTATAACTGATCAAAAGATACAAAGGAGAAACTCTCTTCTGGAGCCACCATGACTCACGGGGAAGCTGAGAGTCGCAAGAATTTCTCACTTAATTAGAAAAGAATTTCCAGCGAAGGTTAACCATCTCAAGGAGATTAAGCAGAGATGGAGAAACAGTGGGGGAATATTACCAAAGAAATATATAAATAAGAAAAGCTCTAACTTCACTTTCGGCTAGAGATATTCATTACTGATAGAAGAAGATAGAGGAATGAATATTATTCCATATTCCCATCAAATCCCCAATCTCTCAATCAACTTTTCGCCAAGTGTGTTCTAACAAGTAACGGCCTCACGTTGCACATCGAATGGCATTTGCAGCATGCCCCGCAATCTGGCCGCTCGCTCTCCCCAGCCGATTCCTTTCTATTTTGATTTTATTTCTGCAAAAAAAATACACACATGTAGAGGCAAAGCAATCACAGAGCGAGAACGTGGGGAACACACACTAGACGAATTATATTTTATGCCACAAATTACGCTGCGGTTAACCTTTAAATTAAAATAACACCAAAACAATTTTTGTGCTGCATTTTGCAGGCGTTTGAAATGGCACGGAAGAGGCAGGGACTGGGACAGGGACAGGGACCGGTAGAGGGACGGCGGCCTGGCACGGGACGGAGTGGCGAGGTGCTTGCGGCAGCTGCACATTGCACATTTTTATACAAATTGCAATTGCACATTTTTTCGCTCTCCCTCTCTCTTTCTCTCTCTTTTTGTAAAGGCATCAAATAATCAAATTAAATATACATATATATAAAAAATACATATGTGAAGAAAAGATCACTTCCCGCCATTTTCCGGCACGCACAAATGTCCAAAAATTATAGTAGAGTCATGGAAAATTATAAAAATAAAATTGTAAATAATAAAACCGCAAAAAAGAGAGCGTTAAAGCGCGAGAGAAAGAGAGAATAAATGAATGTCTGCCACGGCCTCAGCCTCTTTTCGCTCATGTGCAATAAAATTATATGCATCAAATGCACACAGAAACAGATACAGATGCAGGCACTCTGACACACACACACAGATACAGATGCAGATACAGATGCAGATAGAGACACAGACACCAGCAGTGGAACCCCTATGTACATTTTGCCCAGAGTCGAAAAATTCATTTGATGGAATTGAAATGGCGCGATTCGGCCAAAGAGCCGCAGGAGAATAGCGAATACAGACAACGGACAGCAGGAAAAAAAGAAGGGCGTTACGGGTTCGGGACAGGGACTGGGACTGGGACCGGGACAGAATCGTGTATTAAACCACAAGCGTAAATTTATTCGCCAGTAACAGCAGCAGCACCAACAAACACACATAAAAATCACCACACAACATTCCCGCGGGCATTTCACATTTTTCGTTTTGTATATTTCATTTGGATTTTTTTCTTTTTTTTTCTCTTTTAATGCTCCCAAAGAGCTCGGCCTACCTATGGCCAGTCATAATTCACTCTCCACATACACATACACATACAACAGCAGTGTTAATTGCTAACACACACACAGGTACACAGGTACACGCACACGCACAAATGTCGAGAGTCGAGAGTCTTTGCTCCGTTTAATAAAAATCAAGTTCATTTCGCAGGTCCATGTTAATCAATTGATAAAGTCGAAAGCAACAAACCAACAATCCGAAAAACTAGTAAAGAGCCAGCTCTAACTGCGATTTGCTAGAGACTGCTGTTGGCCACCTGATTAGCATATTATTTATGATCCATATGAGTGGTAAGACATAAACGGTTGACCATATTTAATCATATAACCATATAGAATTTTGGGAGAGCAGAGGCCCTTTACAGTAAAGAAATCGTACTCAAAGATTCCAATGATACTGGGAGCAAAGAGCTTTTACGCTGAAGGTTGCTCAGTTTCTCATCATAACACGGCAGAGTATCTTTATAATTCTATACTATAGTACTATAAGACTCTTAATGGCTATACGATTCAATGAAAGAGAATTATTAAGAAATTGACAATGGACCATAAACCTCTAAAGGTCATCCGACAAATTCTACTTCGTTCCTTCTTAGGAAATTCCATAGTTAACATTAAAACATTGAAGTTAATCCGTCGGAGTTTTTACATACTAGAATGTACTGGAGAACACAGATGTTCAGAGTTTTTCCTTTCTGAGATGCAAGAATTGATTTTAAAACATTCACTGATCGAATATCTTGGTCACTCTGTTATAGGTTATTCATTACAAATTCAACTACTTAATTCCATAAAACTTGTATGAGAAAATGACCCGCATAAATCATATTTGAGAGAGTCTCGGGCACCCCACACGCACTCGATTAATGTTCCTCCAAAATGGGAATTTCACTATATATGTATGTAGAGACCTTAAGAATTGTCAGAGAACTTGCTACCACACTTTGCTGATAATTGTTTGTGCCGACGGCATTTGATTTGAAACCGAAAATACAAAAAAAAAAAAAGATATGGATCCGACGATGCCGTCGCTAATTTGGCTGGGAATAGCAACACTTCTGGGTATATCCCTATGGAATTTTGGGGAATTTTCTGGTGGTACTTACCCTGGGCTGAGCCATTAATGCTCTGGGAGCGACGTCTAACCCGATTTGTGCCACTTTTGGTGTAGAGAAGACTGTGGGGCGACACAACACACAATTCGACGGCGGGGCCCGCGTCCCTTGTGTCTGGTCCTCGTTGTGGCTGTGGTCGTCGGTGTTCCTCGACGACGCTTCGGGCTCTTATTCTGGCTGATCTGTTTTTGGGGACCTCCTGCTTTGGGGTCTCTGGAAATTCTGTTTCTTTTTCTTCACTCAAAAATAGTGTTACAGTGGGAAAATCACGTTGTTTTTCCGGCTTTTCTTTAGGGATTTTGTTTGCTTTAATTTTTCTTTTCTTTTTGTTTCGTTATTATTTTGCACTCTTTTACAATATACTTCTACTTCTGCTCTTTTCTCTTTTATTCTTTTCTTTTAACACAGGCACATTTGTTAAGATTTATGTATTATTATTACGTTGTTTGTTGTTGTTGTTTTGTTGCTTGTATACTTGTTGTTGTTGTTGTTACGCGCGCGTTGTTGTTGTTAAGCGGGAGATCTCTGAAGAAATTTTCTAATTTCTCGTGTTGTCGAATTTAGTTGGGTGTTCTTTTTGTTTGTTGTTTCTTTTTATTATTTACATATAATAATGTTTTGGTTTATAAAAATCGTATACAATTTGTTGTTGCTTTAGTTGCTGTTGTTGTTTTTGTTCTTAGTATACTGCTGTATTGTTGTGGCTGTTGTGGCCACATATTTTGCAATTTTTGTTGTAGTTGTCATAAATCCATGGCTCGAACTACAGAGTAGCTTCCTCTTCGATCGATCCTATCCTCTCAGGTGTTGATCTTTCTTTCAGATTTCCGATTTCCTTTTCCGTTTTCCGTTCTCCGTTTTGCTTAGGGTTTTAGTGGTTGTTGTTTGTTGTCGTATACTCTTTTTGCTTTTCGTATAATATGCGCACTATTTATCACAGCTGCTTCTACATACTATATATGTGTTGTGTGTGTTTAACTAGATCCTGAACCAAAATGAAAACGCAATAAACTTTAGTGGCTGTCGAAGCGGGGGAAAACTCTCTGACGTTTTAGCGACGGCACAACGTGCATGAGAGCAGTATTTCGCTTTTCCCTCTTGTGGGTGGTTGGTCTCGAGAGGGGGACAGCTTCAGCTACAGCTACGGACAGGGGATCGTCGGGATCCCCTCTGCAACAGGAACGTACCCGTTGAAAGACGCTCTACCCTTGGCGGTTCATGTGGTTGATTTTTGACTGCTTGGAGGGCGGTAGTACCGTTAAAACGAAAACGAAAACGTAAACGTAACCGTAACCGTAACGCGGGAACCCGATCCGTTGCGCGCGCGATTTCTGCGTTCTTTGCGATTTTTGCGTTTTGTTCGATTTCTTCGGTGAAATGTTATTTTTTGTTTGTTCGCTCAGTTCTTGTATTTGTTGTATTTCCCGTTGCTGTGCGGCGGCAATAATAATACGAATAATAAAATGGCGCTCCGCAATAGGCAATAATAATAGTAATAATAATAATTCTTTGCTCCCAACGACTTCGCTACTCGCTTCGCACACGACACAGACGAGACAGCACACAGCACAGACGAGGCAGCACAACACGTCGGCACGAGGGCAAAAGATACACTGTCATTGTCAATCATTCGCCGTGGTGCCGGCCTGAGACTCGGATACACACAAACACACAACGGCACACACACACACACACGCACACACACAGTCAAGCACTCTGAGTTACGTCGAGAGCGCGAGAGAGAGAGAGGGAAGTCGCAACCAACACACTCGCACGGCCACACACGGACATGGCGACGCAACAATTGTGCCATTAAAATATACTAGCAGTGCGAGCGGGATGGCCATACAGCACTCGCGTTGCCACTTCTGGTTCTGCTGTGTGTGGCGGTGTGTGTGTGTGTGTGTGTGTCAGTGCGGCGAAGAGAGCGCATGCGCTGATCGCACGATGACTGATTTGTTAGTACGCCTTTTCTGTCATACACACACTTGTCACAGTCCGTTCTCCATTCTCTCTGCCGTCGCTCTCTCGCCGTGTTGTTGCTCCTTTTGGCCGTGTGTTTTTTGCCTCTTTTTGCGCAATGTTTCGCTTCGTTTTCTCTGCCTCTGCCTCTGGCTCTGCCTCGGCCTCTGCCTCGGCCTCTGTGGTGCGTTCGTACGTTCGTTTGAAATTTATTTGGCTTTGGCCAAAAGGAGACGGCTTATAGGTTTTTGGCTCTCTGCTGCTGCTGCTTCTGCTGCTGCTACTGCCGCTGCCACTGCCTCTGCCTCTGCCGCTGCTGTTGGCGTTTCTCTGGTGCGTGCGTTGAAAATCAGCAAAAACCAATCCCATTTGTTATTTTCGCTTGAGTGAGTGGCAGTTTGCATCAGTTTTGCCATTCAGTCTTGTGCGCTCTCAGCGCCCGCCCCACCTGTGCTGCTGCTGCTGGCTGGCTGCCGCTGCTGCTGCTGCTGCCGTGGCTACCACCAGAGGGGTGGGTGGGAGCTCCGAGTCCGATTCCGATTCCGAGTCAGAGACCGAGTCCAAGTCAAAGTCTCGTTGAGTGCTTTCAGGTGTTTCTGCAGACGCTGTCCGTCAGTCAGCTTTCGCTCAGCATTTTTCAGCTGCTGCTCTCTTTACACACACACACACATGCATACATGAACGCACTCACTCAGCTCTCTCACACACACACACACACACAAATACGCACTCCCTTTCTCGCTCTCACCCACGGCAGCAGCGGCTAAGGCAACGCCTTCGAAGAAAGAGTGAAAAGGAAAGAGCAACAACAGCAAGCCAGCATTGTGCAGTCCGCCCAACCACCCAGCGCCACCTGCACTCCCTCCCATCCACAAAAGCTGTCGACGATCTGGCCACTTAGGCATTGATCCTGCCAGGAGCAACAAAGGCGAACAGCTGTTTGGGGCATACCCTTCACTCGCTCTCCACTCTCTCTCTCCACCGGTGGCGCTCTTTGGGGAGCCAAAAAGTGCATATCCTGCAGGTCTGCTCCTGGCTCCTGTCCCATCCTGTCCGCCGCTTTTTACAGTTTGCAGTTGTTGTTGTTCGTGTCGTCGTCCTCGTGGCAGTTTAAAAAGCAGTTAACACATATTCCCAGGCAATTTTTCAACAGCGTATTTTTGGTTTTGGCGCTGCTGCAGCAGCCCCACCAACAGCCCCACCAGCAGCAGCAGCAGCAGGCCATTACTATATGTACGGTACGTGTGGGGCAGTCGGAGGCGCCGTTTTTAGGAAAATGAAAAATAGCCTTGTTTGTTTTCGCTCTCTTTCTCTGTTTCTCCGTTTCTCTCTGGCGGCAGCAAAGGATATCCTGCGGACTGGCCAGAAGATGATGTTGCACTTAATCTGGCTGCCATTTCATTCCATCTTTGATCTTAAGTGCGACGGACTGGGGTTGCTGACGGGGTGGGTGTGCGGCACTACGGTATTTGGTGGCACTACAGTGGGGTCTGTTGCCTGTCAACGCTCTGACAAATTTATGAGACTGTGATGGATTTGCGGTTGCTCTTCTTTCTTCTTTATCAGCGGGCCTCTCTGTGCCTCTCCTTCTCGCTTGTTTTTGCTTCGCTTTGCCAAAAATGCAAAAAAAATGGGTAATTTATGCGCAACGAAAATCAAATCAAATAAAATCAATTAAATGCAATAAATTAAGGTAAATCTCTCAGTAGAGGGTGATGAGAACAGAGCAGGTGGGGGGGATGGGAAAAGGGAGGGCGGTGTCGTTAAGCGTGGGAACTATTTTTTCATGGGCCTTGGACAAAATTTATGTGCCCGCCCAACGGATCGATCGATATTTGGGGAGAGAAGTTCGAGGACAGAAAAAATAATACTACATTCCAAATCCAATTTAAAAAATGCAAACAAAATAATAATAAAGAAACTTGTTTCAGCCAGTGGGCAACATAAAATGTAATTTTAATTATTTCTATTCTACATATTATTGGAGCCCCAGACAGTGCAAATTTTAGACTTAATCTTCCATTTTTCTACTCTTTGATTCAGATCAGATATGATAAGAAATGTTATTTGAAAGGTCCTTTTTATCGATGGTATTTAAACGAAATTGTAAAAATTGTAATTAAGTGCCTCCTATCCTCCTAGCCTCCTATCGATGGAAAATAAATGATAACAAAAATATGAAACCGAATAAATACCTCACAATACTAACAGGACCGGAATTCTAAATTTAAGAAAATATAAATCTAAAATGTAATCATCAAGGATTCGAGATCATCGTTAAACTCCGCTGAGTGGTGCGCGTATTTATTTGCTACGATTTATTTGGTCCTTAAAGTATCTGGCACCATAGCAGTCCATAAGAAATATTTAATAAATAATCAGATAGATCTGATCGCTCCTTCTTTGCCTGTCCATCTCGACTGAGTGGCATTTGAGTGAATGTGTGAGACAAGAGTCCTTTGAGCCCTTTGCATATGCCTGCGAATGTACCGTAGCAAGGTCTAGGGTATAGTTGATTATTTTTGGAATAAAGAAAGCCCGAAAATAAATGAAAACGCCAGCAGACAGTATTTCCCAATAAGAAACGAAAAGCCAACCAAAGTTAAGGAATTTCATTTCGTATTGAAGGGACCATGAAATTTAAATCAGCCCAAAAGTAAGCAAAAAAGGAGCAAAATAATGAAGAAAAAGGCTGGGTCTCCACCCACAAGAGGGCGGAAAGAAGGGAAACGACTCGAAGGAAAAACCTCAAGGAAAATTGCATTTGGAAGCTTCCAATCCCAGACGAGAGGCTGTCGTTGCTTGTGGGGCTTAGGGCGGCAGGGGGTGGTGGTGCAGGAGGATGGGCGGTAGGGGAGGAGTGCCAGAGTGTGGCTCTCACCCATACTGAGGCGCCCACACGCACGCACACTAGTGCCGGACAGCCAATATGATTTAAAGCAGAGGCAGCGCCGTCGACAGCGACAGCAACAGCAACGGCAACGGCGACGCTGGTGTTGTGTGCATGACAATTCATCTCTTTCTTATAAACGCAATTTATCAAATGGAAACGACGAGCGAGCGACAGCAAAGATGAAGACGACGACACGATATCAAGTGATGAGCGGGACAGACTCTGCGCCACAGAGTGAGTGCGAGAGGGAGAGGCAGACGCAGTAAAACTCACTCAAAGCGCAAAAAAAAATGGCACAAGAGAAGAAAAATAGGAGTTGTTTTGAGACAACTTCTCTCTCTTGTCCGTGCCGTTCCGTTCCTTTTCGTTTTCGCTGTCGTTTTTTTGCGCTGTGACTGAAACCGCCATAATCTTGACAGACAAGTGCCTCTCTGCCTCTCTCTCTCTCAGCAGCACACACACACACACACACACGCAGGCAGAACACACGCGCGCGCGTTCTCTTCGCCGCACTTTTAATGGTTTGTTTTTGTTTTGTGTTGAATTCGCCGCATGCACGCGAGAGCAGGATAGCGCGTGCACTTCATTCGCCCGCGGCACGGGCCAGAGCGAGACGGGCTGTGTGTTTTATGGCCACGCATCAGCTGTTTACAGTTCGAGAGCCACTGGATGGGCAGCGCGCGCGATGCCAGTTCCGATTTTCGATCAGGATTCACATTTACCTGCATATTTACCTGTGCAGCGGCTCCTTCTTCGTTTGAATTTCGCATATTTCTTTCGTTTTTCTATTTTCCTACGTTTTTGTGACTTTCAACGCTTGGCCAGGGCCCATAAAAGGCTTAGGACACTTGTCCGCATGGCTACAGCTCTACCTGATCCTGAGCCCCGTGCGGGGTGTCTAAGCAGGACTCACACCCACATTAAAGGCCTTGGCGCGCTTCGATTTTTCGTTTTTCGTATTTATTTTTTCCTCGACTCATCATTCGAAGGACTCATCCCGACCCGAAAACGAAAAATCGATGCCAAATTTGTTGCTTAAACAAATATGCCGGTCATCCAGGACGATGTCCTTTCGTCAAAGCCTGCGTCCCTGCATTTGACAGCCGCCACGCGGACGCGAACGCTGACGCTGACGCCGCTGCCAGCATTACCAAAACTGACAAAACTGTCAATTCCGGCCGTCGTGTCTGCCGTCGGGGGCTGTCAACAAATGCGGCCTACAAAACTCGCTTCCCTCCCCCCTAAGTCTAGGGCTCCCGCCGGGTCAAGGACACGGCTTTCAGATGTGTGTTTCTCTTCGGATATTCTCGATGGCAAACTTTTTGTCACAAAGTTAATTTCTGTCTGATTTAAGGATCCTAAACCACTTACCTGCCTTGAGGTCTAATCATACTTTACCTGCAAAGGAAACGGAGACAAATAGAGTTAGTAGATGGTAGAAAAAGACTGAGGAAAATATAGGAAAGAAAGGAAGGTGCACGACAGCAAGGAAAACAGAAAGGTTTTTGGTGAAAAGTCAGTACGGGAAAATGTTCATTCGTTTTTGGGAAACATGCAAATGAGCTAAAGGAACCCGGATTAAGATGCATTCCCTGTCCGTCCGTCCGTCCGTCCGTCCGTCCGTTCCACATGTGTTGAGCACGCCCTGCGCAGTGTCTCCCCCTCCCAGCAGTCCTCCCCTGTGACTCATCCCTCTCAATGATCTTTTCCTGGCACATTTGTCGGGAAATGTTTTCCTTCTGCTTCTTGGTTCATTTTTTGATTGATTGCCCAGAAAAACCACTTGAAACTGTCAAGGGCGCACAGGCTGGGCGGGGGGAAGGGAAGGGGAGTGAATGCAGGGGAATGAAGTGAAAATCACTTTTCCACACACAAACACAGATGAAGGAAATCGTTTTCCTATGAAAAACTACTTAGCGCAGGAGGAGCATGGCCAAGGGGGAGGGCCGGGAGGATGCATCATGTTAATAACTAAATCAGGAATGAGATACTGCTTCTAGGATTACACTAGCGATCCGATCACTCGAAATCGATGCCGCAAGAGAATCGAATTTTCAGCAGAAAATTTCGAAACGTTTTTTGGGGCAAAATTTCAAGTATATTCTAAATTGGAATTAAATTGGGTGTGCAATGGTGTTTCTTGATTGCATAAAGTGGAATGATATGTGGATGTAAGGCCTCATTATATTTTTAGATTTAAAAAAAAATAATTTTTCGATAAAATCTTAAAAAAAAGGCCTGCGAAAAGATATAGCTTGAAAAATGCTTTTAGAGTTACCAAACTTTTTCCATATGTTAGGGGGTATGAGAATAAATAAGAGAGAACAAAATAAATATCTTTTGTTTGAATACCCTTCACCTATAGTTTTCGATTTAGGTTCGAAATGGACTGAAACACAACTAAATAACATAAAAAAAAGATGTAAGGGCATGATGGACACATCTGTACCTTAAGAATACTTTTATATATTTCTTTATTGGTTCGAAAGCAAGGCTATGCCAAAATAATCTTCCCTTTTTTCCATTCAACAAACTGTTCACTTTTTGCACTTTCAAGCATCAAAATTGTTACAACTCCATTTGATTGCATCCTTTGAGCGTGCTCTTGTCTTCGAATTCCTCTCCAAATTTTATTGTCGAGACAATATTCGAGTATTCGAGTTGAACATTTGATTTTCTCAGAGAAAGAAACAATGAAAAATTTAAGAAAATGTCAAGAAATGTCTGCAAATTGGGAAAACAAAGAGAAGAGAGAGACTTGGAGTAAAGAGTGGGGCAAAAGAAATAATAATCTAGCTAGCCAAAAAACAAGAACGCACAAAATAAATAAATTTATGTGCATTTCCGTTTATTTTTTCTCGGTTTTTCTTTTCGTTTTCGTTGTTTTTGTTATTTCTGGTTTTCCTTCCGCTAAAGTAAATAACAAATATTATTATCGCATGACCAGCAGCAGCAGCAGCAGCAGCAGCGGGAAACGGAGCCAAAAACAGCAAAAGAGGCGAATGGGTATGGGTACGGGGGGGAGCGGCAGTGCAGGAGGGGTGGAAGGACATCGGTCAGGAGGGAGGCTTCGGTTGGGTGGTCTAGGGCGTGGCCTTTGGCTGCATTCTGCAAGTGCCAAAAAATAACGGAAATTCGCAAAATGTATCAAAATTGAAGGAAGCGGTGAAAAGAGAAAAAAACGAAAGAAGAAAGTGATAGATGCCAGCGAAAAAGCGACCACAATTTAATTAGATTTTCATACAAAAAGAAAATCAATTTCTTCGGAAGTGTTTCAGAATAAAAGCGATACCAAAACATCATCAAATGGTAGGAAATCGAAGGGAAATGTGGGAGAGAATAGTGGAAGAAAATATACAGAAAGGGAGGGCTTCTCCTGCAGTAATATGGGATGCAGTGGTACTACACAGAAGTAAAAATATTTGTAACATTTTTATAATTATAGATCCCATTTGTTCCCGTTTTTAAACGATTTCTATAGATGTTTGTTTCAGTGTAGCGAAGAAGCAATCCCGCGGTGGGTTACGGGATGGTAGGTTCGGCGATAGCGGGGCGATAGTGGGCTGCGGCAGGAAGCCAAGCTGTCCGGAGGGACTAAAGAACGGAAGCAGTCGTCGTTGCTGTTGCACCTTGTTGTTTCTGTTGCTGTTGCTGCCGCCGCATTGTGCAAACAACAACAAATAGAGGAGAGCAAACAACACACACACACAGACACAGACACAAATGCACCAATAACCAACACCAACAACCATATCGACTCAATGAAATTATTAATGGTCAACACAAAAATGCCAGCCCAAACAACAAGACTGTGCCGGACGGAGCTGTGGTCACCCAAAAGTGGACATGGGCCACACGACTTCGAAACAGCAAACAGAGGCCACAGAATGCGGCGGGTACTGGGGCAGAGCCGAAGTCCAGGCACAGCCAACTCCGTATGCGAGGATCTCCTGAAGCAGGAGCCGGCGGCGGCGGCAACGGCAGCCCAAGCAAATAAATAAATAAACAACAAACTCTAATTAAACGTTGTCTCCACTCTCTCCCTCTCTCTCTTTGCTTCTCTCTTCCTACATATATATGTGTGTGTGTGTGTTGGTATTTTGATAAGGTAACGCAACCAATTACTCTCTTTTCCCAGCTCCTACTCCGCCCTGTACAGAAGCTCCTCTTATCTGCCACTCCGAGCGGGTCACAGTTTCTGGACTTTCGGCCTGCTCAGCCTCAGAGCCTCAGAGCCCCAGAGCCTGGGACCTTGGACCTTGGACTTGTGCTTGTTAAAAACTTTTTGCCAAAAATGCAATCTGTTTAGTCCACAACAAAAGCCAAAAAGGAGTCGTGGCGGACCATGAAAAGGGGCGAAGGGTACTGCCAGGAAGCGCAAGCCGAGAAGTGCAACAAAATATTCCGAAATTGTGCTCTTATCAAGGTCAGGTGGAGGCAATTGGGTTCTTGGGAGGTAGAGGTTGAAAGATGATTATAGAACAAAAAGAACGGAGCCGAAAGGCTGAAGGGAGATGTTAAATGACAATAATTCGACTTACTTATACAGATTATTTTCCAGGCACTTAAAAGTTTTTCTATCATGACAAGAAATGTCTTAGATCATAGATAAGAATTATTCCCTAAACTGGAACTATCTATTATGTAATGTGCCCCGCAATTAGTGACCTCAGTGACCTTTCTATGCGTTCGACCAAAACATTCCACATACCACATTCCGCGTCCATCTGGGTTAGAGAACTGTTACTCTTAACTCTTACGAAATGCCATAAAATACCCGTAACGTACCGCGCCGCACCGCACCGGACCAAGGAAATGCTGCCAAACCGGCTGACTAAGCTGGCCAAAAATTATATATAACATTTGTTGTTCTTGTCCAGCTCCGATTTGCATAAAAAAACCGAAAAAACCGACACAAAAAACCAAATTTATAAATTGATTTCGAGTGAGACTAAAATTAAAACAAAAGCCCCGCCAACCAAAGATGGGGAAAAGCTGCAGGGATCAGAAATGAGGAATCAGACATGGGGTACTGGGGGTTACGGATACCCGGGGCACGGCTCCCGCCTGTGCCGTTTCAGCAGAATTATTGCATTTTGATCATTGGCATTTACGTCAAATTAAATTTAATTGTCAGTCCAGTCCAGTGTCGAGGCAGAAAACGCAAAAGCGGCAAAAAATGTTTTAAAACCAATTCCCTCAATATGGAGGGAAACGCGAATACCCTTAAAAATATACCAATTATCGACTTCGTATAAAAGGATATAGAAAATTGATGTTGACTAAAACTTTCAGGCTATATTGGAGTGTAGTAAAAGTTTCTTGATTATTTTTTTTACGCAGAAATCTACTCTAAAAGCCTTTTTAGAAATTAATTGAAGTTTGAATTTATTTTATTTTATTATTACTTTATTCTAAAATGAAATATAAAAAATAAAAAATATACAAGAATAAGGAAAACTGATTTGAATTTTGGAAAATTGTACGATTTTATTTGAGAGCGTATTAAGCGTATTTCTTATATATTTTTTTAACACAAAAATCTGTTTTAAATTTAACCAAATTTTGTATTTTTATTTTGAGAGACAATAAGGTATAATTTATTAATTTATAATATTTCGAAAACCAACGAATTTATTCATAGCAAAACAATATTCTTGGATAAATCTTCCTTCTTTAGTCCAGTCAATGCTTGGGAAACTTATCCTTCAAGTAGGGAATACCAGTTCCCCCGAAAGGGTACTCAAAGAATCAAAAAACGAGACAAAAATTCGCTAATAAATGAGCTGGATCCTTTAGGCAAGGAGAGGGGCAGGAGGAGGGGCCATACCGCAAAAGCGACAGAAAAATTACATTAAATGCTGAATAAAATTTTGTGTCTGTGTGTTTTTTTCGGTTTTTGTTAAATCAGCAACGAGGAGGACAGGACGGAAAGCGAGTCATCGTGTGACGTCGTTTTCAGGTTGGTTGTTAATCGCATTTCCTAATTATCAAAACTCATAAATTTCGTTTAATGGCTCGTCCGGAGAGCGAATCGGAGTTGGGAGTCCGGGGCCAGAGCCATCGATGCGATGCGATGCGATCGAACGGCAGGCTGGCCTTAGTCGCCTGTTCCCGCTCCCGCTCCCCTCCATTTCCATTTCCCCTCCTTGACAATGCACTCTTTCGCTCTCTGCCATAAACCGGGAGGGGAAAAGCCCGAACGGCACGGGAGAGCGAGAGAGCGCATGCATGAGACCATTTCCCCTTTCTGTGCACTTACAACGAAACCGTTGAGTGCTTACACACACACACAGGCGACACTGCTGTCGTCCCGCTCTGGCGTGCGCTCGGTCCAAGCTTTCGCCGAAGAGGGGTGGTGGCCAGTGGCCACTGAGAGAGAGAGAGAGCGCAGCCACCATTATGGAAAGTGAAATGGATATATCGCTAATGCGCCTGCACATAACAAGGTCGGCAATAAATCAAAAGACCAGAAGCGGGGGTGTCCGCAGGAGAAGAGCGCAAAAACACACACAAACACACACTCACACACAAAAAAACGCAGCAAACGGCAAACGGTGGTTTGACAAAAATCAAATCAAAATGCCATAAAATACCCCATGCGGGAGGCTGTTCCATCGCTGTCTCTCTCTCTCTCTCTCGCACTCTTTTGCTCCATCTCTATCTTTCTTGGGCTTGGGGCTGGGCAAACAACAAATGAATTATTTGCAATTAATTGAGCGCAAATTTGCAAAATACTTTCGTGTGTCTGCGCCTTTTGCTGAGTGAGCGACTGCATGCCTGATAGTGAGTGTGTGGGTGAGCTTGTGTGTTTGTGTGTGTGTGTGGTGTTTGAGTGTGTTTGCGTGCAGGACGATGATGGATATGCCTTCCGAAAGTATTGGTTACGATCTATTCCCCCCCACTCCACCAACCGCAACCCACAAAAATGTTTCGTTTCAGTTTATCGAGCAATTGAGTGAAAAACAAATTTCCCATAGCTTTTCCTCTAACTTTGCGGGCACCATTTTGATTTAATAGCTTAGAAAGAAATTGTATTGAAATGTTTCTGATGTTCGTGAATGATTTGGCGATTTGATTTGTTGATTTGACAATGGAAAGGCTATTCTGGGAATGCGGTGGGTTCTAGCATTATTTTGGCACTGAGTTTCGATTTTTGGAATTATTTTTGATTCAAATTTCGCACTTAGATCAAGACTCCTTTTCCTGTTCATTTATTATAACTTTAGGTGTTCTTCTTTGTCTACTATGCTCTCAGTTACTTAGCATTTTATCTGAATTTTGTGAAAATAATAGATAATAATAGAAATCGGACAAAAATAGTACATACCCACATCAGAAAAATATAGAATCAATTAGAGGAATTCATGTTACTTTCAAAGAAAATGCCTTGAAAATTATTTGTACATAAAATCAGAATAATCCATTTAACCCACTCACCTAAACCCTGACCCCCCAACAAGTAGAACTCTACCAGCTCAGAACGAATGATCTCTGGAAAATCCCCCACAAAACTCTTTTACGACAACCGAAATGGACATTTTTGTGACTTTATAAGTGCGAGAGAGTCTATAAATTCAATGAACTCTGGCGGAACAGAACAGAACAGAACAGAACAGTGTGTTCTGTCAATTTCTGGTGTTTACACGTACACACACACACAGACACAGAGACAGAGGGAGAGAGACAACTTTCACATTTTACGAGTTTTATATGGCCCCTCAATGCGATGATGAGAATGACGCTGATGATGATGATATTTTCACTTGAGAATTTTACGAGCAACAAATTGCGCTACAAATTACACGATAAATAGAAAATTATGACGGAAACCAGCCAGAGACCAACCTGACCCCGAAGCCTATGCCTAGGCCTGGCCCTGGCCCTGGGCATGGGCAACCCTCGGGCGACCCTTTCACCTCGTTGGCTCGTAAAAATTCCCGATGCTCTCTACTCCTCTACTCCTTGGTTCTCTAAGTGTTTTGTCATTACGGGAATCCCTATCTGTCTCTGTGGCTGGCAGAGCGAGTGCGAGAGCGAGAGCCCCCCTCCTGGTTTACAAGCTGTCAAAAAGTTTTGTTTTGTGTAAATTAAATTGTTGCTCCTTTTATTGATATTTTATTTGGGTTCTGGGCAGTGATTCGGCCGGAGATTTTCCCCCTGGAAGTGCACCACTCGGAAAGTCGTAAAGTTGCGAAACGTCGAAACAAAGGGAAAGTTTTTACGAGCGGAACTAAGAACAACAGCACGATTCTTACCTTTTCGAGAACTAGGCAACGAAGAAGGCCCAAAACGACAATGGAAAAGACGAAGATGAACATGAAGATAGGTAGGAGTAGGAGTGGGAGTGGGAGTGGAACAACAATAATAAATTATATTGGCCTTCTTGGTGCTGATGCTGGTGCTGCTTCAAGGACCTTTGCCCAATAACAGGTTGAGTTAAGCATCGATATCCATGGCGGGGGTCGTAAATTTTCGGTTAATTGAGCGTTTCACACCTTGCAACGCCGCCTGCAACGTGCCCCATTAACGAACGTGTCAGAAGTGACAAGTATTCCGCTTAAACTTGAGCAACTTATCGACCATTTCATAAAGCATGGGTTATCTATGGCCTCCTCGCGGTCTGGTCTGTTCTGCTCTGGTCTGCTCTGCTCCGGCCTGGCCTGGCCTCGTTCCGCCTGCATCCTTGGCCACGTGTGGTCGACTGCAACAGTGCCACACAACAACCCGCCTCCCCCCAAAAAATGGCTTCTAATTGATGACATTCTTTTTTCTGAGGCGGGCAACAGACAGGTATTTTGTAATTAAGCCACTTGAGCCCTCTCCAAAATCGAGTACAGTGGGGCAGTCGGGGGGATGGCTGGAGGGGGGATGGACAACATGTCAAGTCCCCAATTGAAATATATTGCAGGTGGAGAGCAAAGACCAAAGACAAATACAAGCAAAGCATTCTATCGGCGAAGTAAATGCTTTTTTTGACACAGCCTAATGCGACTTAATGTTGCGGTTACGCACTGTATGTGCGTACAGTGCGGTTCGAAAGTGTAGTTAGAACATGCGACCAACCAAAGGTAGTATTGGTAATTCTTTATTATGAGTTAATGGTAGAGATAATCTAAATATGGTAAGGAATAAAAGGATTCAGTGAATTTTGTTCGCCCTGCTCCCATATTGGCTGTATATTTTCGCCCTGCACTGTACCTTTTATCTCTGCTCGCTGTGCCTCTAAAAATAATCATGGGAAATATGTACCTTTTACGGAGAATGGAATGGAACATGCAGGTCGCTCTATGAAATCCACTCAATCATTCTGCTTCACTTCACAAAAAAAACAAAAAACCAACATACAACAAAATAAAATAAGAAAGAAAACGTTTCAACTGATCGCTCAATCACTGATACACATACACATGCATGTGCAGATACGTATAGATATATATATAGTATATATAACAACGATCGTTGGGTGGCAGAGTGACCAAACAAGGGTACTTCGGAGGGGCAGACGGACGCGGACGCAGACGCTGGCTGAATTGAATTCATTGTTCAGAAGCGAATTGTTTTTTTTTTGGTAAGTCACCCACGTGATTGTTTGCTTTGGCTTGATAAGGGGCCTGCTACCACCCACTGCTCCTTACCCCACCGTCCTCCCCATCATGGCAGTGGTGTGTGTGGAGCAAGAGCAAAGGTCAGGCAACAGGTGACGTGGCAGGCCCTCAGGCTCTTCGGCTTCTGTGGGAAGATTCCAAAGACCTTTCCGGCTGAGGGTGGGAACATTAATTTTATACGAGTACTGATAGCCTTTTCTTAAGTTTATTGGCATGCAAAATTCGATGACTGGTTTTATTGGCTTATGAGATTTGCCGAAACATTAGGGACAGAAACTCAAGTCGGAGGGAAAATGCCCTTCCGCAGGACCCTTACTTCGGGAGTATTTCCAGCTAAAATTTTAAATAAATGGTGTCCCGAAAGACTTAATTTAGTCCCCAATCCAATTCGTAGTTCCCGCAGATCAAATGGATTTCAGCATATTTATTCCTTTTTAATGTTCTGCAGTTCCCCCGTGGATAATCTGCGATCGGCCTTCATGGGAGCCATAATATGGTACCATAATACGAATTCGCAATCTAAATGTTCAGCTAAAACTACTGTTAAAATTAACCATATGCCAAAGAAAAAGAAATCCCATAAAAGCCACTTGTCCATCCGTTTCATCTAAAGTTTCTCGACACAGTTTTTGTGCCAGAGCCAGAGCCAGAGCCCGATGCGTCGCGAGGCAAGGAGAAATGTTATTTTTACGATCATTGTGGGATCGTAAAACGTCTGGGTGACTGCGTGTGGAACATTTAATTTGATGCTGAAATGCTGATACTGACAGTCCCGGGCCGGCTGGGCAGAGCAGGGCACTTAAGTTGCATATAAAAGTTGGCTTTTATGATTGGCCTTCTATTAGCAAAATAAACTATTACGTGTTAAATTGCACGATCCAGCCTGCCGTGCAGCAACAGCAAAAGCAACAAAACGATCGTAAAACGCATGCAACACACTGAATGTTGGATACCCATACTCTCTCTCCTCTCCCTATCTCTCTTCGACTAACGAGTGAGGCAGGAGCTGGCCAGAGCAATCAAAGGATGTGTTCCCAGGTCAGAGTGCGTCTGGGAAGGTGTCATCTTACATGTGCAGCCATGGATAGAGTGGAGTAGAGAGCATGGAGTGCATGGAGTGGTCGGAATGCTTGGATAGGCAGCAGGCAGGCAGGCAGGCTGGCAGGCAGGATCTCAAAATGGAAACGAAAGCGAAAGTGAGTTTTCAGGGTAAATGAAATTAAGAACAGCAGAACGCATCCTTTGCTGCGCACCGCTGATTGTTTTGTTTCAATTTCTGGTTGCGCCCCTCCGACAAACTACCAAGAGACGGACACGGACTCGGAGACGGAGACGGAGTCAGGGAGATACATAATCGTACGCGTAGAACTAGGTTGAACCTTCAACCTCTCTGGTTCTCCTGTTCTCTGGCTCTCTGCGACATCGTGTAAGTGCCCAAGTTTCTGTTGTATTTCTCCGAAGTCAGGGAGTATTTTTCGGGGGAAATTGTATGCGAGTCGCAGGGTAAGTGTCTACCTGAATCCGCTTAGTGGTTGTTCCTTCGTTTTGACGACAAGAAGTCAAACTCTCGATTTACGACCATTTTGTTTGAGTAATTTCTGGCCTCGTCCTTCGCCACATGCTCGGCAGTTGTGTGTAAATTGTACAGTTTTTACTTTCAGCTGTCTGTCGATCTGTTCCCAAACTCAATCCGGTCCTCCGGCTGGAGGGACCTCCTTTTCGAGGGAGGAGTGCCAAACCAGATAGATCCAGATCCCATCGAGAGCGAGATCTTTTAATTGTTGTTCATAACAGTATTATTGGGCAGGAGTAACTCAATTTTGGTCTTTAATGGCCTGCTTTAATGACTTGTCGATGCGATGTAAATATTTAATGCTCTCTCTCGGTCTCTCGCTCTCCGGGACCCTCGATCGTAACCATATTTCATAGCCTCATTTGCCAGCTCATTTTCATTTTCCCAATCAAATGGTTACATAAAAAATGCACCAAATAGTGTAGAAAATCCAAACGAAAAGATATGTTCACGATTCAATTAAAAGATCGTAAAAAGTTCTTCTGAATGGTGAGGAGGAGACGCCGAAACAGAGACGTTTGCCTCCAAAGTTATTTTTGTCGTTAAAATACCCTCAAATTGTTGTTAGAACATAAAAATCACCTAAAAAGCGGTAATAAAACCAATCGAAATATAACCGAAATGGGACTAGGCTCGAGACACAACTAAACCCGACTCCCCCGCAAGATATATGTTCCGAGATAAGAAAGATGGTTCTTGAGACTTGTTAGGATTGACCAGATATCTACGGTTCTATCGTAAAATATGATGATTTGGAAAATTGATTCCAATGGACAAGGATTTCCTTTACAGAAAGTTATATTCATGAAGTATTTTTTGTCAGAATTGAATATAAATATTCAAATGAATTTTCAATATAGATTCTGAAGGAAAGACATATTATTTCTGTGTACACAAGCTGTGTTTTTGCGATATTTATGATGCCTGGAACACTCGAAATTATATCACAGGATCGGTATGTGCCATAGCCCTGCAAATGTTATCTAAAAATCATACTACCAATACCAATTACTATCAAAGGGATATCCCTAACAGTATATATACTTTTCGAATAGTTTTATGCTAACAAAAATAAATCAAATTTTGAATTTCGATTCAATTAGCGGAATAATTCAACGCCAAACCAGAAACCGAAAACGACGCAGCCACCAGAAAGTGATAAAAATTGAAAAAGTGCGCACATGCAACAGTTGCACTCTCAACGTGCCACATCCAATCAGCGGCCAAACGAGCCACGACAGCAGCAGCCATTGGCAGCGCGGGCAAATCAACATCAACATCAAAATCAAATTCATTGCATGGCCATGGTCATGACCAGGTCTAGACACACACATGCCCGTGCACATGGCAGCGCAGAGAGTGATAGCCGGACGGACGGACAGGCAGACGGACAGAACCGTCAACAGTCGACGGACGCGTTCTAAATGCGGCGCAAACGCGAAAAACCGTTAAGCATCAATTTTGACGCATCATAAAACTGCAATGAAGTGATAAGTACCGCTTCTGCTGGTGGTGGTGCTGCTGCTGCTGCTGCAACACAAATATGCAACAGGAATGTACAGTTGATAGATATTCACTGGCAGCGGCAGCGGCAAGGGGAAGGGGAAGGGGAGATGGAGCGCCACAAAAACCAGAATCTACAAATGGAACTCCTCTCGGGGTCTCTGGCCGAACGAGCACGCAGCACAGCCCGTATCTGGGCGATAACAATGCAAATGCAATGACTCCCACACCCATATGCCGCATGCCCCATGCCCCATGCCATATGCCATTCAGTGTGTGCGTATCTGTGTGGGTGTCTGCTGCCAGTGTGTGTGTCTGTGTGCCATGCAGCAATCAAACAAAACAAGACTTTTATGAACACCGCGGGAAGTTGACAGCTTGCATCCTTGTCATGATGCATGCAGAAACGGTGCAACTTCCACAATGCCTCCTCTGCCGCGCTTTGATAGGCCCCCCCTCCCCCTCTGCCCCAGCCATCCCCCTGGCTTGGTTGGCCAATTTTATGGCATCGCGTGTGCAATTATGTTTATGGATATTGGTAACGTATAAATGACACAACAGAAAGGCAACAAGAATCGCAGCAACATGGGTTCCGTGATGGAAATTGTAAACTTTTCCCAGATAGATTTCTGTTTATTTGCATTTAATCGAAATAACTGTGAAGAATTTTTATGATTAATGGATTTTACGATCTTCGCTTTTTCTTTATTTTCCATCACCGTCTTTTTAATTTATTTTTTGAATGTATTTTTAATAGTTTATTTCCTTTTTTTTCCTTCATAAGATTGTTTTTCTTTTTGTTTTTTCCTCCACAAGATTGTCTTTTAAAGCTTAATTTTACTTAATTTTTTACACAATTTCCTGCACTCTTCTTTCAATACGATTTTGTCCTTAAATGCTCCTCTGCAAAAACTTCCCTATCCGGGTCCTTCCCCAGTACGTCTGCCCTTTTAAGATCCAGCACTTCCTTCGATACCCCAGCGTCTTCCTTTTAAGCCCCTGAATCGTTCTCTACCCCAAATTATCCAGCCAAATCAATTGCATCTTATTTGCCAATCTTATCGCCAAAGAGCCAACTAATTGACTTATAGCCACAGACAGAGCCTGGTCAGACGGCAGACAGGCCAGACCTGACCAGACCTGACCAGACCGGAGCAGAGCAGAGCAAGGCCCTGGCGAGGCCTGGACTAATCAGTGGGGCTCGAACCAACAAAACCCACCAGCCAGCCAACCACACACACCCATCACACTTTTGAATGTACATAAATTATCTTTATTGGCAGCATGTCCCAGGTCCCAGGTCCCTGTCAGAGAAGGAGGGGTTCCGCAGAGAGACTGAGCGAGACAGAGACAGAGAGGGAGAGAGAGCAGTCCTGTGGCAGGCAACACCTAAAATGAGGCTCGTTAATTGTTGGCGTGGCTCTGCTGGTCGTGGCTGGGGTCCAAGACTAACTGGTTGCCGCATCGTAAATCAAGGGGAATCCATCAAAATGCGATCATTGTATTGAGATTGCAACTAAGCCCCCAGTCCACGCACACACACACACACACACACACAACATAATTTCAATATTTTTGCACTCCGCCCGAGATGGAAGTGCGGCAGTCACGGACACGGAGACGGGGGTCCGACCAGGGCTGAACCAATTGACAACTTAATCCTGCGACATGTCAGTAGAGGCTCAAATGAGATTTACGTGGCTCGCTCGCCCAGTCAGTCAGCACTCAGCCAGCCAGGCCGCGCAGTCAGCCAGCCAGCCATCCAGCCAACCAGCCAGCCAGCCAGTCAGATCCGAGCCAGAGTCGGAGTCAGTTAGCCTGGCCCATTTGTGTTGACTCAATGAAATGTTGTAGCGATTTTTCAGCATGTTGTCTGTTGTCGCAGGCCGCGCGTTTGCCTTGATTGACAAAGTACAAAGGTGTAATTATTTTTCATAAAAATTGTTCGGCCTGCAACGCGTTGCATGTCGCTCAACGTGCTTTCCTTCTTTTTATTTTTCGAACTTTGTTGATTTTGTTGTAAGTTTTCAATCAATTTGCTTACGGAGCAGCCCCCCAGAGCCCCCTCGAAAGCAATTATGTCAACGATCAGAGCGCATAAATTACGAGAGCGAGCGCTCATGCCTAGAGCAAAGCGCTGAGCGGTTAAGATCTTTGGACATCAACGTTGTCGCCATCGAGAGGGGACGGTATGGTGCCCCAAACCCAAATGCAAATGCTGCTCCAACTACAGCTCCAGCTCCAGCTCCAGCTGCCCTGGGCCCAGTCACAGTCTCAGTCTCAGTCTTAGTCCCAGAGACCCATTCGACAGTGCCCCAGCGTCAGCCCATAAATCTTGACTTGGCGGCGCGTTACTCATGCGCAGTGTCCTCCGCCGGACTCGAGAGAGAGAGACTCCTTGCTCGGAGTCTCACAGCCTCAGAGGGAGTTTGGGTCTGGGAAATGTTTTATAATCGCATTGCGACTAATTATCGTATCGAAGGAATTATTGTGGTGCGATCGTGAAGGCGATTTGCAAATTGCGTGCCTGCGATTCATCCGCTAAGTGATTAGATTGGATTTTGGGGCGTGTCGGTTGGCTGGTCACGGGAATGCCCTCGCTGGCTGCTACCCTGCTCTGGTTCTGGATATTTCGTAAGAACTTGAGTTCGTGGTTTGATTGGGTTATACTTCATTCACAATGGTTATTCAATTTATTTGAAGAAAGTCATGGGAGTATTGGCTAGTGATGGGTTCTCTCTCAGACTTTCTTTACTCCTAAAATATTCCTTTCTATTGGTTTACCATAAAAATACGAATAGGGAGAGTATTTCTTGATATCTAAGAATATTTTCACAGAACTTAAGAGAAGTTTCACTTCTCCTTTACTTTGTAATAATAATAGTTTTCATTTGAGTGCATAACTAATATGCCCAACAATTTATAGAGCTGCTAGCTGGCCGCAAATCGTCAATGATCATGTTTTACTGCACTCTTCTCGCATTTACTATTTGATTAACCAGTTGCCCCTGCGTCCACGGCCTGCCCCTCAGGCTGCTGTTTCCCAACCGATCCTAAAACCGAGCCAAGCAGAGCCAAGCCAAGCCGATCCGAGCCGCGTCTGGTGATTTGGCTTGTTGTCTTAAGGCATTTTATTTGGCGCCATAAATCTATCAACGCCGGCGAACTCGAGCCCGAACGCGTGCGCATGCGCAAACACTGCGGCCAGGCTGGCTGGACCTCAGAGAGATTCACGCTCTCTTTCTCTCTGTCTCTCAGTCTCTGGAGATGCTGATAGGCCTCGGACTGGGACCAGCGAAGATTTACGGCTGGCACAAAGCGAATGTTCGGATATCACGGTGGTTACTGGGATATGGATAGGGCCGATCCAGCAGGGGCTAGGAGAGATCATTTTAAGTTTATGATACGAAAATCAGATTGCTTTATTGTATGCCAAATGGATCGATGATCGCTGTGGCTGTGTGGCTTTGTGGCTATGGCTTGCAATTGGATTGCTCCTCCACACGAAATTCATTTATATTTATGATTTGTGAATTGCTTTTTATGATGATGTTACCCGTATTCAGCAGTGTCTGTCTGCGTGTCTGCGTGTGTGTGTGTGCTCAGACAATTACATTTTTACGGCCTGCAACTGGAACTGCAACTGGCAGTGGGTCCTGGTCTAAAAGTGTGAATTTGCCACTTCATTTGAGAGCTTGTAAAGACATAAATTATTTGTTGTGGTGGAGCTGGGACAGCGGATATTTAGCCGCTGTTTTTATGGCAATGTGAATTGGAACAATCGAAAGTGTCGGGGGCCCCAGTTCGAAGACAAAAGTCAAATGTCAAAATCCAAAAACACAAAACCCAAAATACAAAACACAAAACAAAAACGGGTGCATAACCGAATCAGGAGCGGAATCGCGTGGAGGAGCAACGTCCGGGGTATAACAAACAAAGCATATTAATGACTTATCAAGGATAATTTGACAATGGGCAATAAATCAAATCGCGTAGCTCGCCCTCAGTTGGCCCAAAACAGGGCGTGTGGCTGGCTCTTCCCCTCTTCAGGTCTGCCCCCCTTGGTAGCGCTGATTTCTTGCGGCAGTGTGACGGCAATGGAACCACCCAGAGCCATTGGAATGTCTCTCTGTTCTGGCAAATGCGAAATGTGATGCTGATGCTTAATTTCTGAAAAAGACGGTGGACCAGGCGGTGGTGGTGGCGGGGGAGGAGGTGCCTCCCCAGGAGCATGTGGTGGGCCACATTCATATCCATGGCCAAATTGGATGCCCAGCTGTGTAGTTGCGGACTGTGCCATAACTTAACACCTTCGCCTTCGTTGTCTTCGTTGGAGTCGCCGTCGCCTGAAGTCGCCTGAAGTCGTTGCAGGCAAATGCGACCCACAAGAGCAGCGCAGGGTGACTCAAGATAATGGGAATTCGAAAATATAAAGTATAAAATTGTATCAAAAAGGGATCCAGCTATAGGTGAACTTTCTTTGAGAGTTCAAGAAATGTAACCGTTCTTCAATGGTTAAAAAATTCCTTGCATGGAAATAGAGAACTTATCTTTGAGGTCACCAAGTCCACAAAAATCTGCAATGTCAGAGCTATGAAAGATCCAAAGAATTCCGTATGTAAGTCCAAAAATGTGCAACGGATTGTTATTAATGATTTTTCACCAATAATCCTCAGTGCTTGCTGTGACAGATCTGAAAGCAATTGATTCAGGAACTATCATACTCGCACTTACAAGTAATCATCTGGTAATGATACCATCTAATGGTACCGTAACATGTTTGACAACTCATTTGAGGTACCATTTTCCTCCATCAATCCCCCTGCCCTCTCGCCTGCTTTACATTATGACATCAGCTGGTAATTGTGATTAATGTTTATTGTGGCGTCACTTTGCATCGAGACACCCTGCCCGGCCAGAAATGACCAAAACATCTGCGGCACACAATCCGGCGATCTCCGAGACCATGACCGGAGCAACGCCACATGTGAGGAGCGGGTCGGAGCGGGTCGGAACGGGCGGGGACGGGACGCGGAGACAAACTGAGGGACTCAATTCAGTTTATTGTATTTTTCGCATGTATTTCTTTGGTTTCAGTTGGCTTTTCGCGCTGATTTCCTTCTCTTTTTTCTGGCTTTTTTTTGTGTCTTTTCGTTTGTCAGGCTCATACATAAAATATGATTGCGTTTTCATTTGTATCCAACAGATTGAGTTTCTTTGAGGCGCGAGCCCATGAGTTTATGAGCTTGTCAATTCCTGTCCCCCATCCCCCTTCCCCCGCCAGCTCCATCTGCAGAGTGTTTTCTTGTTTATTTATTTGCATATCATGGCCAGAGTGAAGTGAGTCGAGTGCTGCCCAATAATAATAATAATACGAATAATAATAATAAAAGGAGTGCAATATGGCTCGGATCCAGGGCCCAGGGTGCAGGGTGCAGGTCCAGGTCCTGGCCCGAGCCTAGATCAAAGTGTACCGAATCGAAGTCGTTTGCTTTCGGCCTCACCTCATCCTCACCTTCGGATCTGCTTCATTGTAATTAAGAACATGTTAGTTGTAAAGAGGAGGTTGTCGCCGCTGCTGATGTTGCTGTTGCTGCTGCTGCAGCTCTGGTTGTTGCTGGTGTTGGGCCCCACCTTATATGGTTGTCTCCGGCCTGTCGATGTTGTTGTCCCTACTCTCTGACTCCGACTCCAACTTCGATTCCAAACTCGACTCGTGTCTCGTTGCATTTGCAAATTGTGTGGCGGCTGTGTGAAGTCAAGAGGGCGAGCCAAAGTCAATTGCATTCTTAACCCTTTTATGCTGATCAGCCTGCCAGACAACTACAACAAATAACAGTACAACTCTAATTAAAAATTAACACACTTCTACGGCACCCAGGCACCTCAGCAATCCAATCCAATCCCATCCAATCCAGCCAGAAATCCGCGCAACGACAGCTAGAGGGACAACAAACATTCGTTTAATCAGACGAAAATCAAGTCTATTATGGCCAGCCTTTTGGCCAAACTCTGCAGATTGGCTGTATCTGCATGAGAAACGTATAAACAGCGTCTCATTTGAAGTCATCATTAAAAACGACGACGAAGACGACGACGAGGAGTCCCGATCCCGATCCCCAGCACCACCTCTCTCTCCCTCTCTCTCTCGCCCCCTCTGTGTCTGCCTCTTGCCATCCTCTGGGAGGCGCACACTTGAGGCCATGTAATCAACGTTTGCTTACTTCATTTAGCGCGCGGCGAAAAGAAAAGCGAAACATGCATACAATCAACGTGGTCCTGGACCTGGTACGGGCTTGGGTCTGGTCCAGGTCTGGCTCTGGCTCTGGCTCTGGGGCTCTGGCTGGCCACGGGAGTGGGAGAGACAGAGAATGCAGATGGAGCTGCTTAAGCTGGACTTCAACTTGAATACTTGCACTGCAGACTCTCCTCTCGGCAGAGGCTGTTGTTGTAGTCTTGCAGCCTTTGCTTGTTGGCAATGATGTATTTTTGATTTCGTATCTTATATTACCAACAACAAGCTGCAACAGCAACAGCAACATCAACAGCAACAGCAAATGCCAAGTGTGACTCTCCAACTCCCATTCTCCCATTCTCCCATTCCCCCCACATGCCCCATCAGGCTGGGAGTCCGAGTCCAGGAGAAGCCGAGGCTGAGGCCGCGGCAGAGGCAGAGAAAAGTTGATTTCAGAATTTTTATTTTTTGATTGTGATGATTGTGCATTGAAATTTGATACATTTTGGCCTGGTCGGGGGGATCCCGATCCCCATGCTGATGCCGATGCCCATGCCCATGCCGAGGATGTGGCTGCATGTGGCTGATGGGCCTCTTCCTCTTGTTGTTGTTGCTGCTGTTGTATGCAAAAATGTTGGCTAGTCGACAAGGCATTGGCATGGCCTGAAACTACTAACAACATTAATAAGATTGGCATCTGCTGCTCGCAGTTCAAATGTAATTTCTCATCAACAAAAGTGGGCTGACTGCGGGACTTGGACTCGGACTCGTACCCGTACTCTGGGGTGTGGTTCGGTTCGGTTCTGACTCCTCTCTGTTTGTGTTTGTGTTTGTGTTCCCCCTCTTCTCCTCAACGATTGCATTTTGACCATAAAGATAACTTTTTCGACTTGGGTTGGCTGGTGGGTGTGTGTGCAGATGGTATTGGCCGTGTTTGTGGTAGATGGTTAGGCTTGTTAGTTGCAATTGATAAGCCAGCCATTGAGAGGGGAAAAACCCAAAGAAATGAACAGGGGAAATCACAATGAAGATGAGGGAAATTGGATATGAAAATATTAGTAATGGTTTTGGAGAGTCCTCAAGGCTTCAAAATTTCATATAGTTATCCCAAAATCAAATTTATTGGATACAGAATCGCTTGAATGGTTCAATTTAAAATAAAATTAACTAAAATTTGCGTATAAATTGTGTACTTTTCATTATTCGATTATTTTCCAATTAAAATGAAACTGCATTGATTGTCAATATTATTATAATTGACAGTATTTGATAAGAGATTAATTCAATTCAGTTAGCCAATATTTTTGCTTATTTTATGTGACATAAATCGACAAATGCCGTCAATCGATATTTGCGATAACCAAATTGATTTTAACCTGCTCCTCTCTATAGCTAAGAGATTGGATATTTGTAGAGAAAAATAGATTTTCATTTGAGGGATTTTTGCAAAAGAAATTAAGTTTAATATAAAATATTTTTGATTCTTAATTTGCTGATAACTGTAGCTGAAATCGTATGATATCGAATTGAATCTAAACTCTTTTAAAAGAAATTCATATCTTCCCTGAATAGGTGAGATTCCCATTTAAACTATCTGATGCATTGTTCTGAATATATACATATGCATACATGTTTCTCTTGTCTGTTGTATCCCACAAAATTCAGAAATGTCTCCAATTACTGTTTTTCGCCCCTGTCAGCACCAAAGAGCCATAAATCGCCGCGTTAAGAAATGCAATCTCTTCTTGGCTTAGAAATCCGAAATCTTTCCAAAAATGTCCCCCATCACCGAAAGCTCTTTACAGACTCCGAGAAAAACTAAGCCCTCAGTTGCTTATGTTAATTCCTCCCCCTTCCCCGTTCCTGTACTCCTCCATCAAACAAAACTCCGTGTAGAACGCGATGCGATATGGGTTATGTATGGGATGTGGATAGGCGGAGGAGACAATGCGTTTGAACAATATTTTCAACACAATATGATAGAGGAGAATAAATCAAATTGATTAAATTCGAACAACGAACCATCTCGGGCCTAAGGGGATCCGAGGAGCAGACCAACAAAAGAGACAGAAAGAACCTCAAAACTCATTTAAATAATAAACCACTAAAATCGTAGAAACGACAACGAATTTAAATAAAAAACCGTTCACAGCATCCACGAACAAAGTGGGGGGACTGGACAAAAAGTAAACCATTAAAAATTACTACTAATGTGCACCTTACACCAAAGAACCCCCCTCGAAAAGAAAGAAAGAAAGATCCGAAAAGTGGCATTCAGAGAGGGCTCTTTCAGTGGGAAGACAAAGGGCACAAAAGTCACGAATCTGGAACTCTCAGCTAATGTCCAATATCGAATCAGTTCGGGGACCCGGCGACGCGACCCACTGCGGCGACAGAGCGCTCAAAATAAACGAGTCCCAATCCATCTTCGGGAAAACCTCTTTGGTGAGCCGCCGTCCCGCCTCCAACACGGAGTTTGGCTCCAACTCCCAAGCAGCTCCCCCACACAGAGGGACCGAGCGAGAGAGGGAGAGAGAGGGAGAAACTACGAACTACATAAATTGCAAATGCGAGTGGGGAGGGGGGGACATGCCGGATGGGTGGCTGTGGCTGTGGCTGGGGAAAAACTAAAACCACTTAACTTAATGAGCATCAAATATCTGACTTCATGTATCTGTATCCATATCTACTTGGCCGCAATTCTCGATACAAATCTATTATTTAGGAGCTGCTCTGTAGCTGCTGCTGCTGCTCCTGCTGCTGCACTAACATTTCAATTAATAAACTGCCCGCTCTCTGCACGCACTCCCCAACCCAACCCATTCCCAGTCCCAATTCCATTCTCATTCCCATCCCCATCCAATCCCCAGCAAGTCGGAACAATAGCTAAGTATAATCACTTTGTTTGCACCTTTGGGAATAGCCAGTGACAGACGCCGCCGCACCACACAGAGAACGGAATGAGAGTGGAGCAGTAGTTGTGGTGGGATAGTGGCTGGATAATGGCACTGGGAAGGGCAGTGTGAGGAGTGGGGAGTGGCTAGTGGGTAGTGGTGCAGGTATCCGGGAATGTTGGCAACGCAACGCAACCCATCCCCATCCCCAGACTCAGAGTGGAGGTCGCCGCCACTCGCGTTGCATTTATGAAAATGAGCTCCGCTCGGGACTGCGGGCAATTTGTAAACGAGACAATTGACCAAATGCTCATTGTGACTCTTTCCCCCCACCAGCTCCTGTAGGTACGAACGTGTGAGTGCTTGTTTTGACTTGATTGCTTGGCCAGAGTTGGTCTTTTTCATCTGGGACAAAGGGTAACAGGTAACAGGTGACACATTACCATCATCATAATTATTATAGCATTGAAAGAGCTGTCGCAAGCAAATGAAGCGGAAAGAAGGTGAAAATGTAAAATATAATAATTGTAAACTGAATGGAATACGAGTATAATTGATAATGAATTTCAACTGATAATATCAGTTTTTATTACCAAAGATTTTTTACCAGAATAAGATGCTATTTTCGAGATTTAGATTGGATCATACAAAAAAATTCTGATATAATATAATTTTACGCATTTAATTAAAGAGAAAATGAATCTAGAATCAGAAAACTATACACCTGCCAAACAAGGCTGTGAATTCACGGACCATGGAATTTTAAATATGCGACATGCTCACACGTACATTTTCGTTATCTCGTTAGCCTCGTTCCTGTGTTCTTTCTTCCGTTCGATTACTCAAAATTCGAATAACAAACGGGTAACTTTGCCTTTTGCTGGTATTGTGCACTGTAACACACTCACAAAATAATCAAATCGCTGTTTTTATTGATGCAAATCGGTATACTTTGAACCGCCTACAACAGTTTTCTCTGTATATCCCCTAGTTGATAATTACAGCCTAATAAGTAACCTTCTATGTGTATTCCCCTCCCATCAGTCGGCTGCACTCCATCATCTACTAGTACCTTTCACAATTCCCTAAATAGAGCTCCCATAACGGGTAGCTAATCCATTTCGATTATCACCCACTAGTCGGCGATTACAGGCGGACCCCGCCAACAGGTCGAAACAATGGCCAAATGTCTCACTGAACCTGCCAATCTCCTGCTCTGGCCCCAAAGCTCCATAGCTCCAAAGCTGCAACTGAAAGTCATCGCAACCATTCCGGCTAACAACTCTATGCCCATTTAGAGCATTGACTTTCCACTGCAAGTCCTTCTATGAGGCTCTAAAGCGGCGACAGAAGACAAAGCCATTGACAATTGGCCAATGGTGGCCAATGGCGGACAATGTGCCGCAGCGATCCACAGCGATGGCGGTGTAACGGCGGCAACTGAAACAGAAACAGAGGCAGAAGCAGGGCCAACAACAATGAGGAGCCAGCGATGGCGTGGTAATAAAAGTGAAATTAACAATCAGCGGACGCTTTACGGTTGACATTTCACATGACAGGTTAGTAATGCGATTTAGCAGGATAAAGGACAGCAGCCCACAAGCCCACAAGCCCACAATCGAAGCAGAGCAGCGGCAGTTGTATCTGTTATGGTGTGGTATGATACGGATACGGATTGGTTTCGTTTCCTCTGGTTGCTGATGGAGGGGGGGTGGTTGTCAGGCCATTGGGAAGTAGTGCAGCGAAATCGCAAAAAACAGAAAACATTCGCCATGTTTCGATTGTTGGTTGGCTTTGTCGCCGCCACACGAATGTGTGCTCTTTTTCTGCTGAAGAGAAAGTTAATTAAAATAATGAGTTTTTCCATGGAGAGTGTTGCAGAGTGGCAGAGTGGCCCCGAGCGCCGATGACAAATGTCTGGCCTGTCAAATGAAATGCAGAAATCTTTTTTGTCCTTCCCTCCAGCAGACAGAGACACAGAGCCATCGCATGCTTAATGAATGCTAATAATAATGGAGTTTTAATTAAATAGATTAAATATGTATATTTATGTACATACTCGAACAATATGTGTGCGCATTTCTATGGGCCAAATCGGCATTTGCCAATTGCCATTCTGCAGTTTGGCTTTCTGCAGCATTTGCATATTTGCGTGTTGTGTTGGCCTCCTGTGCATTGGGACCGATGGCATTTTGTAATAAGCAAATTGATTTAAAATTGTCACCTAGCCCTGGTCGTGGTCCCTGCTAAATTAGATTGTGCTGTGCGGGGCCCTGATGCTTGATAAATATTGGATAATGTCAAAGACATCAACTGCAACTTTTGGGGGTAATTACACATATTTATATAGTATATATCTGAAGATGGTGGAAGTTGGGTAGGGAAAGAACTCCCTTTTTAATCTGAGTCTTGTGTTAAGAGTAATAGGAATTGAATATTCAATAATGAAATGTTATAAAATATTCTATTGAGTCAGGGAACAATTCAGCGTAAAGAAAACTTTAAAATAATGCAAAAATATAAAATACCAGAGTGGTATTATATCACTAGCTCGCTTCGATATGAATAAAATATCGAACGACAACCCAACAATTTTTTATATAATAAATGCAAATGAAGCATCCCTATCCATATCCATGTCTACATACATACATATGTTTTTACCATTTTAGAATTGATAACTTGTATTGGTAAATTATTAGTATTACTTACCAATCAATTTACCATCCACCTCATCTCAGTCCAAGAGTCATCTGTCGTATCTTCCTCTTTGTATCAGTTTTAGTATCAACTAGGAACCATTAAGTGAGTCTTGACGTTATCTTTATCATGCTTCGCTTACATGATGTTTGTGCACGCTGTTTTTTCGCGGCTTTTTTGCGGTTTCTTCCACTGTGCACTGACAGTTCGAGCTGTCAAAATTCGCCCAAAACATAAACATGTCAAAATCGCGAGAGAGAGAGAGAGAGAGCACTGTCACTGTGACATCGCGAGAGAGGAAGGACGACACTGAGAGAGCGAGAGAGCGACGACGACGACAGACCGGGAGAGACACGCGCGCGGGAGAGCAGGCGAGCGGGCGAGCGAGCGAGAGCGTGCAACTAAAACACTACGGAACTTTCGGGAGCGGGGGCCGTGGAGCCTGCGGCGTGAGGGGGGAGGGTTACGGGGCTAACGGGTAACGTCTACGTTTAACGGGAGTCCTTCTTCCCTTTGGTGCGACTCCTGCTCCGGTGGCGCGCTTCTTTTCACACTTTTTGGGGGACAAGTTCTCTCTGCTGCTGGGCGGGCTGCAGCTCCATGTCCCGGTCCCGGCGTGGGCACTGGCTGGACAGGATTCGGTGCGGGCTCTAGGAGGAGCAGCGGCCAGGATGCGACGACCACGAGAGACAGCTCCACGGGCAACGTGGCGACGACACCAGTACACCAACAACAAGCTCAGGAGACATGCAAGCGTCTAGCATGGCGACGCGATGTCCTTTCTGCACGTCCACGTCCCGCGGTCCACACACACCACACACACACGCACACAGACACTCGAACGCACGCACACGCACGCCACAAAATTTCTAATCTCGCGACTCTTTCGATTTTCCAGGTTTGCCCCGACGTTTCGCTTGGACTAGAAATTGCTGAAATTCTCGATGATTGTTGTGCCTCTCATTTCGCTGGAGTTGTGTGGGAAAATTCGTAGAAAAATAGGTTTATTTCACGTGGAAATTGCACTTTTATTTCACTCGTTGTATTATTATTATTTTTTTGTAATTGGGAACAACAAAAAGCCAGCCTGACTGCTCACTCGCGTCGCGTTGCGTTGCGTTGAGTTTGTCAAAGAGCAGCGCCGGGGCAGAGGCAGAGGCACAGTCAGAGCCAGAGCCAGAGCAGAGGAAGAGCAGATGCAGAGGCTGTGGCAGTGGCAGTGGCAGAGCAGCGAGCGACAAAAGCCAAAATCTCACATCATCTCCCAGCGAACCCCAAACCAAATCAAAGGGGGGCGCCAGGCCAGCCGCCACACAAGGACCCCAATGTTGCCGCCATCGAACAACAACAGCTGCACACAAGCACACACACACACACACACTCTCACAAGGAGAGTACTCTCACACACACACACACACACTAGCTCAGAAACGAAAGCAATTCTAAAAGTTCAGCGCAAGAAAATGGGGGAAAAAAAATAGAAGTAAAGTGAGCATCAAAGCGCACGGGACAGAATAGTTTTCAACCCGACCAACGGCCCACCGTTCGAGTGTCATACACAATGGGATGCGGTGCGGTGTGGTGCGGTGTGGTGCTCTGTGGCGCCCCACCCGGTCCCACCCCCCAACCACCCAGAACACACGCGGCCAAGCACCCAAAACATTCTCTCTGCTGGCGGCGGCTGCTGCGTCTAAAAACCGAAAACAATAAAAAGCTCCACGCGGGAGCTTCAACGTAAATACATCTACATCTATGGTGACTAAAGGATGCTCTAAAGAGTTGAAGGAGGGTGTTGTGATAGGGGAAGAACTTGAGAATTGATTGTCATCTGGGATTCCCCTTAAAACCATATTTGAAACCCTTCATCCATCTTTTTAATAGAGCTAGTTTTAGGAACAATTTAATAAAGCAAATACATATTATCCTTAGTAAACATTTTGAGGTTTAGATCACAGTCTTGGGAAACCATGAAAATGAATAATTATTTCATATTTTTATTTATTATTTTCCATATTCTTAGGGCCAAGCACTTAATGATAAAATTCCACAGAAGTACAGAATTATTCTCTAATTTTAAGACATTTATTTTAGTAGTACGATTTCCAGCTTTAATGATAGAAAGTCAAGTTCAATTTCCAAATGCCAAAAAATTAATACACTTTCTTTTTTAACCATGACGGAAGGATGAGAATGAAGTGGAATGGGAATATATTGACTCCCTTTCCTGAACCCCATTTCTCTGGCATATCGAACCCCTTCGTTGATAAATAAAAAGGTTCCAGCTTAAGTTCAACAGATGGAAATTATGTACAAATAAAATATTTATAGAAAAATGTAACCCCATCTATGAAAGTGTCACCAATCCGCCCTTCGAGTGCCATATGCCCTGATGAAAACTCTGCCCGAGAGGAGTACAGGAGGAGTAAAAAAAAATATAGAAGAATTCCAAAGCACGCGTTGACACTTTGCGCTCAACACTCGCACACATCGAGCCAGCCTGCCAGCTCAGGACTCTCCTCTCCGGAGAGTACGCTCCGGGGCCGTCATCAACGTATGTCCTGCAGCCCAGAGCAGCATCCAAAGGAGCATCAGGAGTAGCAGTAGCAGTAGCAGCAGCAGCAGCTGAAGCTAGTCATTGTAAACAAAGGATGTGCGAGAGCTCTCCGAGTACGGAAGCTCCGCGCTCCGTGTCCGTGCTCACTGCGCAGCGCCGGAAAGCTCGCTGTGAAAGCTGAGAAAAGCCGAGCCGGGCAACTGGTAGTCCGCCCATCGATTTTACTCAATGCGCATCGCATGCAGGGCGCCAGCGCCGCCAAGTTTTGACAGCTGTCAACGCGGTCCTCCGCTCGAACGGTGGCGCGCAGCGATGACACTTTGTGGACCGCGTGCGTCGTGTATCGTGCGTCGTGCATCGGATGCCTGCCCTGCCGCGGAGGTGAGCGAAGCGAAATGAAATGCAAAATGCAGGAGCAATCATTTATCAAATGTCCATCAGCAGATAAGCGAACGGGCACGGCGGAGTCGTAGCAAGCATGGCAATTAAGCAATGTCGGAAGGCATTTAGCTGGCAAATAAATGTCACCGGGCCGCAAGGATGAGCAAAACTACATGAAAATTAATGAGCTCAAGTCTGGTCAATATGGGGGAATCCCCTCAATCCCCTCCCCCCTCTTGCTCGCTGTCAGTATGAATTTTTGATAATTTAATTAGAGTGCCGTCGCACAGAACAGATGGTTGATGGTAGACGGTGGCCGCTGCTGACCACTGGCAATTGCTTGTAAAAATGAGCGCCGACCTCGGGCCCAGCCCAGCCCCTAATTTCCTTTTGGGCTGACACTCACGCACCCAAGGACTCGCGGTGTCCCGACCGCCAGGCGTTACAAAAGGAATTTTCATAATTAAGCAATTACCCATTTCTAGAGCAGCACAATGACTTTGGACCCGCCCTCTTGCCAGTGCGTGGGCGTTGCGGACGCTTAGCTGACCATTTCTCCATTTGTTCTTAATTTACTTTTTTCGTTTCGCTGGCCAAATGTCATAACTGTTTTTCTGGGTCTCCAGATCACGGTACGCGGCATTTGCTAACGAAGATGAATTGGTTTTTTATTCAAATTTAATTTATGCCCAGAACCAAAAGCCTGAAACCCGCCTAGCCCAGCCCTGACCGTGTCCCCGGCACCCCACTCCTCGCCCTTTTCGAATTTCCATGTCTGGACCCATTAGAATCGCCAAAAACAATTGAGACACGTGATTTCTGTGGCCTCCAATGTGTCTCCCCGATGAGCCATGCGTGTCTGCCTCCAATAACCGAGACCAAAGCCCACAGACCGGCGGCCGTAGGCGTAGTGCCAGGCTGATGTCAACTAAATATCATCACCTGAGCAGATGGCCCGGAGCTGATAGCAATGCTGGCGACATGGACTTGGCGTCTGGGATATTTGTTAGGTGCAAAAAATTATGTTTTATGGGTTGGGGGGTGTACGGTAGTTGGCTCATAGCCGATTCATCATAATGAAGTGGACATTCATATCTGTTAACTGATTACGATCTAAAGAGGAGTGAGCGAGAGTGGGTGGAACTGGACAGAAGATTGAGATTCTGTCAAAATAGTGGCTATTAATTCCATTGGAATTTTGTTCACCTAATGTTGCACGCATTTTTACATTCACTTTGAAATTTCCAGATGTGGGGGAAAGTGGAAATAAATGTTGCTGTTTCCCACACCCAGAGAAAATAGCTCTGACATTTTAGTATTATTGCAATTAAAATTTGATTTAAATTATTATGATTAAATAACTAGATCTTTTATTATGAAATAAATATATTTTAAATATTAAATATGTATGTTATATTCAAAATAAATATATTTAATATTTAAACTAGATATTTGTAAGTATATTTAAATTATTTCCCACAAAATTTATTTATTATAAAATTGCTCCTTGTTGTTATTACAAATGGGGCGTAAATCATTAAATTTACATATATATTTACATATATTACTACGTATATGCACTGCAACATGACTTCAGTTTTTTAAGGGTCGGGGTCACCAATTAGAAATGCTTTAAAATTGTGTGTCACCATTGACAAATTGGGGGTATCATTGATGGATGGAGATCAATATTTTTATTGAAAGTTGAGGTAAGCCATTAAATAGTTAAGTTCACCATTTAATTCCTTTTAGGGATTGGGGAGGCCAAAAAATATTCGATGAATGATTCGGGAAAATGATAGCTCTAGATTTTCTAAAATTCTTTGAATGAAGCTGACTGTTCCAGTTACAGCTAATCGCGATTCCGTTCCCACGCCGGAATTTTCTAGCTAACCTGCCACTTGTGAATATGATTTTATCAAATGAGTATGCAAAGCCCGAGGCGGATAAACAAGGAGGCTAGGATGAGTGTGGAGGAGGTGGCTCCATTGTATAATTACCCAGCTAAACAATCACTGCACATTCATGGCGCTGCTGTCGTCATTGACATAATGCGACACTGCGACACAACGTCATGGGTTTTTGGGCCGACCGACAATTTCCGTGATATCTCATAGATAGCAATGGGCCTCGGTCTACGGCCTGCCCATCCCGTCCCCAGCTCGTCCCACTCCCCCATATATTGTATAAATAGGTGGACATGTCGTACACTGGCCTGACAAGATAACAGAATTACTGCTTCTCTCCACAGATATTGTGATAAAAATTTATAGTGCGGTGCGGCCGGGCTTCAGCAGTAGAAAATAGTAAAACAACCGAGATTTATTGCCCGGCCCTGGCTGCCGCAAATCTGTCAACGAACAGAGCCGTGCGGCAAACACGAAAATATTTGAGTTTGCTTCAGTTTTCGGTCTCCAGACCCGGACCCGGACCCGGACCTCCTCCTCCTACTCCGCTCCCAGTATTATGATTTTCCGAGTGCTCTTTTTCGCTTTTTTTGTCGAGCACATATTTGCATAGTGCCATTGCCCGAACAGTAGCGATAAAATGTTAACTCGACGATTAGCGTCGTGGCACACTGGACGGGAGCGGTCGCGGTGGCGGTGGCGGTGCAACCTGGCAGCAGCAATGTACGAGCAAACAATTGCAGTCCGGTCCGGTCTGGACTGTCGGTGCTGCTGCTGCTGCTGCTGCTGCTACTGCTGCTGCCGTTGCCTTCTGATAAGATTTCTCCGCTCCGAGTCTCCGAATCCCGTTCTGATAGCCTTTGCCTGGAGCCGAAAATCATAAATTACAAATCATTACGCAGACTGCGGACGAGACTCCGCGGGAAGAGTCCACTCTGCGTCGGCATCATCAACGGCGGCCATCGTTTGGCTCTCATAATGCAAGACAATTTTCTGACATGTACATGAATTAGAGTGAGAGTCTCCAGAAGGCTCCCCTCTCTCAATTGCAGTGTTGCGGGTGCGGGAGGGGGATGGGCATGGGGATGGGGGATGGGATGAGCTGGTGGCTGCCAAAGAACCCAAAATGAGTTTGCCTTGTAAGAGGCAGAGTCCCGGCAGATAAGGATACGCGCCGAAAAACCGGGGGAAGCCATAAAAAGGGTAGTATAACGATTAATTTTTTCCACGTTGACATTTTAGCTTAATTGCACTTCAATAATCCCGAAAAAAATACACAGCAGAAATCCAAAAAAAAAGAAGGGAACAGAACAGAACCAGAGCCAGAAACAAGAACAGATACAAGGCTAAAGCGAAATGGCAAAAATGCGTAAAAGGGCATGAAAAGCGGCAGCCGACAACGCAGATACAATTTTAATCCCACGGACTTTTGCTGCATAAGCACTGGCCGGCCAGAGCCAGAGCCAGTGGCAGTGGCTCGGCTCGGCTCCCTTCCCTCCACATGGCCAAGAAACAACAGAGAAAAAAGAAGCGGAGGACCAGGAGGACGGGCAGAGGAGCCACCAAGGGGTCCAAGGCACATTGTCAGCAGAATCAACCCGAGCAGAGCCGGCAAGTGGGCCGACCCCAAAAGCGGGCAGCAGCAGCAGTCCGTCCGTCCGTCCGTCCGCTAACAAAGTTGACAAGAAGTAAAATGTCCGACGGACTAATTGGCTTAAACGCTGGCAAAATTTATTTAAGCACATTAGTGGGATTTGGTTTTTGCCATCGCCCAACCTCGTCTGCACGCGGCTCTCTATAGCTCTCTCTCTCTCTCTCTGTCTCTCTCTGTGTGTGCAAAAGTATCTTCCCTTTGATTCACTTGACCAGCTGGTCAAGCTCAACTTCAAGCTTTGACCAGTGCCCTGCGCCTCTTCTCCCTCTCCTTACCCAAAACGCTGATCTACTTGGGCTCGGGTCGGGTCGGGTCGGGTCTCTTGTGTGTGAGATGTGGAGCTGATATTGATTGAAGCACTTTATGTTTCTAGCAGGGGGCAGACGGACATGAGTATAGTAAAGGCGTGGGTGGTGCCTTTTAAAGAATAAAACCGACTGCAATTCGCATTTTGTTTCTTTCTTTGAATGCAGTTTATTGGCTACCAAGTTGATCCTTTTTATAATATATCTCCTCCCATCCCCTTAAATGAATAAAAGTCATACTCCTCCTCTATAAGAGCCCCGCTTCCTTGATTAACAATTCCCCAAAAAAATCCAACAATGCCCAGCCTATCCATTTTAATTAGCCCCAAAACAATTGTCACTTCGCCAGTGAATCAGGGCCAGGGCATAAATCATTCAGCCAAAGATCCCCAACAAATTTTGAGCACAACGAAACCCTTAATGCAACCCCACTCCCTCCACCCACCTCTGGTATCCTTCCCCCTTTAACGCAACTTATTGTCACATGCGCTTCGGCGGACTCTACCTTTTTATTTAATTAGCTAATTTCGAGTGACCTCCGTAATTGGGGAGAGATGAATAATTGATTCGGCTGATGGAGAGTGCAAAGTGCAAATGTATCTAACGGATACGCAGCTGAGCCCGATACATTTTTAATAAAGCTAAAGCCGGAGAAGAGCAACCATTTGCCGTTCTTCAATTATTCAAAATGTTCAGCTGGTGCCTACACTCCGCTTCTGCTTCAGCTCCCTCTCCCCCTCCCCCTCCCTCTCCATCGCCATCTTTACTTGCTCTCCCCCACTTGCGCCACTTCCCTCTACTAGAAATTGTTTTTCCGCTTCAGCATTGATCCCCTTATTTCTCGGCTATACTAAAACGATTTTGATCTATTACCAGTTTTCCTTGTTCCCCCACCCACACACACACACACACATACACACCCGAAAGGAACATCCATCCCAAAATCGTCGCATCCAGAGAAAAGAAATTAAAAATAAAAACAGCAACAAATTTCTCACGCTGCCGAGATTCAGAGATTCGAATTTCGATTCCGACTTCGATTCCAGTTCTGTTCTGTTCTGTTCTGGGTTGTCTACTATCTATATATTTCGACCCCAAAATGACTTTCACCGTTGTCTCTCTCTGCATGTGTGTGTGTGTGTGTGTGCGTTTGTGTGTATACATTTCACACCCTCAAAAATAGAAATTATCTTTGTGCATTTACGCAAGTTTTTAATGCTATTAGTTCCATCTTAACATCTCTGGCCCCCCGACCATGTTCCTTTCAGACACCATTCTCCATCCCATTCTCTATCCCATTCCCATTCGCATCCCATCCCATCCCTTTGGCCCTTCCTGCCTGCCATTTGAAGTGAACCAAATTGTCTGTTTCTGTAGCTCTGTAGCTCTGTATCTGTATCTCGCTCTGTGTGTCCTGCTGCCTGTCCCTGGGCCTGTGCCTGTGCCTCTGCCCTGTGCCTTTTATTCCGATTCTATTTTCTATACATCCACTCGCTGCGTTGCACTCAACAAGAACGTTGGTCTGGACGCAATTTTGTTGGTAATAAATCACCCAAAGTCGACATTAAATCTTTTTTTTCCTTTCTTTCGTTTCATTTCTTTTCTCTTCGACTTTCCTCCTTGGCATTTGCTTTCCCTACTTTGCGTTTGACTTTCACACAAACAGCGTTTGAGCCGGGGCACATTGCACATGTCCCTGGGATTACCATTACCCAAGGACCCAAGAACCCAAGGAGGGTAGGCAGTGTCCTTTCGATTTGCTCGGCTTTTTTTCTCTTTCTGCATTACAATTTCAATTTGAAAACATTTGGAATTTGAATTTGAATTTCAATGTGAATGTGAAGGGGAGGGGAGAGGAGAGTAGGGGAGGGGAGAGAGCGTTCGCGGCTGCCCTGCCAGCAAACTGATTATCAATTTTGAATAGGCCACAAATTCCGTTTGGCCAGGCCAAGCAGAAAATGAAACATTTCCGCAGCAAGGGCAGCACATTAACACTTGGCAAACAATAGCCAAAGTGGCATCCATCAAATGCAACAAGAACGGGCCCCGGCCAGAGCCAGAGCCCAGCCACTCCGGCATGAGCATGGAGCTCTGCCGTCCCCTCCCGTCCCGTCCCGTCCCGTCCGCCCTGGCTGTGGCCTGTCACAGATCTGTCAGAGAAGCGAGACTGTGAACAATCGCAGGAAGTTCAAACAAAAACAGCCACAGAAACAGCTTCGCAGTCCTCTCCGCTCCTCACCAGCGGCCCAGCCCCTGGCCCTGGCCCTGCCCCTGCCCCTGCCACATGCATTTGAATTGACGAACAAACAACAAACAATTTCGCGCTTGGAAAAACAAATGGAAGGAAGCCAAAAGAGCAAACACAACATGCGTTCGCTCAACTAATAATTGTCAAAAAGTCAAAGTCAATTTCGAATTCGAATTCAATGAATGCAGCCGAAGAGCCCAGGACTCGAGCAGGAGCAGGCGCAGGAGCAGGCAGAGCAGAAGGGTAACGAAGGATAAACCTGAAATTTGTGTCGCCTTTCGCTGATGACGAGTTAGGCGGCTCAATGTCAACTTCGACGACCACCACCACCAGATCAGGCAACATCAGCACCACCGTCACCGTCACCGTCACCAAGCTGCTTGGTATTCCTTTTGATATGAAAAGGATACTATATCCTGGTGCTCTCCTTTTTGTCGGCCAGCGATCTCAATCAGATGTGTTTTGTTGTACGTTTGACATTCATGCGCTTTGCCGCTTGTCTGTCAGCAATTAGCACGCTATTCATCACGTCACTGGCTGCATGCTTTTTGGGGAGGCTCGCCCCGAGAAGGGTCACAGACGATCCACAGCTGCAAGAGCATCACTGGCGGATAATGCGGTTTCAGTTCGCCAATCCAGTTAAGTTCTATATGTAATGCCCTTCAGTCCGTGTGGCTGTGGAAGCTGCTTTGTAAATGTAACTAATCTTTATTCATGGGAGAGCAATCTTGATGGCCCTCACTCAATGGCCGATCAATTTACATAATTAATGTGAAAACTCTTTCAGGATATTGACAAATTTGTTTGTCAATGCCTCAAAGTGATCTTTTGATATGTATGCATACTTAATGATCTCAGCCTAATCCCCAAAAGTTCAAGTCAATAACCCAAATCGAATCGAATCGAATCCCAATCCAGACTAAATTTAAAACATTAGCTCATTTGACCGCATCGAACTGGAAACTTCAGCGATCTTAAGAGCTATTTAAAAGTCTAATTTCTGGTATTGATCTCTGACTTTCTTACCGCTGCCGAGAATCATCCCATGAACTTGATTTGACTATTCAAGCGGTGGCATTCGCTACGGACGATAATGCCTGACCTTTGTTTGGCCAAAAGTCAAGTGGTGCATGCAGAGGGCAGTGCGTGCCATAGCTGTAGAGCGCGGAAGAGTACGCAGAAAAGTTGGGTAACCATTTGGAAAGTAGAGATCCTGAAGATCCCTCCCAAATGAAATTCAAATCAGCAGTGGAAACTTTTCTCCACGATATTTTAATATTTGAGTTAGTGACTTAATTTTAATTAAAATATTTAATTTTTTGGCTATTTTGCAAACTGAGTTTTTGCACAAAAAATGTATACAAATATTCGTCAGCGCACCGAAATAGCCCCGATCGGCACTCTTCGATGGCTTTGGGATTAATTTAACAGAACCCAAACAAAACAAGAAAAAACCAAAAACATTTTAACTTAGTTTCGGAACTTTGGGCAGCTTCATTTAAATTTTTGATTGGCTTCCCTGCCGCAAAAAAGGCAGAAAAACAAAAACAAATATCGAAAGGCGCCAAGCTCGTTTTGCCGAAAAGTCCGAGAGAGATCCGTCCGAGTGGAGTGGAGTGGATGGACCGCGGCTGGACTGGACTAATGAGCAAATGGCGTTCATTGATCGCTTTAAATTAATCTTTTTTTAATTTTTCGGGGGTTACAGATTAGACGCTGTCGAGGCAAAAGTTCAGCGCAGTTCAGTTTGCCACAGAAACGTAATTAATATGCAAATTATAATCCAACCGACTCCCATTCGGCTCCCATTCGGCTTCTCACACAAAAAACAACACACAAGCACAACTAACGAAAAGCTTCAAGATGAAGATGGACATGGTCCATCCAAATGCGGTTAGTCTCTCTTACCTGTCCCGCGCCCGCCCCTATCTTTGCACGTGTTATCTGGCTGCGTACCAAATTTTTGGAATAACTAATTACCGACTACGCGACGTTAGCCGGCTCCCAGGTAGCCCAGCTCGTTCGATATGTGCAATCAAATTTGATTTAGCCGCCTCGACCGATACTTATTTATGGGCCCACTTGGCTTTGATTTTTGCTGGCCTGGCGCAGCAGCGTGGCGCATAAATATCACCCAACCCCGCCCACATCCCCCCCAGCAGGCAGGCGCTGCCAGGCCACCCTGCCACGCACAGTCCATAACTCAAAGAGGAGGGGCGCGTGAGGTGGACCCGACGCCATCGGTGCCGTAAATATGTCTGATGGCTGCACTTTTTGGCATGTCGGCGTCAGCGGGCCCATTGCAGAACGAAGCGGAGCGGAGCGGAACGCAACGCAACGCCCAGCCTTTTCGCTAATGAAAATGGATCTGTTTATAGGGACGACGAGGCTCGGCATTGGCATCGGCATCGACAGCGCCATCGGCCTCGGCTCAATTGAGTGTGCCTGAATTTATGCCGTGGCGACAGGTGCCCCCGGTGCCTCTTCTATTGGAGCAGCAGCACCTTCGGGGTGGTGCGGGGCGGTGCGGGGCGGGGCGTGTGCGTAAGCAGCTTGATATATTTATCGGGATTTATCAGAGAGTGGACGTGGCAGCCGAAAGGATTTTCGGTGTTCTCCCATAAATGTTTTGGGGTAGGCGTAATGGGAAATCAGTTGGTGGTTTACAAATGGATGCGAATATCTGGATATAAGATTGATGAAAGTATGTACACAATTACTGCGAGGCCTTCTAAATTATGGATTCTGGTCACATTGGGGAATAATTAGAGAACATTTTATTGCAGATATACAAAATATTTCCATTGAGAAATTCGAAACGCATAGAAGGAAAAATATTCAAATTTCTGCAAACTAGTTTTAAATCTCAAATAAACTAATACATTTCTCTACATTTATTTATCAAACATTTCTGCAAAAGTAAGAAACTTCTTATATAGTAAATTAATTTGTTATTTGTTGGGATTTTTTTGGACATTTGTAGAGTAGGTCTATGGACCGTATTCAAAATGAATTTTCCAACTATTTAAACTTCATAAAGAACGTCTCAATTTAAGAATTTTCAAGCAAAACTAACAATTATTTCGCGCTACTCAGATTACTCGGCATTCCTCGGGCGGTTCTTGGCACACCCCCACACCCCCCACTCCACCACCCACCCCCCACCCTCCCACATTTGGGGTCAGTGGGGACTGCAGATTTATAATCCCCGCGCGCGGGCGAGTTTGTTGATTTTTCTCTTACACCCAAAAGCTGTCAGTTTTGTATGCGCATACTTTTCATGAAAATTGTTTTTCAAATAAATTTTCCACCCACACATGTTCGCTGGAGAGTGGCGCACGGAGAGCTATACAGGGGGTGAGTGGGGCGGGTAGGGAGGGAGGGAGCGCCGTACGTCTTACTGGGCCTCTGGCCTACTATCGATCGAATGTTAGGAAAACAACGAATTCTTTTTTGGATGGATGTGGATCGATCTGAGATTCGTTTGGTTTACTGTTTGTTTATTTAGACATAATGCGCGAATAGTTTCACTCACTGGGTCCGGTCCGCGACTAGTCGGAAGCCCCGCGCGATCTGAATCTTAAGGAATCTGACGGAGCGCATGAGGATCGCTTTGATCTCGATCGGAGTGTGTGAAATATATCGTTGGCCTGCGATTAATCAAATGTTTAGAGAAGACCATGGTACGGTGGCCCTGATGGGGGATGGCATGGGATGGGATGGGAATGCTAACGGCAGCAGGGTCGGTGGCAGGGGTCGATGCAGAACCGAAGCTCGAACCGGAATGGAGATGGATACGAAATATAATTAAATATTTATCAAAATGTGTACGGTAACAACAATCCCAACACTTGTCGGCATTGCCCCGTCTCACTGCCCCGTTGCCTCTGCCGCCGGCCTGCCTGCCTGTCAAAAAGTGACATTTCCCACATCAACGGACAGAGGAACGACCCGATACGACCCGACCCGTCCCGTCCCGCCCCGGACTCTGAGTCGGAGTGGAATCCTCATTTTCGGTACAACAATTTAACATTAATTCGCAGTCAAATAATGCTGCATTTTTTATGCGCAAATGTCGTCGTTGTCAAGTGCCAGCAGGAAGGATGTGAGATCCCTCCGGCGACCCGGACTCCGCGGCGGTACAGGACCGAAGGGGGAATCGAGCTCTCACAAACAAAATGGAACTCTAACGGATGTATTAACGCATTGAGTGCCCTCTCCGCATCCTCACCCTGCGATACGATATATTAAAAAAAAAAAAAGCAAACAAACAAGGCTCCTGCACTCAAGCTGCTGGTGGTTGGCAGCCAGTTGCTCATCCAACCAGGAGGCACGGTGGCACGGTGGCATGGTGGCACGGTGGAAGCGTCGGCGGCGGCGTCAGTCGCCGGGTCTGGGCAAAATGTCAAATGTCAGAATTTGACATGCGTGTGACATATCAGTGGCAGCTTTTACATTAATCAAACTCCCTTTTTCTTCAGACCCTCAAACAGAAAATGAAACAGAAACAGAACCAGACCAGACCAGAACCAGAACCAGCAGCAGAAACCACCGCCAACGCTGGCGATGGCGATGACGAGAGCTCCGCTCCGGCAGCTCCGAGCCACGGAGGCAGGAAAAGGCTCTCCGTGGCTCTGACGGCGATGCTACACAATTGACACATTGAATTAGGGACATGACGCCTTCTGTTGCTAAAACATACAGAACAGAACAGAACAGAACCATCTACATCCACATCCACATCCACACCAACCACTGCCAGCTCTGCCAGTTCTGCCCTCTTCCATATTCATCTGCCCTGTTCCGATCTCCGAAGCTCTGAATGTGTGAGAGCTCTTCATGCATTTCACAGTTATAATCCAATCATGTGAAACCTATTTTTGGAAATGTGCGGTTTCGCTCGTTACGCTCTATGATGGCTTTCGATTGGGGTATAGGTATAGGCACAGCTATAGGTATAGGGAAATTGAAAACCGTGAAAATGCAGGCCACTGGAGCAGGGCAATTCAAATTGAAAAGGATTACAATGCATCAATGACATAAGGGGAAAAGAGGGAAGCGGTTAAAGGGGAAAGGCAGTTGGGAAATCAGAAAATTGTAATTTTATTTGTCGATACGTGTTTTAAATGTTTCTTTATCATTAGAATCGAGAGATGTGCATATATCTATCAAAATACCTTGGCAAACCTTAGGTAGAGGTATATATGGAGATCTCTATTAATAGAGCTCTAAGATTTGCATAGTCTTATCTATATTCATAGCTTCCTCCATATCGATATTTATGAATATGATTTTAAGCCTTCTTCATTGCTGAATCTTCATCTTTTCCATGCCCTTATCTTGTATCATAATTTAATAGACAGACATATACATATAATTATCTCATTATCCGTATTTACCGTTAAAACATACATATATGTAGATATAAATTAAGATAGGACATCTTCTTATATATGTTTCTATTTAAATATAAATATATGTGCACTGTATCCAATAATACCATAATTAAAATATCTCGAAGATAACTTAATCCCATTAGCAACAGTTGTATTTTAAATCATCTAAAAACACTACTCAAATTGACACTTATAAACGTGGGAATAGCTTTGGATTAAAGCTTATATTCCAAACATTTAAGTGGCAGAAAGTGCCATTAGATGATGCCCACTCGTTTGGCCCTATCCATGACTCGAGAATTCAATTTGTGAACTTCATTAGAGCTTCGCTTTGTCTTCATCATTCAGCCCACCAAATAGTAGCAATTGTTGTCAATCTATTGCTCATCAAATGCCCCGATAATGACTGACTACTTATCCCTCAGGTTCAAATTGGAAAAGTACGAGTACGAGTGCAGCCAGGAAATGGTAATGGGAATGGCCCCGCATGCGCTGTCAGCAGAGTTATGGAAACAAATCCAGGATGAACGGACCCGCGTCAATGAAAGTGAAAACGTTTCGCCCATTTGCCTAAATGAGAATGTCAAATCATTTGTCAAACGTTTTATTAGCCCAGTGACATGATGCATGTGTGTGTTCCGCCAGATACTATGGCGGAAGGGGCGCTACTAATGGGGGGCCGTGGCGCTGCTGGCCGGCTACTGCACAGGAGGCGGTCTGGTCGGGTCTGCTGGAATGGGATTGGGTTGGGGTTGGGGTTGGGGCTGGTCCGGAGTGGAACGATCCATCTTGAACTCGTCAGCTGCGAGACGCCATGTATCTCGATCCCTCAGTCTGCGTAACGAAATGGCGCGCACAGTGGAATGCGCAACGAATTCGACAAAACAAAAACTGAACGAAATTAAAATGAAGGAGAAGGAAAATCCAAGCAATTCGCGCGCATGCGTGAAAAGCCACAGGGAGGCGCCACACAAACTCCGAGAGACAATGGTCGAGCCCATAAACGGAATCAATAAATAATCATATATACGAGTATATTATTGGTTCGGCTACTTGGCTACCCCCCAAAAAGGCAGCCAGGCAGGCAGGCAGGCAGCCCGAATGATCGAAACTCCCAATAGACATAAATCATGGGCCAGTTTCTCTTTCTTGGTTTTCTGGTCAGCAGCGGCAACCTTCAAATGAGGCTCACAAACATGTAGAACATGACGTGGGACAACAACAGCAACACAGCAACAGAACGGGCCGAATCATCCACATCAACCTGAGCAACTTCATCTCCGACCTCATCCTCATCCTCTGCTTCAGATTTAGATTCAGTTGGAGATCCAGATCCGGAGACAGGAGGACAGGTCCAGGGTAAGGTTGCGTTCCGAGTTACGACGAAATTGAAAACACTTTTAATGCGCCTTGATTTATTATCATCTCTGAAGTGGAGTGGAATGGAATGGAGCGGACTGGAGTGGAGTGGAGTGGAGTGTGGCCATGCGTCTGCGGTTTCTTTACCGTTTTTGGCGCACAAGTGCTGCCCATAGTTCTGAGAGATTTTCGAAAATTTCTAAAGAATCGTTTCTGAAAACGTTTTCATATTTTGTGTGCCGTCATCGTGGGTCCGCCCTTGGCTTGGCGCGTGTGATCATCATCAGCAAACGAGAATTGTTCATTTTGACATATTCATTTTGAGACGACACCAAAAGGTGTTACATATCCATCCATCCATCCATCCCATACGTGCAGCCCCTGCCACAAGCACCAGATGGATGCAATGACATGCATTTATGCGCATCTTTACAGAACGATCATCCTCCCTGGGCTGAAACGATCGACCGATCGAGCCAGGAGAGAATCGATCGGCAGCTAATTTGCTATGCCCGGGCAACGGCTATCAAAATATTGTTAAACAATTCTCCGACTGTCCGACTGTCCTCGTGCCCGGCTTGTCTTAAGCAAATATCGAAATAAAATAAATTTCAGGGCGGAAATATTTAGTTTATTGCCAAGTGAACCGATCAGGTGCAACCGATCCCGAGCAGAAACCCGAACCAGCTGCAGCTCTTGATCCGAAATTATAAAACAATTCGCTTGAAATGCGCATTGGCGGGTGCATTTAATTATAATAATTTTCGCTGGCCTCCTGTCTCGGCCTGGCCCGGATCGGATCGACTGGGCTCAGCTCGGTTCGGCTCGGCTCGACGGCTCTCTGGTGCATTTAATTATAATGAAAATTGCTCGAAACATTGCCATTTTTCTCCCATACCTCTGCAGTCTTTTGTGGCTCATCTCATCTGATGGTCACATCTGTGTTGTGCTGTGTTGTCTGTGGCTCGCCATGGGGTGCATCATTGCGGGCCTGGCTTATAATTTTCAAGCGATTTACATGGCAGAAATTATACAAAGAGTCGGATGGTGAGATTGAGCACTGGCCAACAGGAATGGACAATCAAACAGGTTAACGACAATTGCACCAATTGATGGGCTGTGGAATGTGAAGAATTGCTTTATCTTGGGATAAAGTTAAAGACAATTATTTGCAGCTCACATAAAATTATTCATAATTGAAAGAAGAGTCTTAAAGCGATTTAATTACATATCTGAAGGAACCCCCACAGACCATAAGCTATACCATTTTCCTTGTTGCGGAGTGTAGCTGTGGTCTGGCCTGACATTTGATCATATCTGAGCCAGCAGCCAATGGACGTTCTTATGAAAACTGATTTGTAACTCGGCACACAAAACATACTCCATACCACACCCGTCCCTCCCCCCTGGGACACATAAACTTAATGCGAAAAGTTTTCAATTTAGCAAACGCCAAGAATGCACGCTGAGCCACAGCCACAGCCAGAGTCCGAGCCCGATTCAAAGCTATGTTAGCCACGACCAGAGCCAGTCCCAGTCCCAGTCCCAGTCGCAGTGCCTGCAGTAGCCATGTGGCCATGTGGCCATGGCAGTACTGGTAGCTGATGAGCTACTGGCTTCTGGCCGAGCTCTGGCCTAGCTCGGGCTCTGGCTACTGGCTACTGGGGCCTGTCTGGCTGATAAATCACAAATGCATTTGAGCGCGTATCAATGGGAGGGGGGCCGGGGGCACACTAGCAGTGTTTAGTTTGTAATTATTTTTACGCTCTTTGCGCGAAATTTGAAATTCATTTCATAACTCAATGTAATGGCGACCGCAAAAGCTCAGCTCTCAGCCAGCAGATGAGTGATGGCCCAATAAACTAAATGATTTTATGTCCCCGGCCCGGGCTACGCGACAGGCCGAGTAATGAAAAATAATTAGAAAAGTGTTCAAGTCGGGCCTGCAGCAGCAGCAAGTGAAAGATCTCCCTCAGAGCCCAAAAGCTGCATCGGAGATGGGAAACCTGAGGTGGTTTTTCAAATCAGCATTACCCGCTAATTGCTTGTTAAACGTTGCCGCTAATGGGCCAGTGTGAATGGGAATTAGGGCCACAAACGTGGCGTGCGAATGTCCGGATTTGCCAGTTTGCGATGTGCCAAGCCAAAGGCTAATGCAAATCAGAATCAATTACGGCAACGTGTGGTCTTGAAGTATGCTCAGACAAATACAGATGACAGATACAATAGCATGCGATCTGGCCAATGGAATTTATCGATTAGGCATTCATTGTGGGAGACGTGATGTGGAAGTCACGAGGCTGCAGTCATCTATCCATTTGCATTTGGGAAATATGAAAAGTGAGATGGATGTTAGATCGGATTATAGATTGAATTAGAAAGCTGTCTTTGAATAAAAGATCCACCGGTGAATCGAGTATATTTTAATTTAAATTGTTCTTTGATTGATCTTATAATCTGGCCATGACTAGGGTAGATTTATAATAAAATAATTAGTTCAATTTAATCAATTTTAATACTGCATTTCTGGCTAGCCATATCTTCAGGTATAGCCAAATAAATATCCCATGAAAGACCATACATTTATCTTTACAACCCACCAATCTCAACGATAGCGATATGAATCTTTCTATCATTATCTTATCAATAATGTCTACCATAACACATCATTATTCTTATGGATAAATGATCATTAACCCAATATCAAACTCAGAAAAGCAAATTGCAAAAATTATGGAATGCCATCAAAATGATATGAGATGAGATATGTACATATTACTTATATCTTTATTCACTTCTGATCATTTCCGATCGTTCTGATCACTTTTCTCCACTGAGCCAACTTTTATTACAATAAACTTCTTCGTCGGCTTAAACCAACAATAACTCCCTATGCAAACGGATAAATTGATCGCATAACCTCTTAACTTCCATTACAATCAAAGCCAATTCAAAGGCCAAAAATATTTCAGGCCAAAGCGCAACCAATCGACAATGAAACGATTTTGGCCGGCACTCGGGGCCAAAACGAAACTAAACAGCTATTAGAGGTAATGCCAAACAGCAACAAAAAGTGGGAAACAAAAAAGTTAGGAGTCTATGACAATGGATGAATAAGAGATGCCAGCAATAATGGGGCATGGCACACAACAAAATCAATTACAAAGAGATTTCTCTTTTGATAACAGGCCCAGCAAATGCAAAAGGCCAAAGTTGGTAATTGAATATACATAGATACACAGATATCTACATACATGTGTGTGTGTGTGTGTGTATGGGGAGTACTTCTCGTCAAGTTGCGGCAAGATATTCTGCATATTCATGCCGCAGACGTGAGCATAAAGGCTCCAAAAGCACCGACTCTGACACGCTGTCTGTCGTGGCCGCAGCTCCACGAGTATCCCACCCCGACCCCATCCCCGACCCCATCCCCATCCGCATCGGACTGACAAAAGTTACATCAAACCAACTAATTGAGTGCCGATCACAATGAGCCATAGAGATCGCGGCGAGACCTGCTCTGGGATCGATCGCCAGCGGGCTGTGGCTATGGCAGTGCCGCCTTTAATGTGAGCACATATGACGCTTTTATGGACAGGCGGCGGCGGCGGCGGAGGCGGAGGCGCACACTCAGCCACAGTCCCCCCGCCCCCTAGACTCAGACCCAGTCGCGCAGCTCCATCTCCCGAAAGTATCTGGAGTTCAAATCAATCTTATCAGAGCACACGAACGGAGCTCGCAGACAATGCTCGCATGTGTGTGGTTCCAAACAATCCAACCGCATACGAGTATTCGTAGACGCGTTCAACATTGGCGGCTGTCACCTAAGCTATTAACCTGATTTTCTAGATTTTCAATCAAGTCGAATGGGAAAAGAGACAAAACGAAACGACACACAAAACGAACCAAAAAGAGACGCGCACACAAAAGGGAGGAAGGAGAAAGAATGCCCACAGAACACAGAGTCGTCGCAGAGCTCCATGCCACGCCGCCATATCTATCTACATACCACGCGGCAACAACAAGACCAACAGCCAACAAAAGGCGTATAATCCGGTATTGTATCTCGTGGATCGCTCGCTCGATTCGTTCGTTTGGGTGACTGGATATGCTGGCTTAGACGGACACCCCGACAGCCGACAGCCGGCAGCGGACAGCGGACAGACGGGCCAGGCATCCCCTGGCATTATTATAAAGTCAAATTTTGTTTCGTTTAAATGCGATCTTTACGCTGAAAGCGTGTGTCCCTTTTTCCCAAAAACTGAAAACCAAAATCCGAAAAACCTTTACCTTTACCTTTACACACACCGAAAACCGACGAACCGAAGAAAGAGCAATCCAATCCATGATCGCGCCAAGTGCCAGAAAGAAAGACAAAAACAAATGCCGAAAAAATTGAAATAAAACAAAAAAAAAAAATAAGAATCAGAATCAGAGTCCCGAAAACAAAAAGGCATTTCTTGATTGAAATCAATTTAAATTGTTTTCTAGAAAAGCCAGCCGCTGGGACAGACCAATCCGACAAAGGGCTAAACGGGACAACGGGGTAACAGGCACAGAGCATCCAGATAGTATCCATCGGATACATGTGCGGGTCCACACAGGTACCACCACAGCGGCCTATCAGAGGGGTGGGTGTGTGGGTCCGGGCTTAGATGGAGATCAATCCTGGACACATCAGGCAAATATAGTCGTGCATATGTCCAAACTGTTGGCAGCTATTTAGATGGATTAACATAAATCCGAATGCACGAAAATCCATGTGAGAATTACGGCTGGGTTTCGCTTTGGGGAAAGCGAGGGTGAGGGTAGGCAAAGAGGTGGGGAAAAGTGTGTGGGCGATGTTCTAGAACTGGCTGAAAGGGGAATGGTTTGTGTGCATCATGAGTTATGGGCATGAAAGAAAGTGATTATGTTCGATGTTAAGAACTTAAGACCTCCTACAAATGTACAAATGCGTGTAGATATGTAGGTAGAAGAAATGTTCGAAAGTGTGGAACCGATTCGTAATACCCCAAGTTGATTTGCTCCAGCCATTGGAAGAGCATGTAGAATGGGCGAAGATATCGAATTTTCTATTTACAAAAATTATTTTTCTTTCTATAGCTAATAACAAATGCCCTCGCCGTACTATCTTTTTATTTTCCGATTTGTTTCCAGGTCTATCAAGCTGCATGACAATACACAGTAAAAAGCTCTGAGAATCAAAATGTATTCCAATAGATTTTCTCTTAGAGTGGAAACTATAAAAAGAAATTGATTTTTACTTAAATTCTGACTTTAAGACGAAAATATACAATAAAAATAAATTGCACATTTAAAAAAAAATATTTTCATATTCAAATAAAATTAAAGTAAAATTCTACAAATTAAATAGATTATATTTGTTTTAAGATATTTTTTATTTTCATAGATTAGATATGAGACGTATTTAAAAAATATTTAAATATCAAATTGGGTTTTATCATTTTATAGTTATCTATTAAAAGACAATTCAATAAATATGTATAAAAATTAATTAATGTATCTTGACCATTAAATATTTCATCAATTTACGCTCGTGTCGCATCTGCACACTTGTTCGTGAAAATTGTATATTCATTCTGTTTATCGAAGCGTGTGAAAATCAATGGTCTCAGAGACTGTTTATTTCTCTAACAATAGGTATACTCAATTTATAACCATTTGTCTTTCCTGCCATTCATCTACCATATCCATCTATCTTCCATATATACGTATATCTAAATGCATATAAATATATATCACATATTTGTACATCTGTATTACTATCTACTCATCTTTCACATCAAACAGCCATCTATCTAATTATGAATGCCAGCAGCTCCCACAGTAAATTGAATCAAATTCTTTTAAAATCTAATAAAAAGCAGGGAAAAGACAAGAAAAGACAATGCGAGACAATGCTTATGAGTTTTGGCCATCAGAGACGCCCTCGTGCCTCTGCCTCTGCCTCCGGCTCTCGGAGACGGATGGGACTATGACTGAGATGGCCATAACTCGAGCGATTAGTATCTTTGTTGAGAAGTACTGCCATTATGGTGCCAATTCGAAAGCTTTCTGTGGAAGCAGTCCATAAAACGACCATAAATGTCGCCATGACTCAGATCGCAGGGGATGGGCCACACACACACACCGGGAGTCAGAGCAGAGTCCCACACCCTTCGGATAGACTTATGGGCACGAACTTTCCGGTCGCGTTAGCCGGAAACGCAACTTAAATAGCAATTAAAACTATAACTATTAGATAATGCGTATACCAGGGACTGGCACTGGTGTCCCCGAGAACGGAAACAAGGCGTAATGATGCTTGTAAAACCAGAGACGGCACCAGAGCCAAGAAAATCCCATTCCAGGTGAACTTTTAACCCGGCCGAGACCGAGGCGGTCGGAGCACGACGTGTCCACAGGTGCAGGCCAGGTCGCGGCCAGGCCGTAAACTGACAACTTTCTGGACAAGTGTCAGGGCGTGTGATTTATGCGCGCGCTTACCCAGAACTCGACCGACTTCGGTAGGAGGCAATGGCTAAGCCAACGACAGAAGATGGCCCAGACGAAGGCGCATGCGCAACGACCTGCAGGTCGGCAAACGGACAGCCGGACGACAGCCAGGGAGGGAGACAAGACCGAGGACAGGCGGACATGGAACAAATGTTAATCGCTTTAATCTCTCAAGTGCGCCGAAAACATGCGACCAATGTCCCGTCCCGTCCCGTCTCGTCCCGTTCCATCCATCGAGGCATCCAAAGCGACACGGCAACGTTTCCGTCACATTGACGCTCTTGACGCTCTTGTTCAAATGTGGCCCGAGTAATTTCGGTGTGTTCTGGCCATGTGTGTACGTATGTCAGTCGAAGACAGCAGGGAACGGCACAGAGCAGCAGCAGCAGCAACAGCAGCAGGTTGTCGTTGTCCAACACGAACAGTTGACATTCCGGGGCAGAAATAGCTGGGCCAGCGGTCCGATAAGCCCAATCGAAATGTGCATTACCGAATTTCAGGGCCAACAGATGTTGGCTTCCACCCGCAACAAGCACCACGGAAACCCATAACTTATCTTTGGCTATGTTTGAAATATTAATGACCTCTCTCCCTCTCTCTCCGAGAGCTACCAGGCCTGCCGGGGCTGCCCAGGCCTGCCAGGCCTGCCAGGGGCCAATGGCAATCAAAGTCATCGCAGCCAACACTTAGAATGAAAACAAAACCAACGAAATTTATTAAGATTCTGAGCAGCCAGGCCGAGGAAAATCCAACTGAACCGAACTCAACTTGAGGCAAGAGTTATGGATCGGTTGAAAAACAGATTGGGCCATTGCATTGCCTGCAAACGTATCTGTGGGTCTGTGTGTGATTTCACTAACTGATTTAGATGCAAATCAAATCAAGAGCTGCCCCAGGCACTGCCCCCGCCCCTGCCTCTGCCCCTGCCTCTGCCCCTGCCACTGCCCCTGCCTCTGCCGAGCGAGAACAAACTATGAATGTTGTATTGAATGGCTTATGGATTTCAAATTTAAATTTAAGACCTTACACATTGAGTATTTTAATGTGGCCGCCACAAACGAAATTCAAATTGGCCGACCCAACCGAATCCGTATCCCAATCCGGAGACGAAGACGAAAACGAAGACGAGGGCAACAACGTGCTGCGATCTGAAGTCTGATCGCATTTGGCTTGACCCATCCACGACCCCTTTTTGTGTGGCATTGTGGGACAGAACCGAACCGAACCGAAACAGAGACCGATTCCGATTCCGATACAATACAGGGACCATGTCCAACACAGAGACGGACTCTTCAGATACGCATCTGAATTGTGTATAAGACTATCAACGGACACATTTATTTCATGTTTATGTTGATATTTTCAAATTTGATAAAAAGAAACCAGCCCGAAATTGTTCGTTTTTCGTTTCGTTTTTCTTTTATTTATGTTAATGCATCACCAGAGCAGCAGCGGCAGCGGCAGCAGCAGCCTCTCGAAGATTGGAGCTATTGTAGCTCATCAGTGGATCACATTATCATCATTCTTCTGGCTGTTTAGTCTATCTGGGCTGCGGTTCGGGAATGCATAATCAGAAATAACTCTGGTTTTCGCGGTTGTGCACCTTATTGGCAGGAGTGGAGTGGCGCTTTGCATGGGCTCCCATCTTCCCATTTTCCCATCTTCCCATCTTGATGATGTGCTGGGATTGATTGATGCCTGCTGATAGAGCCCATATATCTTGTATTTCTGCTGTTGCTGAGACAAATATCTGAAAGCTTTAAACACATTTAGATACAAATAAAGATGCTCGAACTGATTTCCCATTTTAAGTATCGAAAATCCTTGTACTCCCTATCTTTTTATGGGCTTACATTTGGATACAAATTTCTTATGGTATCCTAACACAACACATAATATATCAGATACCAAACAACACCTGAGAGGGCAAGGCAAGAGGAATGCCAATGCCTCCGTCTGGTCTGACGAGATCCGATCCGCACTCCGATCTCCCACTGCACGACCAATCAGCTCTCTAAGGCGGGGCAGGCAGAATAAAAGAAACTTATTTAAATCGAAAAGCGCATATGCATAAATATTATTTAAGTTGATTTTTTGCCCATAATTAAAAAAAGAAGAAGAGTAAAAAAGAAATCCACTGAGGCTGAGGATTGGAGTGGATGGAATGGTTGGCGCGGATGGCGGAGGGGAATTACTATTCAAATTAAAAATCGAACGTAAATGCGGCTCACAGCAGGATGCGCGATTTTGAGAGAGTCTCTAAAGCCTTTTGGCTGCCTTTCGGAGATGGGGTTCGGGCTGGGGTTCGGGCATGGGGCATGCGGATGGGGCGACTGATTGTTGTTGCTGCTGGCAGTGGCCGGCGACTGCTGGGGCATATGATAATTTAAGGCTGCACAACGTCATGCTGTTGCTTCATTGCCATTTGTACACAAAAGAGGAGCACAGCAGAGGAGCTGGATAGCGCTGGATAGCCGAGCCGAACGATTGGAGCCCATAAGCATGGAGGCCTCGGATTGCGTGTTGCCTCTTATGAGTGACTGCTGCCCGCGCCGCATGGGATGGATGCGCGGTGCCTGCCTCCATTTGGGGGCCGCCGACTGTGCCGAGTATCCTTTGATGTGGCCTGTGGACTGAGGCAGCGATCTGCAAGATCCCCCAACCCCAACCCCACCCCCCAAAAAGGTCTCCCTCCTCTCCTCTCCTCTCCACTCCGCTCGTTGCCTTTGATGCGATAAAAAATTAAGGCGATAATGGAATTGAAGCAAATGAGCTGGCCAACATTTGTAAGATGGTCCCGGTCCCCGGTCCCCGCTGCCCGGTCTTGGCCAACTATGCAGCTGTGCGACAAGCAAAAATTGGACAAGCGACACGCAATTTATGTCAGTGTGCGCACCCAGCGCCGGCCCACACGGGAAATTTCTTGTAATTAATAAGGAAAACGGCGGAAATAAACAACATCGAGAGCGAGAGCGAGTGCGAGTGCCAGTGCGAGTGCAGCGAGGAAAACTCTCAACATGTCGCTGCGTGTTCAATTTACAAGCCACCTACGTTGCGCTTGACAAACGTTCGCTCATAAAAATTAAAGAAAAATAAAATCGTATTTTATGGCTAGCCTCTCTCCCTTGCCCCTTCCTCTCACTGGCATCCTCTTGGAGCTGGCATGGAATGATGTTGGCCCGGCTAACAACTTCATTTCGAGCCGAGCAGAGCCGAGCCGAGCCGAGCAGAGCCGTGGCCAGGCGACACTCATAAGGCATAAATTTGCTAGACTTAAGCCTAATTTATGCCGCATTTCGAGCCTGGTCCCGAAAGGGTCTTGTCTGTCGGCCAAGTGGATATGCAACAAGTATCTCTGTTTGTCCCTCCTGTCCCTCCATGCCCCGTACTCCGTCCCCTGCCCCTAGCCAACGACTGCATCTGCATTCACAATTAAACAATTTCCACTAAATCTCGTTACTTCCTTGGCAATTTGTTACGCGCGGCAGCAAAGTTATGTGACGCTGTGCCATAAATTCATGCCCCAACTGAGAGCCAGCCACTGGCTGCCTCATGACCAGCAGCTCCCCCGTCCATTCCCCTTTCCCCCTTTACCACTGCTGACCGGTGACTCCGAGTGGTTCCCAGTGGTTGTGTGTAGTGGCTGTGAAATCTCCTGCTTGGCGGCACTTAAATCGATGAATTTATGCAGCCGGGCACGCCTGCGCAGGAGGCACTGCATCCTGCATCCGACTCCGAATCCGACTCCGAATCCGAGCCGTAAGTCGACATGGGAGCGAGCTGCAGGCGAGCATAAACTCCGATTAGGCGACAGTTGGCAACGGGTCACCGTCGATCCACATGCCCCTTCCTGTCATTCCCGCTCTGGGAATCCCCTTCTGGCAGGCTGACCCAATGCCTGCAGCAGACTGTCCTGTGTGCGGTGGGTGGGTGGGTGTGGCATGTGTCAGAGACAGCAATCGCCTTGATATAATTGCACCTAATTCAAGTTCAATCACCAACTCAAGTGCGGCATTACCTTGCATAACGTTTATGGGTTGTGAGCTCGGCTTGTGCCAAAGGCGGATGACCAGTGGAGCAGACCCGACTGCCATTGAAAGATCGTTAGAATGCTCATCAAGGTGAGTGTACAGTGGATAAAGTATCTTTGAGATGGCGATGGACAGACACTTTTATGGCAATCTGTTGTCCAGGTGGATATTCTTGAATTAGGGAAGAAAAGAAGTAGTAGCAGAAAAGTTAGGGAAACAGAGAAAAAATCTGTGAACAAAATATTTGTGAATCTAGAGGTTCCATTCAAACTTGAGTTCTAAAACTTTTACAATTAATACAAAATCCAATCTATAAAAAGAAAACACTCTCCCTGTGACAAGGAATGTAAATTGAAAAGGGACTTTAAGCAGGACTAAAGGCACGCATTTAAATTTAAATATTTAAATTTAAATAAATAACTTATACCAGACTCTTGGGCATTTAACCTTTAGAATAATGTTAAAAATTAAGCCAGAGACCAACACTATGCTGCAAAAACTTTTGTAAAAATGCCCAAATATCTCTTTCTTAGAAATGTTTCTTTTAATTAATTCCTTTCGAACTATCAACAATTTGCAAACCCATTTCATCCGGCCCGATATCTTTCAGCGGAAAATTGTTTTGCAAAATTTGTTGACTCGCTTTGGAGGAAAAACAACGCTTTCCGAAATTCCGAAATTTCTGGGCAAAGTTTTTGTGCGCTGCACCCAAAAACAGTGCGAGTGCGAGTGCGAGAGGAAGCCAAGGGAAAAACAATGTTGCATTGGTCAAGCCACCATGGCACTGTGCGACAGTGCATAAAAATATTTCAAAAATGTTGCATGCAACACACGCAACACAACGGCGAAACGAAACTGAACAGGAAAAGCAGAGCTCCCCCTTCCACACCCCACCACCACCCCACCGACCAACCCCCATCCCCCACCCAGTGGCATTTCAGTCTGTTATCAAATCAAAGCGTCTCGGATACTTTTTGCTGCCATTTGCCACAACCGGCAACAAAGTCAGCCAAAGAAAAGAAAACAAAAAAGAAATCGAGGCAAAAACTTTGCTTTTTGATTGGGGGAAAATCTTGCGAAAAATAATTTTAATTTATCACTTCCGCCGGCCATTGTGTCGTTCCATTCTACGTTCATTCATTGCGGACCGTGCAACGTGCACCGCGCACCGCGCTCCGGGTACGGGTAGGGTAGGGCAAGGCAGGGCCTTCGATACTACTACCCTTCCTTCCCCCAGACCCCACACTGCCCCCCTGCAGACGATACTCGGCCGATTGCAATCTTTGCATTTCCTATATGCATGCATGCATGCTACCATTACCATTGCCATTAGGCGCTCCGCTCCGGCATTACCTCCGCCATTGCACCCTGGCTCCGACTGCGACTGCAACTGCGACTGCGACTCCTCCATAACCATTACCATTATAGCATTACCAACTGCCGATTGCTGTAAACTGGGTGCAGTGCTGGCTGTGCCTCCCCTCTTTGTTCGCTCTTTTTTGTGCCACATTTACTATTCGTTTGTCTATGCTTTGTTTGCGTCCATATGCAAATGCAATTTTCGCAGCTAACGGTGTGCGCGCTCTTTTGAGTTATGCGAGTGGGGTACTAGACCTGGTCCGTCTCCACTCTGGGCCCAGCAAACCCTCTGCCTGGGACTGGGACTGGGCCTGGGCCTGGGCTTCGACTTGGGCCAATGAGCCTTCGCCACGCAACAATGGTCAGAAGACTTGGCGACAGGAGCGGAATGGCTTAAGAGAAGGCGCCTTTAACATGGCAATCCATGCACCAAAAGAAGTAAGCATTTCCCAAGCTTAAAGTATATTTATTCTTGGTAGATAGTATGTCTATTATATATTTCTATATTTTATATATTCTTTCGGACTTCAAAATCGTTTCTAAGGAAAATTCTTGAGCGCCTATCTTTTTTCTGAATCTCAGAGCTGAATATTATTTCATATAAAGCATATAGAAAAACTATTTTTAGGCCCGACTCCTCCATTATGTATTCCGCGCCTGTGCGCTTCAACTTTTTGACTCGTACGCGAAGTGTTGACCCTATTTTTTGGGGTAGTTACAGCCTAGAGCCCCTGCTGTAAATGGCGTAACATTTTTTGCATGTTTCGGATGCCTCGTCCCCGTCCCCGTCCCCAACCCCGAACCCATGCCCGGTGCCGGCACCGACCGACCTCTGGGAACGGTCAACGCGGCGGGCCCTTAACGTTGTCGTCATGTTGCCAAGACATTTTGCTGCATTGCATTGCATTGCAGTCGCTGCCAGTTGGCTGTTTTGCTGTTGGGCAGCAAGTTAATTTAGACGGAGCCCAAAAAAGAAAGAAAACAGAAGAAAAAAACCAGCTGCCTGCCATATTCTTTTGTTGTACTCTTAGTTGTTGCTGTTGCTGCTTGTTCTTGGGGTAATTAATCATCGGGCTGGTAAGCATTCGTGTAAGCGCTCTTATCGCTCAAAACACATCTCAAGTAGTTAATTTTAAAATGCCCCACGTAACAGGCTGCAATTTCCAGAGTCAACAACGGGGTGTGGGTGTGGGTGGGGGTGAGTAGGGGACAGGGGACAGGGGACAGGGGACAGGGGACAGGGGGGCTGGACCTGGGCCTGTGCCTGGGCCTGGGCACTTGTCAACGCTTTTGATTGACAGCACTTAAATATTTCATTAGGCACTTTTTTTCTGGCCACACCCCCTACGCGCAGTACACCCACATATCCATCGGTAGCTCCAGACTGGGGCTCCCCTCTTCCAGAGGGGTTAATTAACCGCAGCGCCACCCAGCGGCCAGTAGCTGTACTACAACAACTACCGCTAGACGGGGAAGAACCACTCCACTCCATTCACCCACTGCACTGCCTGCCGTTTCGTTTCCTTCGGTGGTTGCTCTGCGAGTTTGTGTGTGTGTGAGCTGTGTGCCTCTCGCTCGCCCGCTGCCGCAGCCGGCATACAACCATCTCATTTCAAATATGGCGACTCATCGCATTGGCTGTTGCGGCCCGAAGGGGCGTGTCTCTCGGTCGGTTGGATACCGACGCGCATGCTAGCCCGGCCAACGAATGGGGGCCGACTCGAGTCGAGTCGAATCGCCACAATGGGCCAAAAGCAGAGCAACAAGTGCCTCTCAAAACTCTATCAAAAGTCGCAGGAAATCAATATTCGATTCGAATCGAATCAAATCAAATCAAACGCAGGGAATACAATTGAATTTCGCCTCGAATCAATTGGAATCACCTCTGACAGTTGTGGGGCAACAGCGGCAGAGGAGCAGTGCAAGGGAGCGGAGGTCGAGCCCCGAGGCACTGGTTGGGGTAAAACTTGTGTAACCAACAAAATGCAATGCGATATGCCAATTTAGCTGTCAGTTGGCTGCTCTCTGGGCCAATTAACTGGCTTACTCTTGGTCCCATTGTTGCTGTTGCTGCTGCTGCTGCTGCTGTTGTTGTTGCAGTTTTGTGGCCCCCAGATACAGCTGATGATTTTGCGGTTTTTTCCCATTTTTTTCCATTCCTTTGGCCAACATTTGTACCGTTGCACGGGTGTGTGTCTGTGCGTGTGCAAACAGCAATTATCTGATAAATGCCCTGGCGCTGAAAAATTGATAAATTGCTCATATAAACGTTACGCTATGATTATGGCATTTCACCCGAGAATCCAGCGGACTAGAGGCGCCCCTCCATCATCAAGTGGAATTTTTGTGCGATATCAAGTACACGTCTGACAGTTAATTGCTGTCGAAATTGAAATGGCAAGGGGGCGGCTTCAGGCGAACACCGTTTGCGGAGCTTCAAGTGGAGATGAGTATGAGAATCTTTGAGTGGGTGTGGCCCACAGGTTTCTCTGGGAATGGGTTATACGCAGATATCATATTCAATGCAGCCATGATTACTTTCTACACACGCTATCACTAACCACTGAAAAATCGTAGGTTTTATTATTGGAGTTTCCAAAAAAAGGTTCAAATCTTAATTTAAATACGAGTACAATACGCAGGCATTACATCCTTCGGAACTATCTTAACGTATTCATTTTATCCATTTCCAATAACCATTTGCATGTCGATGGAGCATTAGTTTTCGATTCTCCATGAATCTCAAGGTTAAATGGAAATCACTATAATTTACAAAACCCATTTACATATGTAAATATTCCTGCTTGGCTGAACTTCAGCCAGTGGTAAACGGTGGTATATTTATGAGCCTGTAATCTGTTGAATAAACCATATTCATAACCGTAATATATATAGAAATTATTTTAATATTAAAAGACCCATATTTAATAGTATCTATTTATAAGAAGTAGTTCTATATTAATATTTAAAAGAATGAATATTTATTCCTAGTCTATTTTTTAATTTCACCAATATATGCGATAGACAATATATAGATATAGACACAAAATAGAGATATAGTTGTCCTATTCCTGTTGCTCTGAACCATGTCTTTAGGAAAAAAGAATTAAATGAGCGATTAAAATGCAGAAACATTTTTGAATCTGGATCCGTGCAAATGTGCAAGCCAAGCCGTCACCAATCAGCACTTTCGAATGAGCGGAATATTCAATATCTAGCTCGTACTCGAAATCGAGACGAAGGAACGAAGCGGAAAATGCTTGAAGTTGTTGGCCATGGCGACATGATCATTCAGTGTATCTAGTAGATTCTGATCTAATCGTTTAGCCCAAAATTTCACTCAGTCTGAGAGTTTGATCAACACCAAAATCGATTATAATACCATCCATTGTTGAACTCATGACTAATCGCCCACAGAAACCCATAAACATAAACTAAACACCCGAGAAGAAGAGCTCTCTTTCCGAAGATATATTGGGTGGCATTCAACATTTGGAGACTGCCAGACAGAGACAAGTCATCAGTTGATCAGCAAATCCATCATGCTTCGAACTTCGAACTTCGAAGGCTGTTGCTGCTGCTGCTGCTGCTGCTGCGGCTGCCTGATGGCTGTTTGGCTAATTTGTAGCAGTTGCACGAGTATGTTTATGTTTGCCACAAGACGCATGCCCCAGACGAAGCAATCTGCCAAAAGACTGCTCGATGATGGCCTCCAAATGAGGAGCGATGATGACGAGGATGGAACTGGAACTGGAGCTCCTCCGCCTCCGACTCTGCCTCTGCCTCCGCCTCCGCCTAGAATTGTACGGATTGTTTATTTATATAATTTCAGTCAAGCTCAATTAGAAACCCAAACACACACAGACAGCATGGTATACGGTATACGGAATACGTATCATTCGGGTCTGGTCTGGTGGGTTGGGGCTGGGCTCTTGGTCTCGTGGCGTTGTTTGGCTGTGGCGCTTTTAGCTTTATTGATTTAAAAAAATGAAAAATTTATGTTTAAACAAAGCGAATGCGCCATGCAGCAGCAGCAGAAGCCCAACCACGAAAGTCCATTGCATGGAGTATTGGGGGGCCCCCAACCACACCAGACCAGAACAGAACAGAACTGAACAGAACTGAACAGTTCGGAATGGGAGCTCTGGTGGATGTGGATGTGGATGTGGCGATGTAGCCATTGGCGCCACCACTTAAAATCAACATGGGCCACCAGAGGAACAGCGAGGAAGGAGCTTGGCGGACTTTCAAATCTGAATAAATAAACAAACAATCGAACCAAATATTTCTTGCAACAATTTCTTCTATTCCAGCATGGGATTCGATATTGAAATATCGAATTTGGGGCTTTGCAAAGGAAGTGCTCGATCTAGTTCTGGGTCTGGTACTGGTACTCGTACCCGTGTTTGTATGTGAGCATTTTGCATTGTCGGCAAAATGCCCTTTGATCCCCTCCAGCAGCCCACAAGCGTCCACGGAAATAAGTTCACATAATCAAAAATGCAATTGGCGATGAATGCGAGCAATGCAACAATACAAATAAATTGCAATCATTCATCAAAAACAAAAGAGTTGCCGGCAGTCTCAGTTTCAGTTTTAGCCTCAGCCTCAGCCTGCAATTGCAGTTGCAGCTTCCAGTTGCAGTTGCAACAGCTTTGGCTTTAGCTTGAGCTCCAGCCTCAGCTTCAGTCGCTGCCGCAATTGTTGCACCTTATTTGGGCAATCGGATGATGACGATGGTGTAGGCAACAGGCGACCTAAGCAGATTTACAGTGGTTGCAAAATATGCCATAATACAAGACAGTAAGCCTTTTTTGATTGATTGAAATTATAATTCATAATTTACACACATAGATAGATTTTATCTGAAGTCAAATAGTGCATGGCTTTTTTGCAACTACATATTTAAAATTGCTTAAGTTGCTTATTTTACAAAAATACAAAATTAGACAAAGTTTTATAAGTAAAATGTATTTTTTTTAATTTTACTTAAAATTTTATTCGTTTACAAATTAAATATAAAATTATTTTGAAAGGCAAAATTGAATAATAAAAAAAGAGGTTGCTTTGCTAACTGAATGTTAAGTATTTTGTATATTTATATATATTTTATGTATATACATATATAATATATATTTATGTATTGCAAACATATGTGAATAAAATGGAATTTATATATATTTAAATATGCTGCAATTTGTAATCAATTATTTTATATTTCTATGTTATTTTAAAGAAAGTATCTGTGGAATATATTCTGTATTAATTTTTATAAAGTTGTTAAAATGTATTTTCAGCGTACAAGAGCAAGAGATAGACAGGGTTGAAATATGAATCCTCTGAATGGAATTTTTCGAATGCTTGGAAGTACTTTCGATTCTTTTTTAGAGTCGAAGTAAGCCCAAGATAAAGTGGATAGAAGATGGTGGTGGGCCGTGCTCTATGGGGAGTAGCCTTTATATCGATTTAATGCAAAATACAGAGGACAGCTTCCTCATGCAACATCTCAATCTTTTGTTTCCCCGAACACCTTTCCAGGTCGAGTCCTCCTTTGTAATCAGCTAATAGCCCTGATCCGACCTGCAGTTGGGTTCCGTTCAAATCGGGAACCACTGTGCCAGGCAAATACATTGTTTCTTGTGGCGTTTTCTACGAATTTCAGGAGTCAAGCGGCGGCGGCGGCAGCGTCGGCAGCGGTGGCAGGAGCCGCTCAGGAGATCAGCTCATAAAAGGAGGCACTCAACAATCAAGCATGACGAAATGGCCAAACGGCCGAGCGGCCAAGCGGCTTTGGCCGGCCACAAAGCTGGGCCGGGAACCGTGGAGCTGCAGCACTGGCCGGGCTCTGCATATGCAAATGTATCGCAGGAGAGTGAAATAATGCGCTAAAGGCACACAAAACGTCAGGCCTCGATGTCATTGTCGTTGTGGCAGTTGTCGCTGCGGATTGGCCTTTGTGCCGCAGCCGCAAAGTCAATTGTGAGGATGCCGCCTGCTGGTGCTGCCGGGACGGGACACTGATACTGATGCTGTTGCTGGAGGATGACTCGGATTAGGCAGCGCCTGCTGGGCATCTAAAAATTTGACTACCGCTTTCACTTTGGCCTGCCCCTGCCGCTGCCCCTGGCCCTGACACTCGCTCTCTCTCTTCCCGCCTTTCTCTAAATATTTTGATAGTCTCTGCCGCTCGCTGTGTTTATGTGTGACATATAACACGAGTGCCTGCGGCTGTGCTCGGGGCCTGTGCCCGGTGCCTGTGCCTGGCAGAAGGAGGCAAAGATAGAGATAGATTTTCGTAGAGAGCTCTCCAGAGCCAAGGCCAGCCGCTGGGTGGTCGCTGCACCAATTGCCGGGTTCCATGTGCAAGTGAAAGCATTTTCCCGGCCACTTGAGGCAGCCATTAACCTACCGCAGCGCAGTTTGTATAAAACAACAGGAATACTCGCCCCGTACACACACATCCGAATTAGTACTAATAAAATCAGACGTACGAGTAGCTGGGCAAACTGTGAGTCGATTTACGACTTCCTCAGCATCCTGCACTGATTGCCACATCCCCCAGAGGAGCAGCCCCAAACGGGGCCGGGCTCTGATTGTAGGCCGGAGCCGGAGCAGGAGCCGGAGCTCCCTTCGCTAGGCTCCATAGATAGACATCTTGAGTAGGGTTTGAAGGCTTTCAGTCAAATGCTCTTTTCCGACTTTTAATTGATGCGAATCTGCGGCTATGTTTGCCATCAACAAATTAGTTCCAGCCAGGCCAAAAGTCGCCAAATAATTTAGCAGGGAATGCAGCAGCACCAGCAGCAACAGCAGCAACCGCGGAGGCAAAATAAAAAAAAAAAAAAAAGAAGGAACACCAGAGCAGGCGGGCAAACAAAGGCCAGTCGAACGCTGATCAGATTAAGTGCTTATAACATGGACATGACTCCATTGACTAACCAGCACGGCGGTGTATCCCCATCCCATCCCATCCCATCGCATCGCATCGCATCCCCTCTCCAGGCCGGGCCTGGTAGCCAACGCGATCGCGGGTAGCGACAAACAACGCGCAGCTTCAACTTGCCGCCGCGACACATCGATGCGATGGCTGCTGCTGCTCCCGATGATGCCCCAAGACGATGGTGGCACCACAACAGCAGTGCTCACCACTACTGTACAAAGCGGAGGTAGGTTTGTCGGCAATTGCGGATTGTTCCCTACCATCTCGGGTAGCACTATTCCAAATTAAATATTAAAATATAAAATAAATATTAAAATCAAATAAAAATAATTTCTCGAGAATACACATATTTAGATTAATTAATCGATTTTTAAATAAAAGAATACAATAAATTAAATAGAATTTTCTTAAACTAAACCTAAATTGATTAAAAAATCAAAATATAAAACACTAAAATAAATATCATGTATTAGATTTGTATGAATCTCAATCTAAATATGAAAATATTTAATTTAAATATGAAAATACTGACTTTAAATTTGAAAGATATTTATATAAAATATTTGCACATTAAAGTCGATATGTAAGTGAAAACACTTATATTTTTCATATTTCCATGCACTCTCGGAGTAAATCTATGGGCATACATTTTTAAATCTAACTATTCTGTAAATACTCAAATTTCAGGGCTGTTTAGGGTGTATGATTAATAGAAAATAATAGAAACAAATTTAAATTAACAAGTAATGGATCAGAAACCGAAAGGGAAACTAACTTATCGCTAGTTTTCTTTATGGTCTTTGAAAGCCAGAATAATTAAATATACTTAATAAAGTATTAATAAAATCAGAATAAAAAAGAGAGATTTATTTTAAGAAGTGAAAAAATATTGGAAATATTGTGGGGTAAAAATTAATCAAACAGTTTAAAGTTTGCATTAAAGAAGGAATGGGAACCAGGACTACACATAAAGGAGTCCTCGGTAACTTGCAGTATCTCCTACTCTCCTACAGTATATCTCTCACTCTTAGCCATATCTTCCCACTGTCTTTCTTAGGGAATTTTCTACCCATCATTTCGGTAAAAATCTGTGAGTAATTCTCATTAGTAGCTCATTCTAAAGGTCCGACAAACCTAAGCCCCATTACACAACCATACAAACACACACCCATTTTGGGGGACACTTGCACACACACACACAAACACACACTAGAAGAGGAAGAGGAACACAGATCTTGCCAGCTCCATCTCTGTCGCTCACCCAACGAGAAGGAACGAGAAGAGCTTGCCTCAATTGGCGGCATTAAACGAGGCCCGAAGCAAAGCGGAACCAAAGTGCTGCACTGCTGCCCTGCCAGCGGCTAGAGGCTGATGCGATTGTCGTCGCCACATGATGCCTGCCCACTCTGGCACATTTTGGCCATTGTTCTCGTGGCTCTCCCTCTGCCTGACCCGGCCCAGAGCCGAGCAGAACACTGGAAGCCAGCGAAATGTAGCAAATGTTGCTGTTGAAAAAATGTCAATATTCTGATTCCGCGAATAAAAAAGAGCCCGACCGAGTCTCAGAGTCAGACAGAGGCTTCCCATCCCCATACCCATCCCCATCGCCATCCCAGATCCCACTGATGTCGCCTGGGCCCTGACGTTCAGTCCATCTTGGTGAGCCGCTTAGTTGCATCCACAGGCACAGCACACACAGCAGACCCTTGCTACTGCGCCTGCTCCTGCTCCTGCCGCAGCCTCCCATCTTCCAGCCATTCTGCGTAATTCAGTTGCAGTTGAGATTGAGCAGGAGGAAAATGGCGGGCATCAGGCGAGGGCCCGAACCTCAACTACCAGGACACAAAAGCGGCCCGACCGAGAGTCAAGTCGGTCCAGAGCGCTGGCGGCAGATCAAAAAGCTCGAAATGGCTCACAGTTCAATAGGCTTTCTGCCGGGACTGGGACTGGGACAGAGACTGGCGACTGGGGACGGGCCAGGGGCTGGTGCTGATGCTGAGGCTGGGGCTGCCTCTGGGAAGTAAGTTGGCAAGCGGCTATAATGCGCTTGGATATGCAAAATTGCATTGAAATTTGAATTCAATTCAAAAGGCCGTTGGCCCCCACATCTGAAGCAGAGCAGAGGGAGGCGGCAGGACCAGGCCAGGTTGATTGTGCGACGGTTGCCAATTTGAAGGAAATCAAAAACTCTGCCGCTCCGGCCGGCTATCCGCTCTGGGCTGCTCTGGGCTTAAGCAAATTACGCAACTCCCAGCTCCGGTTTTTGTCTTCCCTGTTGTCTCTCTTTTTCGGGTTACAATCTTTACAGCTGCTGCAGCTGGAGTGCTGGATGCTGGAGTGCTGCAGTGCTGGAGCACTGGATGCTTGGGGATTTGCATAGAGCACCAGCAGCGGCCACAAAAAATGAGTCTCTTAATAGCCGCCGACAGTTACAAAGTGCCAGGCAATTGTGGCAAATACCAAGCCGGCTTCTCAGCCTCCAACTCCCAGCAGCAGCAGCAGCAACAGCAGCAGCCGATGCAATTGCATGCCACATGCCGCATGCCGCATGGGCGTGTTGCTGGGGGCGTCTTTGCCGGTTGCATTTGGCTTTCAATTTGCCATCGAGCTGGCTACACCTCTGGGCGTTGCAGCAGCAGCTGGCCACCGAAACTTCTGGCGCAATCATAATTGCAACAAGTAGTCGCCGACTCTTCGCCTCGGAGGTCAAGCGGCGAACAAGCGGCACAAGCGGCAGGAGCGGGGGCCGTGTGGCATTATCTAAATCAAGGCTGCACCAGCGAGGGGCCCTGCAACATGAAACGAGATTTTTTCGGCTGCTCTGCTGCTGGGGGGATTGGTTCGGATGATCTTGATATGTTAATTCATTCATGCTGAGATTTATGGGCGCAAAAGTCGGGACAGGAAATGGGGGAGTATCGGGAGAGGATGCTGGCCTTAAACGCGCAGAGAAATAATTTATCATGGATGATATTTCAGCTTGAGAAAATTGTCGAATCCTAGCCTTGATTGAGAATTGTTTTTAAGGGATCATACTGGGGGTTTGTTTTGATCCTAAAGGTGCTCATTTTAAAGAATTAAATCATGGACAAAAGCCTATTGAAAGTTGTTCATAGATGATTAAAGGTTTATTCTTATATTTAGATTGTATTCTTTGATTTTTTGCTCGTTTCGAACCCGCCCAAAAGTTTCAATTTCCTGGCCCGAACCGACTGTGAATGATGCAGCGAAACAATGCGCTTTCAGCGGGAGATAACAATTGCAGCATTTCGGTTAATAATTGCACTTGCCTGGTGGCGGGCCGAGGCGGCACCCGGCTTTGAACACTTTGGGCGTCGCTGCTGCGGCGCACAATTATTAATGGCCATGTTAACAGGCGTAGTAGCCGAAGCAGGAGCAGCAGCAGGAGCAGCAGAAGGAGCAGGATTGGCCTGGAGGTAATCAGGAAATCGCCATGCAGGATGAAGAACTTTTGCGGCTGTCAAATGGATTGAAGGACATGCCAATGGAAACACGCCTCAATCAAATGCGGCCGCGCACATTTGTTACCGCATTGTCTGGATGGAAACCCTTTGGTTTAGGATAGGCTTAGCCCTGGCTGGAGTTTGTTCCTGGGGTTTGGGATGGCGATGGCGATGGAGATGGCGTGGGCCAACAGAGGATGGCCCAAACAAACAAATCTTGGCTGTCACAGCTCCTCAGTTGCGGCATTCAATGGCGCACAAATGTGGATGTGAATGTGGAATCTCTCACGCGGTTGGGTGGTTGGGTTGTTGGGCAGCGTGTTGCGGATATGAAACATATCTCCGGTTAGCTGGCAGGACATTTCCGTTCAGTCTCCTGCTCTGTCCCCGGCCCAGTCCCCCCGTGGCACTCCATTGAGCTGTCATAAATCCCATGCTCGAGAGTTGGGATTTGCGGCAGGATATTGCCCAGAAGGATGCGCGCTGCTGCCCGCTCAGCTGTGTAACGATTTGATGGGCATTTGAATGCAGGCCCATGTCATTTAGTTGCCACAAAGAACACCGGCCAGGAGGCAGCCGGCAGCCAGCAGCCAGCGGCCAGTGACGAACCGCATCCAGGCGCGAGGCAAACATTTCAATTGAGTGCCCTAAAGTGAGACACCTGACACTTAAGCGCCAGGGCCAGCGGCAGTGGCAGTGGCAGTGCCAGGGAGCAGGGAACAGGGACCACGGCCAGGATGAACATCGAAGGCGTTCGCCTGACAAATGAGACAAAGTGACACAAGTCAATCAAAGGCCACGAAAACGCTCATCTCGCATCTCGCATCCCGCTTCCCGCCGCATATAAATTCCATTCGATTGGCTCTCGCCCAATTTACTGCCCCCTCCTCCCCCTCCACCCACTAAACTACCACATGATGGTCGGGTCGGGTCTGGCCCCTTGGGGCCGAAATGTATTTAAATGAATTCCGTCAGCGTCGGCTACGGGCAAACCAAAGTGATGGACGCATTTAAAATGTCAATACGCATCCAGCTCAGAGCCTCAGACCCAGGCCCAGACCCAGACACATCCAAGTCCAAGACCAAGACCCCGAGAAGACCCAAGGAAGGAGAGTGAGAGCGAGATCCAAGAGGCGGCCGGCGCGTAAGCTTGAAGTCATTGAAGTGGCGGAGACAATGAATCCTGTCAAATCAAAGTAACGCAACGAGCTCAGCCTGGCGTGGCATATGGCGCGCGAACCAGCGAACGGCACGGCACGGCATGGCATGGCACGGCACGGCAGATACCTCGATAAGAATATGCCCCAAAAGCGGCGAGTGTCCTCCTCAGGTCTCAGGTCCATTTGCCCCTTCCCTTCACCGGCAAGTGGTGGTGGGTCAGAGACGCAACCACTCAGCTTGCCAAATCCATTAGAGTTAAATAAATTTTGATTTTGAATTCAATTTGCGAGGTAACTAGGTGGAGTTTCTCTCCGGTTGGATCGGGCCCCGCTGCCTGGCCAGTGGGTGGATTGGAGACTTCTTGACAGGGGTTCGAAAACTCCTAAATTATGGAAGCCACAAGGACACAGGTGAGACTTGTAGACTTTCTATTCCGGGTGGGTTCTGTTATCATTTTGCTGTGAAATTAACCCTTTCCTCTAATCAATTCATACAGCTTGAGAGTTGCTCGACTGCAGCTATCTCTCAGTCAACCCTCGAAAGGTATTCCGTTTCCCAGGGCCCATTATTTTGCAGCTCAGCGATTCAAAAGTTCATGGCATTCATCGTGTCCAGCCAGAGGCGTTGTCAATATAGAAGAGGGATATCCGAGTATATATCTTCGAGCTGATCCAGAGGGGAATTCACATTCAAGAAATAACATAAAGCTGGTACGATGCCATAGCCCCCGAAGACATTCCCCTGGCCCAGAAGCCCCTGGCTGGCATCTCAGGACCGAGCTGGACAGGCGGCGGCGAGCTGGCGACAAGTGATGAGTGAATGCAAAGAATTTGAATATTGTGCCGCAGCGGCAGTTGACATAAATCGTCAATGACAGCAACATCGCCTCCTTTGGCCTTAAACACGCAACCAGATCAGGCTTCGGAAGGGATTCGGCTGGAACAGGGAACAGAGCAGCAGCAGGGACTGCAACTGGGACTGGGACTGGGACTGGTACTGGGACTTGGAGACGCGGCGGCAATCAACGGAGTCCATAGAACACGACAGACAACTGTAATCCGCGCCATTGTACACACTGCTGGAATGGAGGATGATTGCTCGCGGGTCCGTTTTGGGCTGTCAGCGTCAGCGAGCCTTTCAAAATCAATTCTAATCGATTTAGGACACTTTGACAGCGCTTATTGGCAGCATGCGCGTGGCCGTTGCGATACCAACAACACCTTCTTCCTGTCGCTGTCGCTGTCTCTGTCTCTGGCCCAGCGACAACCCGGCGAAATGTCAACCACATTTTGGCTTAAACGGCCACAAAAGCCAAAAGCCAAGCAAAAACAAAAAACAAAAAACAAAAGATTGCTGACAGAGAGAGGGAGCGATGCGATACGGAACAGAGACAAAAACAAGGCTTCGGCTTTGGCTGCGGCTGCGGCAGCATTATCATTATCTCAATGGAAGCTGATTGAAATAAAAATAATTAAAATCTTCTAATTAGGCGGCATGTTCACGCACACACACACACAGATTGCCATGCGTGTGTGTGTGTGTGTTACCTTAACCACTGTCGGCTGTCAGCGAAAACAAGTTCATAAATCTTGCATCCAACAAATCGTTTTGCAACATGAAAGAACATTACACATAAGAAGGAGCCACCAACAAAAGACCGGCCAAAAAAAAAACAAAAAAATATCTGCAAAAAAAGAGGAAACTTTTCCCATCTGGGGGATACCCAGATACCCAGGCTGGCTGGCTGGCGTGTGTGTGACAACGTTGCAGTGGCCAAATTATGGCTGGGAACCTGGTTGGATCTAGACCATATCTGGTGGGCGGGAAAGGGACAGAGTCTCTGCCACTAGGACAGCTTGATCAAGTATACGTTTTGGTGTATTCTGGCTTAGTTTCTCCACATCCCAGGCACAAGAAAACTGGTCTGAAAACCAGCAAAAAAATACCGTTTAATAATGGCACATATTTTTAAACATTTTTAATAATTTTTTAAATATGCTGCTTCAAGAGAATCGAATTTTCCAACGCCACTTCTTACAAAAAGTAATTCCAACAATAAAGCACTATTCACCATAATAATAATTGTGTTTCTTGGGTAACTTTTTCTTCATGACATACAATCTGGCCCTGGTGGTTGGGGCTGAGCTGGTGTCAGTTGCTGCTGTCGGTCCACACAAATTACGACAATATTTTTAAAATTGGCGCCCACTTCGGACCGCGCAGCCAAAGCAACAGCGCCCCTGGCGGAAAAAAATGGAACCTGAATGTTCGATAGCAGTAACCGATTCAACCGATTCAGATTCATAGCATACTCTTGGGCGTAGATGTAAAAATCAATTTGAAAAGAAGGCGCGTAGAAATACAATTTTTGGGCATGTCCGACCCCCACCCCCATTTCTCACCTCTATCGTGGTCAGCATCGAATTTCAGATCGATTGGCATCAAAATCTCAATTTTTTTTAAATGTACCCGATACACAATCAGTACGTATGAATTGTGAAATGGGATTAGTAATGGATTGTATTAATATTACACATCTATCAAACACTGGCTACATTGCTTATTATTTTCTGATATATGTGAACCCCCTTGAGGTACGTTTCTGCATGAAGGAACTCGTCGTGGTCATGGAGAAGAACCGGAGTGTGGTTCATGGGAGAGAACCCCAAAGCAGGAATGCCAGCATTACGCAGATATCGACTATCGGTGCCGCCGGGAAAGACCTGCAGCTGGATTTCCAGGCCACTGAAAGGAAAATACCATCAACCCCGACCTCCATCAAAGGAAAACGCCTAAGGAAAACTTACAGGTGCTCTGTCGCCGCCTTGAAAGCAACCCAGAAGGGATTTGTTTCGTCAGTGGCAGTGGGCGGAATGTGTCCACGCTTCTGCTCGTACTCCATCTCGATTCCCCCGCCAGCCTCGCCGGCCCATTTATGAAGCTGTGAAACGAAGCTATATCATATGTAAACTGAACTGAATGATAGGAAGATAACCTACATTGGCATCGAAATCGTGGATATCAATGTCAAGCGCCAGGCGGCAGTCGAAGAAGGCCGTCATCAGCGGAGGCACCACATTGCCCTGCACCCCACCCTCCACTTTGGTCAGGTTGATGGTCGTCACATCGCCAATGGAGAGCTCCGGGCTATTTTCGAGCCTTTGGAATTGGACCTGGCGGAACTCCATCATCTTGGCGAGAATATAACTCAGCTTTTCCCCGGCTGTGTTCGGCAACAAGAGCGACCCGTGTCCGGCTGTGCCGCTTATTTTGAATAGCACACCTGGGGGCAAGTCAGCGGCTTAGTAATAGGAAAGGAAAAACTCACACCATCCACCTACGTCGCACAGTACGCTCGGCATAGAACACGGGGATCTCAGATGTGGCCGAGGCGATACCCTCGTCCAAGCCAAATCCCACGTTCAGGGCGCGGAATTCCTGGGAATCCACAAACGGACGCATGGCCAGTCTTCCGCCCATTTCCTCGTCTGAACAGAAGATCGTTTGAGGATGAGAGGATCGTTTGTTGGAAGCTGGATCGGTACTCACCAGCGACAAAGGAGATGTGGATGGTTCGCCTGAACCTCGCACCACCCCTCTTCAGAGCCCGAATGGCTGCCAGATACTGCATCCCCACGCACTTCATGTCCTGAGTGCCGCGAGCAAAGATGCGACCCTCCTCGTCGATCTCCGCTCCGAAGGGAGGGTGCGTCCAGTTCTCGGGAAACACGGGCACCACATCCATATGCGAGTTGAGCAGCACGCTGGGCAGTTCCGGCTCCAGACCCGTCCAGGTCAGGACCACCACGGGGTTCTGCTCATCGGCTGGGTAGTAGACTTCAATGGGTAGCTCCAGTGTCTTTGCCTGACGCCTTAGAAACTCGACGCACGGTTCTGATGGGACAGAAATGCGATTACCAACAGATCGAGGAATACCCTCCAGATACCCCCAGACACCAACCATAGTTAGGATTGGGATGCACACTGGGAATGCGCAGATACTCCCGAAAGTATTGCAGTTCCTCGTTGGACTCCCAGTCACTGGCGTTCTCCATTGCGTATTCTTCAAAGGTTCAGTTGCAACTGAACGAAGAAGGCAGCCGAATCTGTATGGAGGTTTATCCAAGATTATCTCCAGACAAAAGTGTTATCTTGGAGCAATTTGGTCGTAAATGAAGGGGTGTCATATGGGGTTGCAATACGTTTATTATATCAGCTATCTGCCACAATCTACACACAAACATTCCTCAGCCACATTGGCCACGCTGCTGATGATCTTCTGGTATATCTGGACACCCCTCAAATAGGTGTCCGCCTGCAGGAATTCGTCGTGATCGTGTAGGAGAACGGGCGTATTGTTCATCGGAGAGAAGCCCAGTGCCGGAATGCCCACCTGGCGCAGATATCGACTATCAGTGCCGCCAGTGAAGATTTGTGGCTTGACAGAGAGTCCCCTGAAAGATATATACCAGTTATATGGAGTGGTCACTCCCTGGAGCTACAGCTTTCACTCACAGACTATCCGTGGCACTTTTGAATGCCACCCAGAAGGGATTGCTCTCGTCGATGGGTGTGGGCAGCACTCGCGGCTGCTTCTGCTCGTACGTCAGCTCAATGCCTCCGCCAGCCTCGGTGCACCATTTTTGAAGCTTTAAGGAGGCACAAAAGAGAGTTAAACCAGAAGAGAGTGGACTAAGGCTAAACAGAGACTCACAGTCGCCTCAAACTCCTGGTGATCCACGTCCAGGGCCAGCCGGCAGTCGAAGCAGACCATCAGCAGCGGAGGCACCACATTGCTCTGCACTCCACCCTCCACTTTGGTCAGGTTAATGGTCGTCACATCCCCGATGCAGAGCTCGGGATTGTTCTCCAATCTCTGGACCTGCACCTTGCGGTAGGCCATCATTTTCCCCACTATGTAGTTCAACTTTTCGCCCGCCGTAGCGGGCAGCAGAAGGGATCCGTGGCCGGAGGTTCCACTGATGTGGAAGTAAACACCTTTGATGGGAGAACATCAGTCTAGAGCTAGAGTTAGTCCGGATGAGATTATTTGAGCTTACGCCAGACACTGCGCTCCGCGTAGAACACGGGAAACTCCGCGGTGGGCGATGCCAGACCCTCGTCCATCCCGAAGCCCACATTCAGGGCACGGAAGTCGTCGGTATGCACGAAGGGACGCATTCCCAGCTTGCCTCCCATTTCTTCGTCTGAGTGGGAAATATTATAGTTTCTGGATCTCTGGCTATGCAACTCAAACTCACCAGCGACAAAGGAGATGTGGATGGTTCGCCTGAACCTCGCACCACCCCTCTTCAGGGCCCGAATGGCTGCCAGATACTGCATGCCCACGCACTTCATGTCCTGAGTGCCGCGAGCAAAGATGCGACCCTCCTCGTCGATCTCCGCTCCGAAGGGAGGATGCGTCCAGTTCTCGGGAAACACGGGCACCACATCCATATGCGAGTTGAGCAGCACGCTGTGCAGTTCTGGCTCCAGACCCGTCCAGGTGAGGACCACCACGGGGTTCTGCTCATCGACTGGATAGTAGACCTTGATCGGCAGCTGCAGCTGCTTCGCCTGGCGCTTGAGGAACTCCAGGCATGGTTCTATGGAAGCAGTCACAGCGTTACTTCCACTCCTCAGAGGAGCGGGTGGCATCCAAGAAACACTCACCGTAGTTGGGATTAGGATGGACACTGGGTATGCGCAGATACTCCCGGAAGAACTGGATCTCCTCATCAGATTCCCACTTTCTGGCAGACATTTTGCTACGAGAATTAGTTTGAATGCTCCGTAAGCGTACTCCGACCTGCTCGAGCGCTCGGACACTAATGGCTCGGCCAGATAATGTCAACGAGCGATATGGAAACTGACGGAGGGAGATAATTTTTTGTAATTTAAAATGTAGAACGAGATACGTAGTTTGTGTCAAACATGTTTAAGTCATTGCCACAAGGGGGGGAGGTACAGTGGGCACCCGTAGTGGTAAACAAAATGGTTGATCCATTCCAAATGGCTTTCAAACTGTTCTACATCTGCCCGTCCTCCTATTATTTAATAACAGATTTAAGTTTTAGTCAGTGGTTACTGTACTCCGGTTTAAAATCTATTTCTAGGCCTCTATCTATCTCTTTCTGTCTTTCGCGTGTTATCGTTTCAAAATCCATTTTGTTTGCTCTGACGTCAGCTTGGTCACTATCTGTTTGATCAACTGTTTCTCCACTGCTTCAACACTACCAAGATGTTGAACTGCTTCCACACTGCCAGGCTGTTAAACTGCTTCCACAGTGCCAAGCTGTTCAACTGCTACCACACTACCAAGCTGTTCAACTGCTTCCACACTACCAAGCTGTTCAACTGCTGCAACACTGCCAAGCTGTTCAACTGCTTCCACACTACCAAGCTGTTCAACTGCTTCAACACTGCTAAGCTGTTCAGATACTTCCACACTACCAAGCTGTTCAACTGCTTCAACACTGCCAAGCTGGTTAACTGCTTCCACACTGCCAAGCTGTTCAACTGCTTTAACACTACCAATCTGATTCTTGCACTGCTTCCACACCGTTGAAATTCAAAATATACTGCATTTATTCATTAGATTTACGATTATTTCATACATTTTGGCATGTAAAACAAAACTTAAGGATTCACTAGAGGACTTATAAGCAAAGAATACCAAATCACGATCCGTTCCTTAGGCCTTGCGCTCGAACAGCACGGGGAAGGGCTTGTCCTGCGGCGCCTGCAGCCAGTTATCCTCCGAATACTTGACATTATTCTCAGTCTCGATCACGTGGAACGTGTAGGCGTGACGGCTCTTCTGTGAACGGTTCTGTTCACTCTTGTGCACCACATTGCCGTGGATGAGGATGCAGGTGCCTGGAGACAATGGGAGATCGATTATTGAAATGGCTTTCTGGGATATGGCCTTTCCTGTCCTCCTACTCACCCTTGCTGACTTGGATCGGTGCGAAGCTGGACTGCGGATAGATTGGAGCAGCACGATCGTAGACCATCAGCTCAGTGGCGTTGGTGTCGGGATTGCGCAAGTAGCGCCGGTGCACGCCACTCTTGTGGGAGCCCTTGATGAACTGCAGGCAGCCGTTTTGCAGGGTGCAATCTTCGAGCGCCATCCAAAAGCCCACCGCCGAGTTGGGCTCTGTGTGCAGGTACCAGGAGTCCTGATGGGGAATGACCTCGCCCCCGATGCCGGGATTCTTGTAGATGTACATGCTCTGGCACACGGCCGGACGATTGTAGTTGAGCTGCCAGCAGAGCTCCCGCACGCGATTGCTGAACGTGATCGCCTTGAATGTGGGGTGCTCCACGTGCAGGGCGTGTCCCACTTTGTTCAGCGCAATCATTGGGTCCACCAGCAGCTGCCCCTCCTCGCCCACAGCTCCCTTCTCGAAGAAGTAGCGCACCTTGTCGCCCGAGTCCATGAAGTACAGCTCCTTGCTGTGCGCATCCTCGGCCTTGATCGTGCTGAAGATCTTCCGGTTCGTTTGTGGGGCATCCAGGCACAGGGTCCGACCAGCCTGATACAGCGAGTCCACCTCCTCGGCGGTGAGAAAGTCCTCGATGACAACGTAGCCATTCTCGTTCAGCTGTAAGCGAAACAATTGGTCATTACTTGGTATGGAATAAACCACCCATGAAAGCGGGTGAAGGTCTCTATCTCAATCTTTGTCCCGACTCTTATCGCCTGCGCCGTCTCGTCTGGCCCGGTTCCGTTCAAATCTGTTCGAGTAGGTCCGGGAATGGGGGCTTGAGATGTTATCTATATGACTGATTGACCGACAGTGTAACGGGCACGCGCGTACCCTCCCGCCCCCTGTTGACCGCTCCTCTTATCGTGGCAACTAGCAAACTATGAATACATACTCTTTGTTCGCGTTGTTTCAACGACGTCCGAACTGTCAGCGGTTGCTAATTAACCAATTCTGCAATGCATGTCAAAATGCGGCCCGAACTAGTGAACTAAAATTCGTGCTCATTCATTGAAATCAGTCAACGTAAAATTGAAATTCTCACATTTATGTGTCTTCTTTCTGGCAAAAGGGGTATGATGGGCTAAACGCTTAAATTGGCCACCAAAACAATAATAGTATTTGGATGAGCAGAATATTGAGAAATTATGGAAATTATCCACTCAATATTTCATTCTTTGACAGAAGGGTAAACAGATTTCGGTCTGGTAAACACATTAGAAAGACATATATCATTTTCCTGGTGGGTGCGCTCTCTTTCTTCCCCACAACTTTGGCTCTTTCTGCGAGTGGGGTTAAATTAAATAAATTTAAATTGCTAGAAAATGAAAAACGAGAGTAAAAATAGTCGCCGTGACTCAAACAGAAGAAACAAAACGAACGGACGGAACGGAGAGGCACGAAGCACACCTGCGTTGATCGAGGAGGTGGCAGAGATCGGATCGTGTCAGCTGTCCATCGCTTGACGAATCGTAAGAACATCGCATCGAATCGGAATGGAGTGTTATATATGGTGCTACTTATAGGATTTGTATGAAATGATCAACCAGCTGATTCTGTAATCGCCTTTCCGTTCTGTTTGACTTTCATTACGACAAGTGCAACCGAGCACTTGGTAATCCTCTGTTTGTCGAACTGGAACTTGCTTGAGTGGGCATTCCGCAATAGAGAGCTTTGTTGAACTAGAACTTGTCTGGGACTTGGAATATTCAATTCCAATTCCGGTCTGGCGACATTTGCTTGAATTTCCATCAAATCAAATCAAATCAAAATGTTTGCCATCGAAACCAGTTTGTCCGCAAACTGTTCCAAACCATAATTAAGCCCCATTCGGGCAGATATATTATTACTCAACTCCACAAAGAACCTGTCTGGAAATCAAAGATCCCACTCTGGGTCGGAAAACATTTCCTCAATTGGTTTCATCAGCAGCCCAGCTGCTACCAAGAATCGCTCGCTTTGTCTGTTCTTTGGTCCAACAAAAGAAAATAATGCTTTTCCGCAGTTGTATTTTCCACCGAATGAGTCGACTCAACGAAATGTTTATGATTCTGATGGATGTAAATAACACGATGACACTTGGGCCAGAACGCAGCCAGGATGATTATAATGGACATGACTAACTATTCCCGTTCCGTTCCGTTCCCTGTCCTTCCCTTCCCAGATGCTGACGTTGGAAGCCATCGCTCGTCTGTCTACCAATAAATACATCGATGCTTGCCATTTGCCCACCAAAATAGACTCACACAATCGGGATGACCGATCGAATATTAGTTCTAAAAGGCGGAAAATACTTAGTGCTTGACCCACCTCGTCCAACAGTTTGCTGTGCATCTTGTATGCCTGTGTGTGTGCCGCGATTAATCAATAGGTTTTACTTTTCTTTTCAACTGAAAGATCGCACAACTCGCGAACTCTTGTTTTCTTTCAATCGATCGAAAATGGGAGATCTATAAACGGAACGAGCGACGGTTTGCACTGCTTCGCGGTTCGCGGGTCTTTAAAAACTGAACTGTAGAGAAATTTTCAAAAAAATGCTCGGAAATATCAAGCAGATCGTGCGCCGTGTCGGTAAGCAGAGGCAGGGCAGAGGCAGAGGCTAGGGACGGACGAGCTCCCACGCGGCGCTGCGTTGGTTCCTAAACCGTTACATATTCTAAACATATGTTCTCTCTCTCTATTTATACCCTAGCAGAGGGTATTACGATTCAAAGTAGAGGGTGCACATGCCCTTAGTTTTGCTGCACCAAAATTCGAATAGGAATAGAAATGCATTGTATGTTGTGTGTACATATATCGAATCGTTATATCGTATGAGTATGGCTTCTGTATGAACGATCTTTATGTAAACACATAGCAGGTACTGTTATAATATTGCAGCCAAAATACAACTCAAAAGAAATACCACATATATTATATAGCTGCCTTTGAATCGATCCGTCAGAAAACCTTTCTTTGGAAAACAAACCTTTTATTTTCTTGATCGATTTGTAAGGGTATATACAGCTCGGCACCCACAGCATGCCACATCTTACTCTCTGTCTCTCTCTCTCTCTCTCTGGTTGGCTTTGGCTCTCGCACTGTTAAATAACAGATAGCCCCAACGCTAATTAGCAGCGGCTGCCAATGTTAATGCTTCTGTTGTGCTGTTCCGTTTTTGCTGCAGTTTGCTAGATGTTTCTTTATTAACTTTAATGTGTATCACTTGAGACATTGACTTTGATAACTAAATTGTTATTTAGATTAGATTAGATCTGGTGCTGGGTGCTTCGTCAATTCCCCCATTTACTACTCGTATTGCTCAATCTTTCAGTTGATTCCGGTGTCCGTCAAAAGATATGCATTTCGTTGCTCTTTCCTCTCCCCCTCCTGTGTGACACGTGTGCTGGGTGTGATCGGCGGGTCGTGTCTGGTCTGGTCTCCCACATGTCTGTCTGTTTTAGTTACATCAGCTCTTACATATGTAGGCACATACATATGTACATACATATGTACATACATATGTACAGATGTAAGCACAAATCTCTGTTGAATGCAATATTTACATGTTTGTTTGTATGTTATATGCTCGCACTTATGGTACATACATATGTACATGTAGGCGTGGGCTTTTATGCATTGTTTCTCTCTCTGTCTGGCTTTGGCTGTAACTGTGATTTCTCAATCCAACATTTCAGCGACATACACGAAAAGTGTGCTAAAGTAGTGGTAGTGGTGTGTTGGTCTTTTGCTAATTGCACAAACTTGAAAAAGGGTGAAAAATATTAAAAGATGAGTTCGCATTTTCCAATTTTAAATGATTTTATAACTTAAAACGTAAATAGATTTTCAGATTCATGGGCTATTAGCATAGAATATGTACATATCTATGTATGTACAGTTGAACTTCTCTATAACGAGCTTCCCCATAACGAACTTTTCTATTTAACGGACTGCACTTTCGTTAAATTTTCAGTACGCTGTGATCACCTAATAACGAATTTCGGGCTTAATTATAGCGAATATTTCTCTATTACGAATTTTTTCCACACCCGTAGCTCGAGTTCTCATACGTTTTTGATCTCGCTATAACGAATTTTTTAAGTATGTTTCCCACCAAAAAAAAGGTAAAGGTAAATGTGAGCTTCCCACACAAAAATACTAATTAGTTTAAAGTAAAATAAACTTAAAAACTATTTCATTTTCCAAATTCTATATAAAGAATTTTCCCTATAGCGAATTGTTTCTTTGTCCCCTTGTGATTCGTTATAAAGAAGTTTGACTGTATACAAATGTATAATACATATGCACATATATTAATGTCTGCTCCTTAGTTTTGGAGCTTCCATGTCCTTGGGGTTCAGAAGAGTTTTACACAGATGAATTATAAGACTATTAGGGGAATATTGTTGATCCTATTTTATTAATTTCCTCCGATATTCGTAAATTATTGTAATATTTTTTCCTCCTGCAGTGTTCTGAGTAATCTTGGGACTAAGTAGAGTCTGTTTTTTTTTTCCCAGACAATCATTGCTTCTTTGCTATTATTAAAATTAAAATCTACTCTTATTTAAAACATAAAACATTATTTCTACTAAGAAATCTACATTCTCCAGCCAAGAAAAATGTCCAGATAAGTTGGAGGTGTTCGGTAAAATACAAAATCCGTTTATATGCAGATCAAAATATTTTAATTATTGGGAAATATTATAAAGAATTATCTTTATCAGTTAAATGCATTTTTTTACACTTCTATCAAAAAGGTAAATATTTGTACGCAAGCTTTCAATGTTGTGTTAACAAAACCGCCAAGTGCCACTTTTTGACTACTTGTGTCGCCTCGCCTCGCCTTGCCTCGACCCACCCAATCATCCACAAGTGCCCGTGCCCCCCATCAGGCGACGGGGTAAGTGCAGCCAGCTAGAGCAAATGCCATAAAGAGTCGCCCAGTGGAAATGGCAAAATGATAAATAAGCGGGGAGGAGAGGAGAGGAGATTTATGCCAAAAGGCTGAAACGAATGGCATGCGGCTCACAGTGGCTAATACGACTGCAGCTACTGCAACTGCATTCGGCCGTGTTTGCATTCGCATTTATTACAGCTTTACAGAAGATTAATTGCACGAGCCGGGGTCATAAATACTCGTACTCCTAAGGCAAACACAGAACTAACTCTGGGAGCATTATTTGCAAATGCAAAGCATAAAACTAGCTGCCTAGCTGCCTAGCTGCATGTGGTAAAAATTCAAATGAGAAACCATTGCACAGACAGCAGTGGCAGTTCAGGTACCATCAGTCTTAGCATCAGCCTCAGCATCAGCCTCTGTCTCAGCCTCGTCTCAGCCTCCGCTTCTGCCTCCGCTTGTGCCTCAGCGTCAGCATCAGTACCAGGCATTAGGTGGCGTCTGACCTTGAATTGGTGAAGAAGTGGTGGAGTTGGAGTTGGAGGAGGTGTCGTGTCAGCACCTGAACAATAAAGTCGTAAACCATGTGCAGCCAAGAGGCCCCGCCGCACAGCACCTCACCTTCCCCCACGAACCAGTCCGTGGCTGCTGGCCCAAGGTCGTCTCTGGGTTCTTCTTGTCTCTAGCGCGAGACTAATTAAATTAATTAAAATTTAAGGCACGCGATTGGCCTGACAAAACAACAAACTGATAACAAATTCAGCATTATTCATTGTTTTTTTGGGGTAGAAGGTGAATGTTATTTTGGCCGATCTCTGCCGATGACTCTTGGGCCTGATTAGAATGTGCTTCGTCAGTGCGTCAGCACAGATCATAAATTAAGTTAAGTTTCCTTTCTAGTCTCCATACCCTAGCGAGAGGTATCACCGTTCTGCTTAGAAGATGATCTGAAGAGTCAAAATAAACATGTGACTCCATTGAATCTATATAATGTCTTGTCTTTTGGAATTATAGAGTACTTACAGTTTCGATGTTCCAATGCCAGCTTTCTCTTCATGTTTATTATTTTGCAAATAGGATGTTTGCCACAAGATTTAATAGCATCTTGCTTTTATTTGTTTTTTTTCCCCCATTTTTTAGGACAGGCCCCCCTCTGATTCTGTACGTATAGTACGTGTACGTAGTCCGGCTTGAGATTGACCTTAGATTGAGCAGTTTGGCAGCAATACTGAAAGTGATTGCACCTTGAATGTATTGGGAATTGAAATGCATGATGCAAGTGAGAGGAAATGCTGACGGCGAGACGGGAAATGGTAATAAAATCGAAGTATCAATCCAAGTTCAAAGCCAAAACAACTTTCGCTTACATAAAAACGATAGGCTGACTATTCTTCCATAATGTTCGATCTGTCATACAGTCGAATTTCGGGCGAAGCCTAAGACAAAAGCCAAACCCATCGAATCGACGATGCCACCTCCAACTGTCAGGTATAAATCAGCGCGCTGCCACTATAAAAGCCACACCAAAGCCAAAGAAATTCGCATAACAAAGGCTAATTACGCGACACGCTCAGACTTCATCATGGCTGGATTTTGTCTTGGACCTTTTCGTGCATAATTTTCGGATCAATCAACTCGCAAAGTGACGGAGACGTGGACGGGGACGGGAACAGACAGCGAAAAGCGTAGCATTTGAATGCGGCTTAAAGTCATAAATCTAATGGCCCGAAGCGCTGCGAGGCGATGCGATGCGATGCGATGCATATGCGAAAGTGGCCAGAAGAAGACCCGGCCGGACCGGACCGGACCAGACCAGCTGACAGGCTAAGCAGCTGGGCAGCCAAATGTGGTAGCTCCATGTTTGAATTATTAATTTTTATTCGTGTCGGAGTTGGTGTTCGCTGGTCGCTGGTCGCTGTATACCCAATGTCAGTTGAGAAATTAAAAACTAATTTGATGGCAATTCAAATTACGCACATTGAGGCAGTCCCAGTCCCAGTCCCAGATTGGAGACGGCCGGACCTCAATTTCGTTTGGGGGTTTACGAAGAGTGGCATAGGGAGAAGAGGAGTGACTGGCCCATGCCTCCACTTTGGCAGGGAGTTGGTTATGAAAGCGTTTCATAAAAGAAATATGACTTTTTGTGGCTCTGCCCGGGCTTCAAAGTGAAAGACACAGACCTGAAACATGATGACTGTCGGTAATTTATACGAAATGTGCGTTTTTTCTTCATTTCTGTATTTTCAGCATTTCCCTTATAATTATGTACATCGGGGGTCCCTATGTAAAACCACCAATCACGATCGCAGTAACCTAGTAAAAAAAAATTGCAACAAATATATATGTATGTATGATTGGAACGATTCAGTCAAATTCGCCAAAATCTGTTGAAACCTAATTTGAATTTGGCAAAATCATAACGCGCAAAAAACATTCATTTGTGTTATAAAAAATCATCACCATCAACATATCGTCGTTATTGATTCATCTTTTGCTTTGTGGCTGTACAAAAGAAAGATTATAAATGGTATATGGGCAAACAAAGCGTACAAAGATCCCAAAAAGCTTCCCAAGGCCCCGACCGGGCCAAGAACAAAAGGATGCCCAAACCTAGATGAGAGATCGACTCTAGCCCTGCCTTGACTCATTGAATACACTCATATTCAATGTCGCGGCTTTGTTTCGAGCCAGCAAATTATCATAATTATAATTGAAGCTTTAATTGAATTATGCAAGCAGCAAGCAAACGGTTAACAAGCGGGCAATAACAGTACCAGTAACAGTACAGCCATAGTCTTTAGTCTTCTGACCTTTGTGCGCTCCCTTTGCACGGGAAAGTTTCGGATGTTTCGGATGTACATATGTATGTACTGTACGGCAGCCGCGGGCCAACACGAGCAGCTTAAACCAAAGCAAAGCAAATCGCAGAGACCCGACCCGACCCCCAGCTGTGAACTTGGCCGCGGATCACGAATTGCCAGTCTCACTTTCTTTCACCTTCCATCAAAGCGGCCCTCCGACCATTTATCCATGCCATCCATCATGGGAAATTAAGAGCGATGCGCGATTATCTAATCCAGTAAAGGGGCATTATCGAAAGTGCAATCACAGTGCAGGGAAATGAAGGGAATGCACGGGGAACACGTGAAATACACGTGTTCAAGTTTCGGCTATTGATTATTTGAACCACCAACAATCGCGGAAATAAGCGACTGTAAATTTGCAACAAAGAAACCGAATTTGTAGATTCTGGAAACACACCATACATATCTAGGTTTTAAATATTTATAAATTAATTTAAATATAATCTGCTTAATTATACTGATTCAAAACATGAAAAATAAGTGAATTGAGTGTGTTAATTGTAGATATATATCTTCATACTTTATACCTTTTAGTTCTACTTAGAAATTAATTCCAGTTCTTTTAACTTATCTCTTAATCGAAGGTGTGGCGCCATAAATAGTTGAATTAAAAAAAGGAATTTCGCCAGTGAATACCCATTTTCACATCACCCCATACAGAGTCCCCCCTTTCCATACCAGCCTCCACTCTGTCGCCCATAATTATCGCATAATTTGACTAAAATAAATTGCATTAGCAGTGAAACAAGTTCAAAACGCAGAATAACATTTGAATACAACAGCAAAAACCGACAACAAAAAAGTGGCAAAACACAAGAAAAAAACGGCCAAAGTGACAACAAGAAACATGACAAAAGATGTGCAAAAAAATATATATCTATGTATATATTTGGCGTTACCAAAAAGGTGCCGGCCGAAAGACGTTTGAAGTTGTTAGATGAGGCTGTGTGACTGTGATAATTATTGCCGACGCTGATGAGACGGGTTAAAGCCACAACAATACCAACAACGCCACTAAATAACACAACAACCACAGCACAAATCAGACGAGGAAAGATACCGAAAACCACTTCAACACCAGCTTCAACAACACCTTCTGCAGACAGCAACAACAACCACTCTAGCAAGCACTCAATTGTAATTACAACAATGAAACACCAGCACCAACAGCTACCACAACAAGCTGAGTCTGAAAGCCGAACACCAACAAAGCTAGCGTCGCAGTCCGAGCTTCACCAACGTCAGACTTCGCAGTTTCAACAACGAGCCGCATTCAGCAGCAGGCTTGGTGGCAGCGCGGGGGCTGAAAGTTTTTCAACTCTTCGCTCGGCCCCACAGCGCAGACGCAGCGTCGTTGTCGTTCAGTGCGGTTTTGGAGTTCGTTGCGTCTGGTCGAGATCCCCCAGCAGCAGGAACCACACCGTCGATCGCTTATAGAGTTGCTGCACTGTTGCACGATCCGAACCGAATCCGAATCCGAGACGAGTTCCAGTTCGAGTTGGAGTGTGTCCGCGAATGTGAGAGAGGTGTCCGTCTGCCTCCGATTCAGAGTGCTTTCAGTGGTGTGCTGTGCTGTGGCAAGGATTATAACACATCCCTCTGCAAACGATTGAAACGAAATCGGGCCCTAGCCCAGATAAAACACCAACACACACGAGCTAACACTCATACATGTACAATCAATTAGCCATGCTGGCAATGAAGGATAAACCTTGGCTGGTGCTATTTGGCCTATTGGCCGCATTAAGCTGTAAGTACCCCGGGCAATGATTTATAAGTGCCATTGTGATGCAAATTGAGGCAGATCGAGCTGCAGACGCAGACGCAGACGCGGACGCGGACAGACAGAGCGGAGATACAGACAGAAACTAGATTAGTGGCCACTATTTATGGCCAGAGGGCGGCCCGGACAATGAGCCCACCATCGCATCACACAGCTCAATGACACGCCGAATTTGTAGGTCTGTCTATCTGTCTGTCTGTCCGTCTGTCTATCCGCTTTATGTGTGTATACATCATCTTTTGTGAGTTTAAAGTGAGCCAGATGAATATTCAAAAGCTTTTATGATCTGCGCTGACCGTTGAACTGGCCAACTGACAGAGTGACCAACTCCAATTGTCTCTCACTGACTGACTGGCAGACTGGCCGACCGACTGCATTAGCATTTCCATCAGAGATTAGCATAAATTTCAGTGCGGCGTCTGTTTCCTTGATACCATTTCGGAGACCTCCAGGCAGGCAGGTTGGCAGGCAGGCACTCGCTGTGGGAAAAGCCGTTCTGCACCGTGAAAGTAGGTCTGTAGGTTGAGGATTCAGCTAGGTACTCGCTGAATTTGCATTTGCATCTGCAGCTTTATCTATTGGTTTGGCAATACGAGTGGCTTCCCATGATTGGCAATTGCCAATTGCCCCCAACCAGTTCGTTGGCCAACAGTTGACGACTAGGTAGACCTACCTGGGGCCCGGTGGCTGCCTAATGGCTCTGTCTAACTTTAGCCCGATCATCATTAATAAGACACACCACCGCGCTTGCCTCTGATTGCACAGCGGTGCGATGCTGTGCGATGCGGTGCGGTGTTTGCTGCTTGGCTTCATTTAACTTTTAATTACACCTTTGGCATTTTGGCAAAGTCTCCGATCCATCGACTTTGCATCGATGACGCGGAATCCTGGTACATTTTAATGGTACATCGCGGAAGATTCATTCTACTGGCAAACGAGAAAGACTCGTCCATGTCTGCGCAAAATTTGGAGCACCAACAGCCATGGCCACATGAAAAGTGAACCAACCAACCATCGGGCCAAAAACCCAATCGGGTTGTGTCAAAAATAAAAGAGAGAAAAACAAAAAACTGCAGGCCATGGCGACCATGTCGCCCCGACCAAACCATTTGATGGCAGTTAAAAAAGCCAAACGTGTTTATGGCCCATGCAAAAACCAAATCACAAACAGCAACAAAAGCAACAACAATGGCAAAAAGATTGTAATAAAATAAAAATAAATTGAATTTGAACAACAACCAGCATAGTCTGTGAAGGTGAAGTGGGAATTTTGAAACGATATGCGCTAAAGCCAACCCACAGTCGGGGGCCATTAGAGACGGCTTAGAACCATTCGTCTCCCAAAAAAACAAAAAAAAACAGAGAATTATGTGTGTAGTTCCCATTAGGGCACGCATCACAAAATTCGGATTGTTTTCAAAGTTTATTTCCCGTAAATCCGCTAATCCGCAACTTCCTCTAGGCGAAAACACACACAGAACCCCCAAAAAGAACAAAGAGAACCGAACGAGATATTTTCAACAGATTCAGAAAATCAAATCGAAAGATTTGATTGTTTGATTTGTTTGTTTGGGATTTGGTTTTCTGGGTTTTTACGAGTATCTATCTCTGTATTTGTTTGCCTAGAACTTGGGTGGGTAGTGGTGGGGCTGTGCTGTTGATATGTAAATCGTATGCGAATATTAAGTAGCCGCTAAGTGGCGATGGAGATTTCAGTTCATTTAATTTCATTTCGTGGGTATATCGTTAGCTATTTATTAATCACCGACTCGGCCCGAGTTTGTTGCCCAAGTCTTTTGTTACCAGCTCCGCCTGTAAGTCTCTCATTATTTTGTGGTGTGCTTCCCCAGGCCTGCCCAGCCCCAGCGATGCCGCGTATCCGTATTACGGCACGAAGATCGGGGCTCTGACACGTCTGCACCATGGCGTTTCCGGCGATGTCTATGCAGTGGATTCGCGCACGATTTTCATCAAGAAATTCAGCTACGACGGCGAGGCCCCGGCCGCCTACTTCTACGTGGGCAACACGGCCCGGCCCAGCAACGAGGGTGCCACCCGGCTAAGGGATGAGCGTGGCGGCACAGCCTCCCTAACGCGTCGCTACCGGAACAAGGACATCACCCTGTCGCTGCCCGAGGGCAAGACGCTGCGCGACATCAAATGGTTCTCCGTGTGGTGCGACGAGTTTGCGGTTAACTTCGGGGATGTGGCCATCCCGGCCAGCCTGGATTTTCCCCGGCCCCAGAAGATTAGCGCTCTGCGCGGCGTCCACGGCGTGTCCTCCGAGAACATTGTGATCGTGGATGCCCAGACCCTGCTGGTGCCCAACTTCAGCTACGATGGCGAGGCGCCAGGTGGGTAGAACTCTGACTTGCAGACACTTGTGGGTACTATAGGGGAGTTATTTTTGAATATTTCTACAGATGCCAAGTTCTGGGTGGGTCGGGGACAGCGTCCCACATCCGAGGGCCTGCGCATACCCGACGAGAACGGCAAGGAGAATCCGCTGCGTCGCTACGAGCGCAAGACCATCGTCCTGACCCTGCCCGAGGACCTGACCATCTTCGACATCGGCCACTTTGGCGTATGGTGTGAGGCCTTTACCGTCGACTTCGGGCACGTCCGCCTGCCGGAGGGCCTCAATGTGCCGCCATCGCTGAAGATGCTCGGCATCAGCCCACAGGTAAAGAAGCCGATCAGTCAAATTCTCAGCGACCTGAAGCGCTGATTGCCGCCGAGGGGACCAATGTGTGAAAAGCTATTTAAACAACCGTATTTATTCTACTCTACTTTACGTATACGTATTCTGTTGTGTATGCGAATATTTATGCCGAAATGCCGCGGCATTTCCTAGACTCTAAGCTTGCATTTCTTTATACAAGAAGAAGACGAAGTGGAGAGAGATAGAGAGAGTGTGTGGAAGAAGAAGAGGAGGGAGAGATTCCAGACACATTCTATAATATATCTAATATATATGTACTTGTAATACCCACGTGTTTGTTATTTGTGTTTTGTTGTCTTGATCAACTTTTGCTGTTTCGTTGGGAGCGTCTTATACAAAATGAAATCTGTGTGGCATGTCTACTTCTGGGACACTGACCCCCCTATCAACAACTCCTCAAATCCCCCACAACACACACACACACACACAAAGAAAGATACCCACTTACACACACACATACTTATACACATGCACACCCTCCTGGAACATACCCATTCCCGATTCCCTATCCACGATCCACAATCAACGATCCGATCCCCAATACTAACCTCCAAGCGAAATCCAAAAAAAAAAAACAAACAAAAAACATTTTTCATTTTGTAAAAAACCATTCCAAAAAGCAAAATCTTTCGAATACAGCAGAACAAAAAAAACGTGCAAACATTTTGGGTATGCTCAAAATTATGACTTTGGCAATCCCCTCTCCTCCCTTCCTCCACACCACCCCCACACATGCACACACACCCCCATTCACAGCCCCCAACCCACCAACCAGTGCTCCCGAATTCCCATTCCTAAAGCGAAATCTCCCTAAACCAATTCTTTTCCAGTCCAAACTCAACTGCGAGGTGCTCTACGACGATCTGGCCTTTGAGGTGCGCTGGGCCGTGGCCGGGGAGAGCATTGTGGTGCAATTGGTGGCCAAATTGGGTAAGTCATCGGGGATTAGTGCTAATTACGGCGGAAGCTCTTGCCAGCTCCTTACATCCATCCCCCCCCACAACTTACCACTTCCCAATGAGTTGACATTCAACCAAGTGTGAAAACGATTCGAGTTTAGCAGTTTAACAGAGTGGAAGTGGAGTGTGTTAATTTTTGCTGGTGAAGATGAAGATGCTAACTGATGGATAGGCCTTTTTTTTGGTGGAGATAATACACTCGAAAAAATAGGAAAGAAATGTGTGCTCTAAATGTGATCCTACTAAATTGATTTGGCTGCCAGTTCATGCAGTTCTCTGATTCGTATGTGAGATATAATATTTACTACAATTTGTGTGTGTAATGGGCTATCTCCGCCACGCGAGCACTAAATTGCATGAGGTTTTTTTTAAATGATAGCCAGAGTATGTGGCTTGGTTTTTATAAACACAAATTTTGTACTTTTCTATAAAAAAATTCCTCAAAAATGAAAAATTTGTCAAAAAAATCTCTAATTTTGGCTAAAAATGTGTGTTTGAACGACTATTCATTTCATTTGGTCTAGCAGCGAAGCGCGCGGGTCTGCTAGTGCATTATATTTTTATAAATCTCAAAGTAACAAAATTGAAAAACCATCGCATTCCCTAAACTTCAATCGCTTCTACTTAACTGTGAAAAAAATGAAATTCTTCTTTCTTAAATCGAAAAAACGGGGAATATTTTTTTGTGAGTGCAGAGTGAACAAATAACTGAGACAGAGAGGCGCGATCGTCCCATCGGCCCACCCTTGGCCTGACCTATCCCAGGCAGCGACAAGCCTTTGTCCCATGCTGAGGCACCTCGATCAGCTTCAGCTTCTGTTGATTTATGATGCTTTGACATTTTCTCAAGTACAGTTAATACTCGCAAAGGAGAGACAGACACATACCCGTATAGAGTACGGAGGGGCAGCCGGGGGAGAGGGCCAACAATGAAATCCAGTTAGCATCCAAATTGACCGATCAGCATCCACAGCGGCATCAGCAGCATCAGCGATCAGCGATCAGCATCGTTGGCAGAATAACAAGTCGCGAATTATGACGACTGGTTTTATTGCGCAACTGCGAGTGCGGATGGATACATGAATGGATACATGGATGGATGGATGGATGGCAGAAGGCGGGGGGCCACACCGATTTACTGGTTGCATCTTCAATCTCAAGGCATGGGCATGGGCAACGAGCATCGAGGAGCATCGCATCGCATCGCCATAGTTATAGTTGCAATAACATCTCCATCTAGGAGCCACTGCTACTGCCACTGCCACTGCCGCTGGTCTTGGAACCGCTAAGAATGCCGGCAGGAATTTTCACCTGGAAAATGCCCGCCAACCGGTTGGCCAGGCCGGAATTAGGTCAAGCAACTTTCGTTGATTGCCATTTCCCGTAGAATTTTCATAACAGCAATCCAGAGCAGACTCCACCCCTCTCCCCCCCTACCATTCCCCCACCCAGAGTGCTTCTCTCATTCTCATTGCTCCTCCACAGAACCGAACAACTACATGTCCTTCGGCATCTCGCCGAACAGGAACATCAGCCAGATGATCGGAGCCGATGCCGTCGTCGCCTGGGTGGACCCGGAGACGGGCAACGGCTTCGCCCAGGACTACTTCCTGGAGGGCAAGGCCCAGTGCTCGGGCAGCCGAGGCGCCTGTCCCGACACCAAGATCATGGAGAAGACCAACTCCATCCGACTGCTGAATGCCGCGATGGTCAATGGCTACTCGATTGTCACCTATCAGCGATCGCTGGCGGCCACCGATCGCCTGGATCTGCCCATCTCCGTCACGGACGCCGAGTCCGTGGTCTGGGCCATCGGACCCCTGAACGACTACAAAGAGGTCTCCTTCCACACCTTCTACAACAAACATCTGCACCAGATCGAGTTCGGTCGCCAGCCCAAGTGGAACTGTCCTCTGCCCGAGGGCGCCAAGCCGGGCAGCAGCTCCGCCGAGCAGGAAGACGCCGCTCCGCTGGCCCAGAGCTCAACCGGAGGCAAGGGCTATCCGCCCGCTGGACACCCCAATCTGGAGCCCGAGGAGGAGTTCTATGAGAATCGTGCCGAGGCTCTGCATCGCCAGCAACCTCAGAGGCGCCAGGAGACGGCCATCATTACCCAGCGACGCCCGGTGCCCACACCCAAGCCCGTAAACAGCAATGGGGCCTGGGACATTCCGGCCATCCAGTGCCACGAACCGGAGGACGGCGTCTTCTACGCCCAGATGGGTCCCACTGGAGGCAAGCATGGCTATCCAGCCATCACGGGTGAGTATTTGTTTGACCTTCCTTCTACCTTTTGATCTCTAATCTCTCTTTGCTGTAGGCCACGTGGGCTGGGGCATTTCCTGGTACATCAACGGCCTGCTCATCCCCGAGATCCATGTGGTGCGCGGCAAGACCTACACCTTCGTGGTGGAGGGAGGCAACAACCCCGACATCCCCGCCAAGTACCATCCGTTCTACATCAGCGATGATCCTGTCGGAGGCTACGAGCACAAGCGCGAGGAGGAGAAGAAGGTGAGTCCACAATTTGGGGAGTAAATGAATTAAATTAATTAATTAATTAATTCCCAGGCTGTTCGCATATTTGCTGGAGTCCATCGCTCGCGATCGGGTCAGGTGACACCGACGGGCGTGGGCCGCCTGTGCAACTGGACTCCGGATGTGGAGGGGCCGCCCGCCGATGACTACCAATCCTTTGGGGCCTACCAGCGCACCCTCACACTGAAGTGCGATGCTGGCGAGCCTGGAGTGATCAGCTGGAAGCCCGATAGGAATACACCGGACACCGTGTACTATCACTGCTTCACCCACCGCTATCTGGGCTGGAAGATACACGTCCATGACTCGTGTGAGGGCGATGTCGGCGGCCAGGGGGCAGCCTCCGAGCAGCACGAGATCCGTCTGCCTGCGTCTGCGGCCGAGCCGGCGCCCGTCCACGAGGACTATGCCGCCGAGCCATCGATCCGACACGAAACCCAGGTCAGCCCCAACGATAATTTTTTATTGAAGCACCAAACCGATTTGATTAAGAACCACAATATGAACGGAACACCGCCTAAACTGAGTTTTGAAATAACGAAATCTTCGGAAATAACCAAACTGATTTCAGATGGCATCCGCGCTGCTGAGGCTCTCGAGGAGAGCCTTCTAAGGAACCACCCACACTCCAACTCCAACTCAAACTCCAATCCCAGCCCCAACCCCCACCAGAACGAAGTGAGCTCGGGTCCCCATTCGCCGATACGTCCTAAAGACCACCACCAGATAACCATCAACGGCTCCCGATTGCCCCCGCAACTAGCCACCGTCCGGCCCGAGATACTGCTCGGCGAAACCCATTCTCAAAAATCATCTGCCTCCGCATCCGCATCTGCATCCCCCTCATCGTTGTCGCTGCCCACTCATCCGAAACTCCCGATCTTTGCCACTGGCCCACATCTCATTCACAACTCTCACTTGCACTTGCACCGCCTGCACCATTCGCAGCATGCCCCCCCGCACCCGCCCTCGATTATAAGCCCCCATCTGCACCCGCACCCGCATCCACCTCATTACCACAACAATCTAACCAGTAACCTTCCAGCGCTCGCCCAGAAAACGATCGGTCTGTCCGAGTATCTGCGTCCGCCGCAGAATGCGCCGCTCTTCCATCCGGTGAAGCTGCCCGGGCGACGGCCCTATCCCGGTCCCATCAAGAAGGTGCCCGCCTCCAGGCCCATCCTTCCGCAGCAGCATCCGCATCCGCATCCGCATCCAGCAGCCATCCTGCAGCAGTCCTCGCTGATTGTCAATCACTATCGCAAGCCCGTTCCCAGTCTGCTGAAGCCGTTCGTCAAGGAGAAGCCCTTCCCCCTGCAGCCCATAGCCGCATCGGTGCTGCTGCTTGGACAGCCCACGGAATTGGGGGCCAGCGGCCAGCGCAAAGCGGAGGTGCACGGGGAACGCTCCAAACCGAAACAAAAGCCAAAGCCTGTCATGCCTGTGCCAGTGCCCTACTTAGACCACGAACCGCAGGGATCCCAACAGAGCACGGCCTTCTTTAACCTCCACGCGAAGCCGGAGCAGAAATCCATCCCGACTACTATGCCAAGCACCACCAGCACCGCCACGACCATCGTGAAGCGGCCCCTGCAGAAGGAGCCCTCGCCCCAGGAGATTGCCAACATGCGACCAGCCGTCAATCAGGGATTCAAGCCCGATACCGTCATTGTGGAGAGCGGATTCCGGCCGATTATGCGGACCGATGGCAGCGGTGTGCAGCTGCCGCCGGAGCTGATCGAACAGGTGGCCCATCGACGCGAGGATCCGGGCACAGAGATCGACGAGGCCATGGAAACGGACACACTCTTCCTGGCAGCCCAGCAGGGGGGGAGCGAGACGCAGAGCTTCGAGCCCATGTTCATACCCTCTCCCCTGGACAGCACCAACGCCTCCATGCAGATGAAGAAAGCGGTCCCAGAGGCAGACGTGGACGTGGAGGCATCGGCCCTTAGATTACCTTCGGCAGCAGTGGAGCATGCTCTGCCCTCAGCCGCCCAGCTGCGCAAGCCGACCTTGAGTGAATTGTTCGGCGAGGATCTGGAGGAACTGGAGGAGATGGAGGGCAAGCTCGATGACGAGGAGCTGGAGGAGGAGCCGGTCCTGCCGTCCAAGAAAACAACTACGGCAGCCGTCGATTTGTCGAGCACCACTCAAGCGATTGCCACCCCGGAGCAGGAGCGAGAGCACGAGCACGAGCTCTTCGACGATGACATGGCTAGCCTTTTCGGGCCAGATTTGCAGGAGGAAGAAATCTATGCGGATGAGCTGGAGCCGGACGAAAAGCTGGCAGCAGCCGCAGAGCGCATCGATACCTACTACCTGCCGCCGGACAACCGAAAGATTCCCCACGCCGGACTGCCCAGTGGGGCGTTGTATACGTTCGATGGCAAGAGCGTGGTGGACGGGTCCCTGGTGCTGCCCCCCAAGCTGGATGCACGGGACAATGGCCTCTTGAGGCACTCGCACTACGGGCTCACTCCTCTGGAGCAGCTGATTCGGACAACGCCGCAGTTTGGTGCTTTCCACGGCGAGCTGCCGGAGGAGTTCCAGTCAACGGAGAGTCCTGTTCGGCCTGGTGCTCAGCCCGTGACGGAGTACTCCAACCCGGTGCCTTTCACGCGCACCAGTTCCTCCGATTTCCCAAGTAGCAGCAGTAGCAGCAGCAGCAGCACCAGCTCCAGCACCGGAAGCGGAAGCACAATCTTTTCGCAGTCATCGACATCGACATCGTCATCGCCATCCCCATCATCCTCATTGAGACCCATTTCCACCAAACTGCACCTAATCACGTCCGACAGCAGCAGCAGCCGCAGCCGCAGTCGCAGCCACGGCCACAACACGTAGGGCATGCAATAGTGAAATTCTGAAATTAGCATAAAGCTGCGAGCAGTTAACCATTTGTGGGGCTTACTTATAACCACGTAACATTTAAACCTGTATTAGCCTGTAGTTTGTCTTTTCTTATGTGTTTAATTAATATGATGCTCTTAATTTTAAACGAAACGCATGAATTTTATTAGCTAAGCTAAACGATATGTTTAAACCGCATTTTAGTCGTTGTGAAATAAAACAAAGAAGGAATAATTTCGTTTAGTCGTTGTGAAATAAAACAAAGAACGAATAATTTCGTTTGAATGCCGTTCCCGATATTCAACTATGTTCAAAATTGATGGCTCCCCAGCGCCACAACGCCCACAAATAATACATTTCTGCATGCTTTGATACAAAATTTGAATTCTTAACTGATTTTATATATACAATGTTACCGCAGGGCATGCACATCTGGTCACACGCGGCCGCTAGATATTTTATATGGCACTCGATATTTATAGCAAAAGCGATAAAAGCACTGCCGCAGCGCTGCTTGCAGCTGAACTGGAAAAACAATTGGGCGCATATATCTCTCTCGCTCTCACTGCATGCCTTTTGCATAAGGCTGTCGCTAATTTTGCAGCAAGTCCCGCTTCATGGTCTAATGTCATACGGCTATAAAGTATGAAATTCAGCATACATTTTGGTGCAGCCCTGGTGAACCGATACTTAGCACATTTTTCGTGCGCAGCCCTGGTACGATATGCTGTTTGCGATACCCAAACACACACGTGACAATCATGAGTAAATTCACGCATTCCGTAAAAGTTCCAACCCAATATAAGGCCACAGCCAAAATATTAAAAGTTGCCCTGGAAAAACAAAAATCCATCAAATCTCTAATATTCGAGGAAAAGCATGCAGTAAGCCTTGACGCCACACAACCAAAGCAACGAGCTATCAAATCACATTTTCCCATCCCACTCCACAGCGCGTTCGAAGTCTGCAAGCGGTGCTGAAGCATTATAGCGACAATCGGGGTGCCGTGGACAACGCCATTGAGGAGACGAGTCTGCTGAAGGACAATCCCAATCTCGACTCGGCCCTGGCTAAGGTTCTGGTGACGGAGCTTATATTCGGACGGGGACAGCTAAACGGCGACAGCAAGCCGGTGCAAACGGTTCGCGAGTACAAGGAACGATTGGAGAAGGCCATAAGTGGGTCAAACATCCAAAAGAAAGGCAGGTGCTCCTACATTGACGTATCAGTAAACGTATTAGCCGGTTGAAAGCAGCACACAATGGGCAAAAAGAACAAGAAACCAGAAAACGTATTGGCCGCTGAGCCCGTTCCATCGGCCGATGATGTTGATGCACAAATTGCAGAACGTCCCCGCCAGCAGTCTATAGATCGCAGCTTGGAGGTGTTTCTCTGGCTCTTGGCCTATAGTTTTCTCATGTTCACGCTGCCCTTCCTGGGCTTTTTTGGTGTGCAGAGCTGGCTGCAAGAATCCTTCCCCGCACTGAGTGCTTTCGAACGCAATTGCTATGCCGTGCTGACTGCCGTCTTGGTGGTCAACGCTGTGGTGGCTCTGTACGTGCTGAAGGCATTCCGCGAAAAGGATCCGCCTACTGTGGAGCAAATCGAGCAGGACGAAGCTGAGCAGAAGAAGGACCAGTAACATTGTCTTGAATCAACTAAAATAAAAGTACATTTAACACACTTTTAAACGCGGCTCTTTCATTTTGTATCACCTCACAGAGCCAAATCCGCGCTATGTCCGCGTCAATACGAATCTGCTCAGCCTTGCCGAGGCATTGGAGTACCTGGCCGGCGAGGAATGGCGGCGGAAGGAGCTGCCAGCCGAGGCAACCTATGCGGACTTTCTGACTGCCATCCGGGCCATGGAAGAGGACGAGTTCATAACGGACCTGCACGTCGAGGGCGTACTGGTATTCCATCCCAAATGGGCACACTACTGGGCCGGCCACGACTTCGTTCACAGCAAGAAGTTCATACTGCAGAACAAGGCCACCAGTCTGGCTGCCGAATTGCTGGCACCGCCAGTGGGATCCACCGTACTGGACCTTTGCGCCGCTCCGGGCATGAAAACGCTGCACATGTGCAATGTGATGCAAAACAAGGGACGCATTTATGCCGTTGAACAGTCCCAGGAACGGTACAGGGCCTTGTGCGATATTACCAATGAGGCGGGATGTGAGATTGTGACGCCCATTCTTGGCGATGCCTTGACCATGGGTGAGTCAAATAATCTAAACGTAAGTGATTGTCCATCCTTAAATATTCCTTCCGTTTGTAGATGCAACCCGCTGTCCGGATGTGGAGTATATCCTGGTGGATCCCAGCTGCTCCGGCAATGGCATGCAGAGCCGTATCAGCGTCTGCGACGAGCAGAAAGACGACAAGCGCCTTTACAAGCTGGCGGGCCTGCAGATCAAGATCCTGTCGCATGCGATGAGCGCATTTCCCAACGTCAAGCGAATCGCCTACTGCACGTGCTCGCTGTGGAAAGAGGAGAACGAGCAGGTGGTGCAGCGCTGCCTCCAGCTGAACCCCTCCTTCAAGATGCTCAGCTGCAAGAAGGCGCTGCGCAACAAGTGGCAGAACGTGGGCGACAAGGAGTACGCCAAAATTGGCAAGAACTGCCTGTACTGCCTGCCCGACAGTGACCTGACCGACGGCATCTTCCTGGCGCTGTTCGAGAAAAAGCGAGACGGCGAAGAGGATTAACAGTTACAATAGAAACACGGAGGGCAGACTGTTGATTATCTTTATTTGACATATTTTTCGATTGCATTACTTGAACTTCATTTATATACATTTTTATAAAAAAAAATTGAAAAAAAAATTCGTGTTTGAACTTATGGTTAAGTACATGATCCCGATTGGATTATAACATATTTGAAAATATGTAGATAATGATGATTGGTTTTATATTAAACCATCCGAATTGGATGTATATTTATAAAAAAAATTTAAAATAAACCTATTGAATTTTGAGTGACATGATTTTGAATGGATATAAGGTGAACATTTATAAAAAAATTGAAAAAATAATGGTCATGATAGACCTACGATTATGATAAATTATTCGAACGAATGAAGAACATGATTGCATAAATATATAACATTTATATACTCGACTCGGATAAATATGTATGTGTAGGTGAGTAATGTATATCCGATACATGTAATAAAATTTTCTCTATCAACTATTTAGTGTCAAATTTTAAAAAATACAAAATCGTTTGTTTCTCATGTTACAAAATTTGAAATTAAATTCTAATACGATTGCCAGATCGAAATTCAGTCCTCAATTTCAAAATTTTGTGTATCAAATACATAGTGCTGTTTCGCTATTTGCCTTTGTGAATATGTGGCAGAAATTCCGTAGACAAATTCTTTTCAAATTTCGACTTAACAATTACAACGATGTTGTGAGTATTCCTAATTAATTATTTGGTTCTTAGAAACATTGATTTATGAAAAAAAAAAAAAAAATTGTAGATATGGGATAAAATGTTGATTTGAGTGATCAGTCACTGACTACTCTCTTAGACGCAGACTAGTTTAAGAAACTATAAATTCGAACGCGCCAGGCGCTAATATCTAGTATCTTATCCAGCACAGGAACCGAAATCGCATATATATAGAGCTATATACGCGCAGTTTAAACTGCCAGAGTTTCCGTGTGGTTTCGGCTAGACTTTTTCTAAACCTTCATCTGCTGCTTGTAGTAGCTGCTCTTTGCCAGGCGGAATGACTCCGCCTTGATGGCGTCTTCCATGGTTATGATCGGCTTCTTCGGGCAGTATTTGATGGTGTGCGCCGAGTCGCCCGATGCCCCGCATATCGGGCACACATAGGTGCGCAGCTTGGGGCACAGCACGCGATTCAAATTGTCGCGAACCGAGTGACTGTTGACCACCGCCTCGGGTTCGTTGTTGTTCTCACAGAACACGCAGTGGCGGCTGACCTGTTCACGGGCGAAAATATAATTCAATACAATTAGAACTCGCTCAAGCCATTCGAATCGCAAGACGTACCTCTTTGGGCCTGTAGCGCTTGTTCATCTTGTTGTTGTTGTTACTTGGATTGGTGCCATGTCGGAAATGATCCGGCTGCAATGGCAGCCCTAGTCCCACGGCGCTCAGATTGTTTGATGCTGCCTGAGCCTGACCCTGCGCTTGCACCTGCAGTCCCGCATTGGTTGGCCCAATGCAGGGCATGTAGGCCATGGAGCGCCACACATTGTTCAGCTGCTCGCGATAGTTTTGGAGCCAGCGTGCGGACAGTGGGGCAGGTGCGGGCACAACCTGCGGTGGATGATTAGTTGCTGCTCCCGCAGAGGACAAATTGCGTTGTAGGAGATTCGCCGGCGAAGGGGCCGGACTGTAAGCGAAGCAATTCAGATCATCGCTGACGTATCCGTTGCTCGCAAAGTCCTGCATAGCATCCTGCGTAGAGCCGGCCACATTTTCTGCGAAATTTAATGTCATAATGCATCAGAAATAGATTTTGTGCAGTTTTCAGCATATTATTTATTTAAAATGGCGGCATTTCGCGTCTGTTTTGATCAACTGGCAAGTGTTGGGTAATGCAAATTAATTCGATGCATACAGAAGTACTGTGCAAGGGCAGTGACCCGAAAACTTGATAACTGTACCTGCATCTGTTCTGTTCTCTATCTTCTCTCTATTTTCCCCCATTTCGTAATTCGATCTTCTCTCCTGCTCCTACTCACCTGCCGGGCCGCTTGTCAGCTGAGCAAATACCTTCAGGGAGCGTGCTATCTCATCCTTCTGCTGATGATTCACGCCAGCAGCGGCCGCGGATGCGGCCAACGCCAAGTGATGGTTGGCCAGAGCCAATTGCTGCTGCTGCTGCTGGATGATCAGGTGGTATTGGTAATGCTGGTGCAGCAGCATGTTCTGGCCGGTGTGGATGTTCATGTTCATGTTCATGTTACTGTTGTCCGTCAGCAGAGGGAACTGAGTCTGGGAACCGAATTGCGTGGGTTCCGGGGTCAGGGGAGTGCTGGGTGGACTCAGTGTTCCCGACAAGACGCTGGGCGTCGGCGGCAGACTGGAGCTGCCAGAACCTAGCGTGGATGCCGTGTCCAAGTACAGGTCTTGGAGGCCCAGCAGGTTGAGGCCGCCCCTGCTATGGAAAGCCGCATAATTGTCCTGCAACGGTTGGCAAAAGTACGGGGGCGCATAAACAAAGCGGCGACAGATAATGGCGTCCGTGGGCACTTACGTTTGAGGCGTTGGCGTTGCCTTCCAGGCTGCTGCGAAACATGACAAAGTCCAAGTGTTTACCGTAATTTGCGCTTTGCGCTTTGCACCAAATCTCACACTCACGAAAACCGAGTAAAGCCTAATTTTTTGAAGTATACGCGTTACTTCTTCACTTCACTTATAACAATTGTTTGTACAAAATAAACTCAGTTTGCGCGGCGTCGAATTGGCGCGTAATGTACTTTGCTTTGATCCCGAAGAAAGACAGACCGCAGACAGACTACTGGCGCCAGCTACAAAAGCACAGAGAAAAATTGACTTCTTGGAATAGGCGGCGATTTTCCCCAAGCGAAGTAACGGTTCTATGCTCTCTCAGCTGGCTGGCGTCACCAGTCATTCCAAATGTGTACAAACATAAACACAATATCATATAAAACCTAGACAGGGATCCACTTATCAAAAACAAGAAACGGGACACCGACAGAACATTTACTAGACAAAACGAAACAAATATTAATTTTTGTAGGGTATCGGGCCGTATTTCGAACTCCGCGCGCCCTACACTCGTTGCCCAACCCTCGTTGCTCGCCAGCCCTGCTCTGCTGGTCAAAAACAGCTGACTGGCTGCTGGCGCTGATACGTGCGTGGTTCATAGAATTACATAAATTTGGAGCCTCTGACGCGATATTGCCCGGCCTTCATCACTGATCGAACAACCTGCGAAATATCCTCGTAGCAGCTAAACCCGTCATCATGGTACGTTCAAAAATTGTGGGTGCCCGTAGCGGCATACAGTTGGGGCAGCTTACATGTGACCATTTCGAGGTTAAAATGGGCGATTCGATTAACGTGAGTCCACTTCTCATTACAGTACAGACTGGCTGCCCTTGCGCGGGATCGTGCCTGCCTCTTCACGTGGCAACAGGCGTCGCAGAATTTGCAACATCCGCAGGTAAGCTTTTGGTTTCAAATTCTTTTGGTTTCCATTAATCCGGGAATAGCTTGCCCAGCAGTCTCGCTTTTATAGTGCGCCTGGACGCAAGACCGGCTTCTTCTCTCAATTAATCGACAATGTGCGAAATGAGATGGACAAGAGCAAGGAGATCAAGGACAACATCCGCAAGTTTCGGGAGGAGGCACAGAAACTGGAAGAGTCCGATGCTCTGAAGTCGGCGCGGCAAAAGTTCAACATTGTCGAATCGGAGGCGCAAAAGTCGTCGAGCAAGCTGAAAGAACAGCTGGATGCCCTCAAAGACAAGGTGGGCGATGTAATCGACGACGCCTCCAAGTCGGACCTGGCCAAAAAGGTCAGCGAGAAGGCCAAGGGCGTCAGCGATACGATCTCGGATACCAGTGGCAAGCTGGGCCAGTCGGGTGCCTTCCAAGCCATCTCCGATACGACGCGAATCATCAAGAAAGAGATGGACATGTCGAGCATAGAAAATCGCGTGTATCGTGCACCAGCGAAGTTGCGCAAGCGCGTTGAAGTGGACATGTCCGAAAGTACTCGTATTTTTGAGCCGAATACGGAAGACCTGGGTAAGTGGATCCAGGGGTCAAATACCGAAAACATTCATTGAGCTCTGTACCTCTCAGGTGTGGAACTCCATAGAGACTCGAAGTTTAGCCAGTCGTGGGAGAATTTCAAGAACAACAATACCTATGTGAACAAAGTACTCGACTGGAAGGTCAAGTACGAGGAGTCTGAGAATCCCATGATCCGTGCCTCCCGCATGCTGACCGAAAAGGTGTCGGACGTGATGGGTGGTCTCTTCTCCAAAACGGAACTATCCGAGACGATGACCGAGCTGGTTAAGATCGATCCCAACTTCGACCAGAAGCAGTTTCTGCATGATTGTGAAACTGATATCATTCCCAACGTTCTGGAGGCGATTGTGCGTGGCGATCTGGAGATACTGAAGGACTGGTGTTTCGAGAGCACTTATAACATCATTGCCACGCCCATTGCTCAGGCGAAAAAGTCTGGCTATTACCTGGACTCGAAGATCCTGGACATTGAGGACATTGACCTGATCATGGGCAAGGTCATGGACCAGGGACCCGTGCTGATCATCACGTTCCAGGCGCAGCAGATCATGTGCGTGAGGGACCAGAAGGCCAAGGTTGTCGAGGGCGATCCCGAGAAGGTGATGCGAGTGGCTTATGTGTGGGTGCTCTGCCGCGACCGAGAAGAACTTAACCCCAAGGCCGCCTGGCGGCTCCTGGAGATCTCGGCCAATGTCAAGGAGCAATTTGTTTAGGCGCGCTCCTCGCGGAAGTTAGAAGTTTTAAGTTTCTCATTAATCTGATCTGAACCACACCCACGGACACTTTCCACGAAATCGACCCAAAGGACTCTAAAATTTGTACAGAATTTTCGCTTTTGATTACCTCGAAAGTTTTGTCATCTGCTAGTCGAGTGCGTCCCGTTGGCCTGGAGCTGCTGGTCGGTTTCCTGGCCATCTGTGATCCAGTAGCCTGCTGGTCCAGCGCGACGCACCCAACGACGTTCACATCCGGCGGTTATCCGCCGGCTACGCTCCCCACTGGCCGTCCATGCCTGCCTCTCACCATATATATATGTAGCATATTTTTACCCACCATGTAAGCTGTATATTTGCGATTGGCAGGAGATTGGCGTCGTGATCGGTGCGTGGCGTGGCCCGCGGGACCGCCGAAACACCGCTTGTGTCAGGAAAACAATTTATGCATCAGGCATATTCGTATGATTAGTGACTGTTAAGACAAATTGTTGAGTTTAGAGTTTGTTAGGTATCTTAAGGGCCCTTCAGACCCCCCTATTTGTAAATACAATGGCAATCGGACGTACAGTCCACGAATGCCTCTTGGAAAGTTTAGAAAATAAATCATAAAATACATTAAGTAAACCATTGAATTTATTTTCGAATATTTCAGCCGCATTATTCTCTCGGAAGAGAGACATTATTGTGCTGTAAGTATAGATTTGATATTTTTTACTGGTCCTTTATATATTATAGAGGATAGCCAGCCCTCCTGTATATTAAGCACATTTTACAGAACCTATATCTATACCGCTGCTGAACTTCATATCCCAATCCAGGGAACTATAGGAACACAAAGAGTTGTACAACCCCAGAAAGCTCTTAAATAAAGTAACAAATATTATATTTTAGTAAGTAATGAAAATTCGTTGTCCTGTAAACAACTCAATTAAAAATTTTTTTTTTAAATTCAACCGCTCTTTATACGCCAGCTGGAACCAGAAACAAAACTTCACTCGTGGAATGGAACCAGAACCTGCTTTCGACGATGCATCGTTTCCAGATCGGTTGCTGCCGATGGTACGATGGTATCGTACTGTACTGGATGACTCAGTCGCTGCGATCGGAAGAGCTTTTGACGGTTGAGAAAAGTTTGGCGTTTCGTTTTGGATTGGATCGTTTTCGTTTCAGTCCGAAAGAAAAGCTTGCCGCGAACTAACGCTCAAAACGACACTGGCCGCCTTGAAAATAATACCTATACGTGCCCCGCTGTAAATAGCTAAAGTAGGGTGAAAAAACCCCAACAGCAACACGAGACCAACGCTTATTCATTTGGCCAAAATATCCAACTGTCGGGTGGCGCGGAAGAGATTATAATTTGTGCGAGTGATAAGAAATTTATTGATAAAAGAAGTATCTATATCTATTACGGCAAAAAGAACGACTCGGAATGGGTGACGGCAAAAGTTTAACGTACTGCAGCCTGTTTTTGCTGGTTCTGCTGCTGGCAGATTGCTGTAAGTACCACCAGAGCAGCCATCCAATGAGAAAGATTGTTCAAAGATACATAGAAGATAGATAGATACTCGTAGATAGAAGGCCCCAGAGCAAACAGACACGCAATCCAGGCAGCGTCTCAATATTGATTCTTGTACGTTTACGAGTACGAGCCCATTACCTGGAAACTAGTTTCGCGCGCAGCTGGAGGAGCCGGAGCGACCACTTGGATAGACAGTTTTACAGTTTACCCTTTGCCTTAAGTGTCTGCTGTTAAGTGCCTCTGGTCAGGCACTGGGGTCCGGTTCGGGACCGTAAGCCAGGCTTGCAGCGCGCATAAATATCAGCTTTTATAATGGGGGCAGGGGGACTGGACCGCCTGCAGTCGCGACAAGACGCAGCCATGAATTGGCCATCAAGGTCCCCCCAACTAGCTGCAATTCGCAAAAAGAAAGACAGAGAAAGAGAGAGGTCTTAGTGCCAGGGGACTCCAACTGATTGGCAAAATGTCCATCCTGTTTGATAAGATTTCGCCAGGCATTTCGACATGTAGTGATTACATGATTGGTACCCAGATACATATACGTATAGTACACATGTTTGTCATGGGATTTTCTGATAAGCAAACCGATTCCTACGCAGCTTTGGCTCTTCGACAGATGTCACAAAGTGGATCAATGGCTTAAGTTACCAACTGGAGGCCTCCTCCATTGTCGTCACGTAGTCGCGAAATCAAGTCTGGGCGGCTTATGAATGCCAAATGCAATGAAATGCAAGACTTGTCTGATATCACGGGTCTTGGCTGTTGGTTTAAATGGATCTTTAACATTGGAGGAGCTCGTTACTGGCATTAGAAATGTGTGTTGATTGTTTGTGCTATATAGTATATACGCGGACTGGTTTGCCCAGTCCATACCTCCATACCCCACCACACACAAACACACCTATCAGTATATTTGTATGCCGGTTTTTAGCCTCAACACGCTTTTCGTTTTTGTTTGCCAAAAAGCGTAGCCAAAAATTCATGTCAACTGATAAATCCAGGCAGCAAAACAATTCAGGTTGTCTGGTTCTATGCTTCTATGGTTCTACATATCTGTATCTGGTTGGATTTTTATGGCCCAGCCAAAAGGTGCTAGTGGCGAAATCTTCGGGCAAATATTTGATCTTCTCTGAATTGCTTAGGGTTGATCTTTTCAGGGAAGACAAACAGCAGCAGCAACGGTTTTGATAAGCTGTAACCAAATACTTGTGCTCCGCTAATTCACGGAACTCATTATCTGTTTTCTGCTTAATTGCTTTCTCTTTTAGCCCATGCCAAGCCCTCAAAGGACCCGGCCAGCACCGACTCGGAGCTCAGTGATTTGAGTGGATCGGAACCCAGAAATAAAACATCTGTCAGAGCTGCTGGCGAGGAGGTAAGTTAAGTGGTAGTCCCCCTGAGGAGCCGGGTAACTGGGCCAGGGGACAAAGCCCAGTGTCCCGAGCCCCAACCTGACATGACTGACGCACTGAGGCATTAAGTAACGACCCAAGCCCCATGCCAATGAAATACGATCCGTCGCTGAATCGGGTTCTGTCCCCTGGTGCTGATGTTGGCTGCATTTTTTCGGTTTATTTTTATACAGAACCGGAAATTTACGCTCTTCACAAACTGTTTATTTATTTTCACTTTGATTAAATGCAAAACCGCAACGCACGCGCGGTGATTGCCTTTTAAGGCTCCTCCTCTCCTCGCACAGAAAGACAGAAAGTACCACGAGGGGCTCCAGCACAAAAAGGCACGCAATGAAACTTTCAGTGGCCGAACATTTGCATAAAATTAAAGAAAACCAATCCGCAGCCAGCCATAAATGCTGATGAGGCTTTTCAGCGGATTAGTCACGAAATTCCATCAAACTGGGCCTCAGACTGAACGAGACAACAAACGTACATAGCTCCCTTTTCCCAATAACCCCTTTTCGATGAGTCAGAGCCACAATCCGATTGAAGTTCTAGGTAATTCCTCAAAGTCTGACGTTTGAATGCCGCTTGCCCCCCAGGGTGTTCCCCAAGACGACGCGTTTTGATGGTATTACGGATTACGGATTTCGAGATCGCTCATCTCTCGTCTGGATGGTCGTGCTTGCCACCTTTTTATACCCGGTACTCGAAGAGTAAAGGGGTATATTAGATTTGTGCAAAAAATTAATGTGTGTAACACCCAGAAGGAAGCGTTTTCGACCCCATAAAGTATATATATTCTTGATCAGCATCAATAGCCGAGTCGATATAGCTATGTCTGTCTGTCCGTCCGTCTGTCCGTCTGTCCGTCCGTCCGTCTGTCCGTCTGTCCGTCTGTCCGTCTTCATTAGCGCCTATAGCACAAAGACCATAAAAGCTAGAGGAACACAATTTTGTATCCAGACTCCTGTCCTAACGCACTGTTACAAGTGTATTTCAAAATTTCGCCCCGCCCCCTTCCGCCCACTCCAAGGACGAAAATCTGTGGCATGCACAATTTTAAAGATACGAGAAAACTAAAAACGCAGAATCATAGAGAATGAGCATATCTATCAGATTGTTGAATCTGGATCAGATCAGATGATAAATATAGCTACAATGAAGAAAACCATTTCGAAATGCATCGTTCCCTCTCGCTCTCTCTCACACACAGGGGTAGGCGCTATGCCTGATCGAATTTTTTGACGCCTAGTTCTCAGAGACTATAAGAGCTAGATCAACTAAACTTTCTATCCAAGCTCCTGTTATATCAAACCGAGACGAGTTTGTTTTAAAATTTGGACACGCCCCCTTCCGCCCCCACAAAAGATGAAAATCTACAATTTTGAAGATACGGGAAAACCAAAAACGCAGAATTATAGAAAATGACTATATCTATCAGAGTATTGAATTTGGATCAGATCGGATTATAAATATAGTCAGAAGGAACAAATGAAATTTCAGTGGCCTCCCAAGCGCAGACTGATTCCCTCTCTCTCTTGCACACAGCCGTGTATGTATATGTAGGAAGTAGATAAAGACATGTAGAAAAGGCAGATGTAAAAAAAGTATGTAAACAAATATGGAAACATCTAATATATAAAAATCTCCGAAAAGGTTGACTTAATTATTTTTGTTTGTCTTTTTTGGCTAAAACTAAATTTATCCCTTTTGCGAACATGTAATAATGTAATTTATTACAAGCTCACATACATATATACTGACTGAGTACCGGGTATAAAGTAGAGCCGCGGCGTAGACGCGGCTCACAACGTTCCCCCTCGTTATATATATTATTATGGCCCATTGTCATGTGGTTTGTCGTTAGCTGTAAACAAATCGGACAATTACACGAAACGAGATAAAGTCTGATCCCTGTACGAGTGGCTGTGCCTGGGCCAGAGACAGAGGCAAGTCACGTAGTCGTAAAATATTGTTACTGCCAATTACAGAGTTCACCCGGCGACCCCTTCAAGCCATCAAGGTCAGCAATCTGTGGGGACAGATTGACAGACAGACAGTGAGAGTGATCATTAGAAGTCAGCTTCGGTAAACAGATCTTGCTTTGTATTTACATACTTGTAGTGGTTATACAACAAATAGTTGGGGCAGTTAGGGGCCAACAGTAGGAGGCTATTCAGAATGAGAGTGATTAGGAGAGTACTACAATTTCATTCATCATTATATAGATGGAATAGGATCAGAGTACCAACCGTTTGAGCACTCAGAGAAAAGCGAGATTAAAAGTAAATATTCGATTTTTAAGTGAACTTAAATAGAATTCAATTTGATGTGAAACAAAGACTATAAAATATTGTTTTTGGTTTCTTGGAACCGACTTGTGCGCCTCGACAGAACTGTATTTTGTTATTTAATTTTGATAATTTTTTAGAGTCTTTAGCTTAAACATATATGTATTAAAAAGTTTTTTAAATACGGCCCATGTTTAATCCTAATATAAAAAATAAAAATATAAAAAGTAGGAAATAAATATAATTTAAATATAAAATATAATTTGAATTAAAAATATATTTATTTGTAATATAAAATATATTTTTTTTTAATATGAAATATATTTTATTTAAATTGAAAATATATTTAAATGAAATATTTCCACATTAATGTCAAAATTTGAATGAAAACACTTTCTCTTTACCAATTTCCACTCTCGGGCCAAAACGATTGATATACATTTTCAAATCTTTGTGAAAAAATTCTCAGTGCGTTTTCTTTTTTCGTAAATTCTTTTTTCTTTCGGTGTATGATTTGAGAGTCAAATATAGTAAACAGTTTTTCAAAATATCCACATATCTAAAAAGCTGCTTATATGACCTCTCTGATAACAAGGATTATTTACTGTTTACGTAAACAAAGCCCCAAAAAAACTGTAATTTTAAAACACAACAAATTTCTTAACCCTTATCACTCGCGGTTATCCTACGTAATTTGAGCTCTGACGAGGTGCTACGCTCAAAATATGATTAATAACCCATAAAGAATTTGGCTTCCTGAACATTTGAACATTTTTAGCTGCTGAGTCAGCGAGAGCTCCGTTTTCCTGGGGGCAATATTTGCTCAAAATACATCAAACTATTGCGGCGAATTCTATAAAGATGATCTCAAAATTAGGTCTCAAAAAACCGGAGAACACGCCCCCACCTCAAGCACGACGACACCCACAGAAAGTTAGAAACTTGTTGCGGACCATAAAAATTGGCATAGAATCACGTGCCACGTGAAAATCAATTACGCAAAGCCCGCAAAGCCGCATCGATGACATCGAATGCTTATTTGTTGAATGCCCCCAGCCCCAGCCCCAGGCACAGGCATAGGCCCAGGTCCGATGACTGATGACGGGCTGTACAAATACGAGTAAGAGTGCGAGTATACATTAACGTTAACGGTTTCCCCTGCGGCTACGTGTCTAACTTTAAGCGGGTGTCCCTGTATCCGTCCCTGACATTTAAACAATTTGTGTTTCCGTTGCAGTCCGTCGACTCGGATGCGGACTCCGGTTCGTCGGAGCTGACGCCGAACTCGTACCCCCACCGTGATGAGGATCAGCTGAACTCGGCCACTAACCTGGTGCTGGCCCGGAACTACAAGTACGACGTGGAGATACTCGAGTCGGGCGATGCGGAGGACAGCGATGACGGAAGCCGGCCGGCGGCCAGCGAGGAGCTGGAGGAACGCTTCAAGGGTCACGGGGTTCGCGCCACGGACACCGAGACCTTTACGGCGGAGAATATCGAGATGACGCCCGTGGACGTAGAGGCCGGTGCCATCAGCGAGAGTCACATGCTGCTGGGCATCGTTGTGATGGTCTTGGCCTTGGTCTCGGTGTGTCTGTACGCCGGTCTGGTCATATGGCGTTCACATCTGGAGTAAGTCATAATTATCCTAATTTTGGAAAGTGCTAATTTATAATTTGTCTTCCCCCAAAGGCAACGCTACGGCATGCGGGAGAGACTGGTCAATCGCGACCTGGAGGAGGAGGGCGAGGGCATCGACGATGTTGATTATCATGTGTATGCACCGACCACAACGCCGACTACGACGCGTGCGTAGTCCGTCTGATCTGGCTATTATTTGGTTGATGTGGTGTGGGCTGAGAAACATTCAATTAGGCTTAAGTTCAATTTAAAATGCACTCGGCAGAACACCGATGAAACGAGCAGCCAGCGCCAGCGCCAGCGCCTGTGCCTGCATGTGCATCCAAGTGAGCGCAATTGTGTAATGAATGCCATAAATTTAAACTCTCACACATGGAGTATAGTATAGACGTGGTCCGGTTCCATTCACATTCACCTGTCTGAGACCGCAATTTGAAATGCATTCCACTTCCCAATTAACCACATCGCACACTCTAATCGCAGTACTAAAGGTCACCTTAGCTGGCACTCACTGTTCTGTAGCGCGTAGTTGACAAAGCCAATTAGCTTGTAAGTTTTTGTGATATTGTTATAGAGATTCTTTTGTACTTTTGTAACTTGTATGCATCGAAGCAACATTTGTATTTCATAATAAACCAACGATTTGAATGCTGTCTATTGCATTCAAACGAATGTACACCAAATAACCAGTCATAGTTTTTATTTGAATTTGAATTCAAATAAGGCGCGAAGAAAAGTGTTTACCAGCACTGCGTAGCGCAGCCAACTTCAGGTCAATAGAGATTTCGGTTCGCTAACTAGTTCATTGGGCTGAAATTTGTGATGAAATATATTGTTTTTCACATATATGTTTATGAAAATAGTTTAATCAACACTCAGTCTAAATGTTTGAATAAATAAAAGGTCTCCCAGCGCAGCAAACAATTTCGGGCAAGCAACAAGTTTAGCTCATTTAGAGAACTAGTTCCTACAGCTCGCTCGTTCGTGACTGGTACAGCAGTGGAACCATCAGCTGTTTGCACTTTGAACCTGGCCAAAATCCTCGTGCTGGTCAACGAATTCTCTGGATTTTTGCCGAATTTGAGTGCGCGTGTCCGCGTCCTGTTCGTCCTCGCTCGTCCTCGTTCGCCGTTCTCCGATTCTCACAGAACGAACTCGCCGTGTCGGCCTTGCCGCCCGCCCCCAATCTTTCTCGGGCCGCGGACAAGGTAACAACAGCAACTCCGCAGCGCCAGCTTGTTAGCCAGGAGAGCTTTTCGTTCGTCTTTGCATTGCGCGCATCGCCTGTCCAATTTCATTGATAAGAAAGCCAGTGAATGCCCCAACGTGTCGCCGTCGCCATCGCCATCGCCGCTCTGTTCGCCAGCGTCAGCGTCAACGCCGTTTAAAGTGCAAATTAATCAATTAAAATAGTACGAGAGCGTGCAGTGCGTGCTGGAATTAAATTGTTTGCGTGGCTTAAAGCGAATCTAATTAATTTCGTCTTCAATCTGTGTTCGGTTCGTCCAAAGTTTCGTTCCCGCTTGTTGACTCGCTTGTTGTAGGGGCGTCGCGTCGCTGTTTATTAATTAAAAACGACAACATAGCATAGTTTCCGTTATTTTCGAGCTTCCAGTTTTTTGCCGTGCGCTTCCTTCCGTTCCGTTGCGCCCCTCTCCAAATCGCGGCCAATTAACAAGAAGCAAGTGGAAGCACAGAAGAACAAAAATGACGCACTGGGAGGACTTCTACAACACACATCTGCCGCCCACAGACTTCGAGGACAATCGCTCGCTGCTGAAAGAGTTCTGCGAACGCCACAACAAGATCCAAAATCGCATTGTTCTCGTCACGGTAAGTGGACCCCAGGCCCCAATCCCCATTCCCCAATCCCCAACCATCCCTGACAGGCCAAGTCCACATTAATTAGTGGGGTTAAGCCCCTCGACATGACCTCTGGGGCGGCAGAGGCAACGGCAACGGTTAAGCTTTCCTAATGCGGGCTTGGAACCTAAAGATGCGACACTGGATATGACAGATATTGGATTTCTGACAGAGGAAAAATCAGTTTAAATATTAAATGTGGAAGGTCTGCTGGGATAAAGAAAGAGAAAAGAAAAGAGAGTTTAAAAGAGATAAATACAGGCAAATCGTTGGTCTTTAATGTTTGATTTTCTTAGAAATCAGCTCTCTTAGCTGCACCTGAAAGTATGTCTTTAAATATCTTAAAGCATTGACAGATCCACCCTATAAATTCTGGAAATCAGTTATACATTCGAACATCTCTTTTATCTCTTGCATTTCAGTCTGGCGGAACTACAGTACCTTTGGAGCACAATACGGTTCGCTTTGTGGACAATTTTAGTGCCGGCACTCGGGGCTCTGCCTCGGCGGAATACTTTCTTGACCATGACTACGCCGTCATCTTTATGCATCGCCACAAATCGCTGGAGCCCTTCACGCGCCACTTCACGGGGCAGCAGTTCTTCGATATGCTGGACATAGCGGACAACAGCCAGAGCTCGACGATAGCCATCAAGCCGGACTCGGTGGATGTGTTCGCGCCGGTGCTGGCCAAATACAAGATTGCTCGGGAGACCCAGATGATTTTGTATGTGAACTTCACCAGCGTCGTCGACTACATGTGGCTGCTGCGGGCCGCCTGCGAGTGCCTGGCCGCGTTCGAGGAGCGTGCCGTGCTCTACTTGGCGGCAGCCGTATCCGACTTCTACATACCCGAGGACATGATGGTGAGCGAGAGGCGTTGGCTTGGGCGGAGCGGCCATGTGGGAAATCTTGTAATTGATTGCACTCGTCAGCGATGAGCAAGGAGAGGGGTCGGGGCGGTTGGTAGTTGCTAGTTGCCTGGAAATGGATTTTTATCGATTTCCAAAGCTGATTCTGATTCTGATTGCGTTGCCCTTGTGCGCACTCCATTCCGGGTGTCCCAGTACCAGTCCCCGTCCCCAGCTACACAGTTACGCAGCTACACAGCCGGAGTACCAGTCACCATCCTGCCTTTGACACATTTCCTCTTCACATTGTTGACGTTAGGCTGGGGCTTCCTGGTAGCAGGCAGCAGCAGGAAGAGGAGCACTAAGTCGACAACTAGGAGAGCGTCTGCTCCTGTCAGAGTCACTCACGGCTGGCCGTGGCCTTGTTCGCCGGCAGCAGCCTTAACATTGTCATCATATAATTTGATTTGCATAATTTTCCTTGTTACCATGTTTCTCTCTAGTTCACCTGAATCCTGTCCGTTGAGTCGTGTCCACCCACGCGGATTCCTCTATTCCTCGCTCATCTTTAGCCACCCACCTTTTGGCATTCATTCGCCCCCAGTTTCCCACCCCCCACTTTTGGTAGGGCGTGTTTGCATGTCAGACCCCATTCTAAGCCCCCGTCTCTGACAGCTGACTTGTTGGTGCATATTCAGCACAGGAGCAGGAGGAGCAGCAAAAGGCTTTCAAGTGCATCAAATGTCCGTTTGGTGGGGTGTGAATGGCTTTTGCCTGGCTGCCTTGCCTTGCCGCCTGTCTCCCTGCATTTGCATTTGCATGCCACCAGACCACAGATGCACACACAGACAGATATCTACTACCTATACATACATACATGTGTATACACGAGTAAACGGGACACCGAACGTGATAGATGCTTCAGGGGGTAAAACACGAAAGTTTTCCACTTGCCGCCCAGGCATCGCCGTCGTGGCATTTCCTACGCTCTGTTTCCGCTCAGTTCGTGCATTTCCTGTCGCCTCCATTCTAAAGACATATTCCCCTCCACCCCTCCGCGCTGTAGTCGTGGCCGTGGTCGGTCGTGGGGTGTTAGCCACAAATCGTCCGTTCACTTGATTAAATTGTTCCACACTGCCAGCCAGCTTGGGCTGGTGTTTGTGCCGACGGCATCCTTAAGGCCATCTTGGCTCCAACCACAAAACACACGAGAATGGCCTGTTGATGTACGGATACGAGTATATGTACATATGTGACTATTCGGGATATTCTTCCTTACGGGATGGCTGATGATTCGCCTGCAAATCGATTGCGATTTGCATAATCACCGCCATAAATAAAAGTTCAAGCTGCAGTGCAGGAACAAACTACAAGTAACTTGTGTTCAAGTGGTTATTGAAGTGCTTCAAGGATTTGCCTGCCTTCTTGTCAAACCGAAAACTCACTCCCAAAGATCCTGCTGTAATCCCGAACCAAGGTCGGGCACGGCACTCTTGAAAGTTTGTCGCTGGATGCTAAGATACTGAGATACTTATAAGTACGAGTAGTACAGTAGTCCGTACAAGAGGATACTAAAAATTCAATTTCACAATCACATCATCAGGACCGTACACGCCCTCTTTGAAAAGAATTTGCAAATTTATGCAAAGGCAGCGACGAAGGCAACTTTGAATTTGAATTAACTTTGGGAGAGGGCCAGGCCGGTGATAGTGGGGGGAGGGGGGGGCTCAAAGGAGGATCCTAAGTAAATTGTAATAAGTAAAAACAAACAAGAAATTAAAACGAGTAAACTAAAAACGGAGAGGGGCAAAACGGTAACAGGAAACAGGAAACGGGAGACAAAAGCGGCGACGTGCCGAAATCCGCAAATCAAATCAAAAGATTTTACAAGAGCATGCATGGGCGCACACACGCACAGACAGGCAGGGACACGAACACTAACACTAAAACACAACTGTACTCTACTGTACTGGGCGGAGAGGGGCGACTGGGTGGCTGGGTGAATTCAATGTCAACAGCTGCTTGCTGTTCCCAGAGAGTGCAAGAGCCACAAAACTTTTTGTTACTCAAAAGCTTAAAGTTCTAATCAGCGGCAGAGCCGAGCCGAGCGAGCGAGCCCAACAATTGTCAATGCCGTCCGTCCTTTGCCTCCTCGCTTTTTCGCACTGTTGCTTTTGTCTTTGGTCTGCTTCTCCTCCTTCGCCTTCCCTTTCGTTGTCCGCTTAATGCCTTGAGCTACATTTTTCATTTCTCTCTTCGCACAATGTCCCCGGCTACTTAGGCATGACCGTCGGTTTGTCTGTCCCTCTGTCCGTCTGTTCATCCGTGGGGTCCATCTGTCCCTGTGTCCGTGTGTTCTGCCTGCTTGGATGGGACTGGTCAGCAGCTTAGAGCCGCTTACGGCGCTGCTCAGTTAATGAGAATAAAAGGGGACTGGGGAGGGCGCTCAACAAGTCGCTGGCGTATGTGCGATATTTTAAAGGGCTTTAAGGAGAGCCTTGGGGCGGATGTGCAGCCAGGCGATGCCGTTAGCTCATTACGGCTGAGTTATGCTTTCAATTAGTTGTAATTCATATGCCACGTGGCGGGGCCACAGAACCAGCAACCCTGGCCTTTTATTTCATCGTCAGTCGACAGCCTGTCCGTCCCTCCGCCCCTCCGTCTGTCCGTCTGTTTGTTTTGCAAGGACATTTTACTGCCTGTCCTGGGTGGCGGCTACTTGTGTATGCGTCTGCCGCATTCTCCATCTGTGTGTCTGTCTGTCCGTTAGTGTGTCTGTGTGTGTGTGTGTCCTTTCCATTTGCGGCTTTTGCGGAGTGGCAACCAGAAAACCAATCTACGAGTACGAGGCAGAGCCCCATCACGTCGCGCATACGCAGCGTGGGCCGGGCATACCATTGAAACACTAACCAATGTCATTCCGTGTGTTGCAGCCCACCCACAAAATGCAATCGGGCGATGGAGCGCCAACGATTTCGCTGCAGCTGGTGCCAAAAATGCTGGCCCCATTGGCCAGCCTCTGGGTGCCGCACGCGTTTGTGGTGTCCTTTAAGCTAGAGACGGACGAGAGTCTATTGATTGTCAAGGCACGTGACAGCCTCAACAAATACAAGCACAAGGTGAGTCCGAGTCAAGACGGAGTCAATCAGCAGTGGGCCTGCCACCACTCACCGCACTTTCCGCTCTACCCCGCCAGCTGGTCATTGCCAACATACTGCAGACACGCAAACATCGCGTGGTGTTTGTCACGCCCACAGATTCCTACGAGCTGCATTTGAGTCGCGAGCAAACGCTGCAGGGCCTGGAGATCGAGGAGCCCATTGTGGCCGACCTGGTAAGGAGCAATCGACTGGGGAAAAGCCGCCAAAAGCTCTGGCCTCAAATCTGTATTTTCGTTTTGTTTCCAGGTGCTAAAGCACAACGAGTACATCAACAACGCCCAGCAGCGCCAATGACCGTTATCAATGCGCCGCCGGCAACAGCAGCAGCACCACCACCAGCAGCTCCAGCACCAGGACGACGATGGAGAGGATCCGTATTGCGTGACCACCTCGCATTATTGTCGCGTGCTCAATCCGGGCACGCCAAGCTTTGGCCGCAAATATTGAGCAGGTTTATAGTCCATAGCGAATACTGAAATACTGAATGCCGATTGCCCCGCATACCCCGAATACAGAACACAGAACACCGACCGGATAGTGACTAGACATTTGCATATACTCCTTCGAGCTGAAGTTCCCGTAACAATAAGTATTCCTGTTTATGGTCACGCCTCATAATTGATGGGGCAGCGGCAGCGATAGCGACAGCAACAGCGTCTCCATTTCGACCCTTAGCCTTAGTTGGTGTCGGTCCTTTCTGCCATTTTCATATTAGTTAATGTATTTCGCTTAATGTTGTCCCGAGAAATGATGTCACTTGTATGTATACACTCTGCTGGCCCTTCATCTTGCTTGGCCTTCTTCTTGCTATCCTTTTCCTGGCCTGCCCTTTTATGTCATCAAGTATACGCAGCTGTGGGGCGTACACATCAATAAACGTTTTTGATTTATGTGTGCTCTGGGGCCTGTTCTGCGGAGCTTATGATTTTATATTTAATGAAGAATCGATCGACTTTGCCTGAAATTAGTCGGCAGCAATTTTAAGCCCTTCACACAAACCAAAGCAGACATGTTTAAAATCCGCCAAAAAGCCGCCACATGCAATCGCAATTTGTTGGCCGTCCCCTGTCCCTTCCTCCCCCTGCCTCTGCCACTGCCACTGCCCTGGGCTCCTGTCCCTGTCCTGTCCCGACGGCTGTCAGTGGCAGGCGACGCGACAATTGATTTGCCTGTTTTGCATAGCAACAAAAAAACCAAAAGAAGCGTTGTCTAATGTCCTTGCCGTTTCAGATTTATGGTGGCCTATACGAGTGCTCGTACCTTGGCGCCTGTCTATGCAAAGCGGGTCAAGTCGAGACCCCCCCATAGCCAAAGGTCAGCTTAAAGCAGCCAAATTGAGTTTCCCCAGCTTGAATATACACGAACCCAAACACGGCCGTACAGCCAAAAACTAATTAACATCTCGTACGCACAACACACTCGGCAGGAAGACAGGAAGACAGCTGGGAGAAGGCCAAAGGAAGAGGAGCCCTTAAAGTCCTCCTTTTGCACATTTTTATTGCATGTTATGTGTTGTTGCCGCCTTTTATCTACGCCTTTTTGGGGGCGCTAAGCCGCCCGCTTAAACGGCTCTGCGGTGAAAAGAGTTGGCTTGGGCTCGTGGTTGGGCAAGTGGAGGGGATGGTGGCTGGTATCGCCCCTCCCTCCATTCGGGGAGTTGTAACCACTTCCGTCCCGCCCGCATTTTGTGGCTTTTGTTCTGCAGCCCAGAACTATGCAACGTTTTTTGTTCGTGCTGTTCCGTTCGTTTGTGTTTCAAACGAAGCCGCCCCCCTTCCGATGTGTGTGCGAACAAGAGGAGCGTGTGTGTGTGTGTGTGTCCCCGCCCCCCTTTCGATGTGTGTGCGAATAAGAGGAGCGTGTGTGTGTTTATGTGTGTGGGAGTGGGGTGTGGGTTGAGCCTGCATCAAATTAGATTTTATTGCCCCGGCACGCACCACAAACAGAGACAGAAACAGGAGGCAACTGCCACAACAGCAACAGACACCATCACACATGTGGCTCAGCAGGATTTAAGTCTGGCTCCATTTTCCTTTTCATTCTCTTGTTGCTCGGTTTTATTGCCACACCCACACATCAGGCACTGCTCCTGCTGATGCTTTTATTGTGTATATTTTTGCGTATCGATTGTGCATTAAAATATAAACATAAAAATTCAGTTTGCGAACAATATAGCATAATACATACATATGTATGTGTGTGTGCGTGTATATGTTTCAGGGGTGGGGTTCGTTATGGGAGAGGCTGGCGGAAGGTGATGATATTTTTGGAATACTAAACAAAGTGGCACTTGAAATAATATAGTAAAAACGTTCCAATGCATAAATATAGTCACAAGTCGAAGGAGAACCTTTTCATATCCATAATTTAGGACTGATTTCCAATTTATTTTATATACAATACAAAAATATTGATAAAAACGTGTGAACTTTCTTAGATTCAGCTCATAAATGTCTAACGTAAAATACAATAAACATAGGGAAATTTAAAAATAATATTACAAATCTTTGCAAATCTTCTAGAAAATGTTTATAATAACTTACATACATACATATATTCGTTAAAAACAAAACAAAAGTTAAACAAAAACCAAGAGAACCAATCTGTTAAAGTTTCAATATCCATTTGGACCAAACCAAAGTAAAAATCGAACAAAATACGATACAAAAAAAAATCACAAATATATCTTTATGTATACCTTGAAAAAACTATGAAACTAAGAAAGAAAACAAGGATTTTCAATAGAATATTTACTCTCTACAAGCATTTGGCCAGTAAAGCTAACTAACTAACTATTTTATTGTTGAAATTGGCCAAAAGAGCATCGTGCGAATCCACGTCCAATTGATGGACAGTACGTGACCCTGCCTCCATTACGAGTATAACCAGAATCCGAGAGCTGTTTAACTGTAAAACTGTTGTAAAATGTTTACCACGAATGTACCATATACCGTATTGAGTGTCTAGAATGTCTACCTACATATATATATATAATATATATTATATATCTGAGTGTGTATTAAACTGGAAATGAAATAGCTTTAAATGTATAGACAAACCAACCAGCTTGTTTCATTTCCCCTCTGGCCAGGACACGGTGTTTGGGTTTGCTGCGAAAGGCTCTTCAAAATTGGATTGATTGGACCCCTGCACTTGTTTTTCTACCTATCTAATATACTACAAAACACAATTTCATACGGTTGCAAATCTTATCTTATCACAACGAATATAATCGGAATGAAAGCACTCCCAAAGCAGCGAATAACAATGCTTCAATTGGGCAAGTCGGTGAACTTAAACTTAAGCGGTATGTTGGGCAAATTGATTATGCTGGCGCGGAAGGCCTTCTCCGTCGGATGATTGAACTCGATGCTGAAGTTGCGAATGAGTCGGGCGATGCCCAGCTCCAGCTCCATATCCACGATGCGCTTGCCCACGCACATCCGGGGACCAAATCCGAAGGGCAAGAAAACAAAAGGATTCTTCAGCTTCAAGTCATTCGCGGGACATTCCCCGGCGGCGTCTGTGCCGTTACGCATCCACCGTTCGGGCAGAAACTCAGAAGCTTTGGGGAAATGCTCCTCGCTTGATAGCAAACTCAGGGGAATCATCGAAATAAAGGTGCCAGCTGGCACTTGGTATCCACTCAAAACGCTGTCCCGATTGAGAGTTCGGATATTGCCGATAATGAGAGGATAGATCCGTTGTGACTCCTTAATGCAGGCACGTAGATATGGAACGTTCTTCATCGATGCCTCAGTAAACTCGGAGTCCTTCTGGGGGAGAACCTTCATCACCTCCTCTCGGAGTATGGCCTGCTTCTCCGGATTCTTGGCAAGGCAGAGCAAGGCGGCTGTAAATGTGCTAGAGGTCTGGAAAAGGGAATGTATGAGATCAAAGTAAGTATAAGATCTGCAGACTACGTACGGTATCCACTCCGGCCATCAGCATGTCCATGGCCATAACAGTCGCCACCTTCTTGTCGACCTTGAGCAGCTTTTCCAGCACACTCTGCTCGTTCTCGGGGCGGACAACACCCTCCTTGGCCTCCTTCTCCAGGCGCTGTATAGCTTCATCTACATACGCTGAGGTTATCTCCTGAACGCCGTCCAGAGCCTTCATTAGCTTCATTAGCTTGGGTGTTTTAAAGTAACGCCAGGCGGAGGGCTTTATCTCCAGATCAGCTGTTAATTCGAAGAAATCGTCCAAGTACTTAAAGAGTTTCATGGCTTCGTCGTTATTGACCGACTCTTTGAGCAGTCCCAACTGCTTGTCCAGAGCCACCACAGAGACTGATTCAAGAGTCCACCGATTTATAATGTCTATAAAATCATCAGGAGCCTCCTGGGTGTCGACGTCACGCATCGCTTTTATGCTATGAGGAGAAGAATGGAGGAGAACATATTTGAAAGTAATCAGGGATTTATTTTTAGTCATACGCACCGTTGGACAAACTCCTGGTTCACTTGGGACATCTTCTTATAGTAAAGCCGCACATTCTTCGGCTGCATGAGAACAGGATTCACAATGGATCGAAAGTCGCTCCAAGTTTTTCCTTGGGTCGGTATAACTCCCTCGACTCCCTGGAAGAAATCCTTTCTATGAGTTTCCCGATGATATCGGAGAGTATCGTTGCCAGGTCTATGGGGCCATACGCCCTCGTTTCGGAACACGACCTCGAAGTCCTTGGGGTTGTGTGTATTCAAGACTGACGGGGCTCCCATTATGCCTGGTAAATAGAAAATGTCTCCATAGTCCTCGCGCAATGCCTTGAATAATTCCATAATATCCAATTTGCTATATTTTCCTCCAGGCATGAAATTCCGAATAGTAGACAGAAGTGTCGACCGTGGAATTTCCTCAAAGGGACGAGCCTGTAGCCACTCTGCATCTTTTCTTGGCTCTGCTACAGCTGCTGTGGTCTGCCAACGCTGCAAGAGATTCAAACAGTTATTCCGCTGTGATATCAGCGGCATATGTATATATTTACCGGCTGACAACTGACAGAGAGGGCCGCTTTTTGCGTCGAAATTAAAGATAGACCGTTGCGCAATCTCAACATTTTGCTAGTTAGGAACTTATGTCGTTCGCTGCCAAAGCCAAACTGATCTCTCCCTGACCGATCGTTCCATTCGCTAGCTATTCCAAAAGCTTTGCTTTCAAACTGGATGATAACAGCGCACACTCAGAACCAGAGAGAGCGCCAAAACAGGTCCCCAATACTTTGCGAACAGAAAAAAACAAACAAGAATCAAATTGTAAACATTTTGGGTACTATGTATAATTTAGAGAACTACATTTTCGACTTTATGCTATTGACTCGACTTTGGTATTGCTCTTAACTCAGTTATTTACTGTGTTATTATTTTAAGAGTTTTTTAAAGTCTTGAAAAGTAATCGTCCGTCGAAAATGTTTAAATTTATCCCTTTGCTGAAAATTAACATACAAAAGTAACAGAATAGCGCAAATAAATAATTTCGAATATAAAAAAATGTTTTTAATATTTTAACAATTATAAATAAATAATTATAATTAATTAATTGTATTTAATGAATATTGAATGGACAAAAAGATAATAGTATTCTTTAGCTAATATTTAAGGTATATCTACTTTTTTAATGAACATGTTTCACAGCTAAAATGTATTCCGCACGGATCCCTTAATATGTAAATTAATCATAGGATCATCATACTACCCCGTTACATATATCTCAACAAATACAATATACTCCAATAATACCCTCAATATACCCAAAACGGTTCACTCGCGCTTAAACTCGTTAATTGGTCAATGTCATTGGCATAAATTGAAAAATGTATGAGCGTGAAAAGAGAATAGTGGGACTATTGAGAATTTGTTTGATGAGAGTAAATTAATAGTATGAATAGCGTAATAATATAAATCAGCTGGGAAATGGGCGTGAATTGTCATGTTCTCTCTCTTGAAAGAAACAAATTATCGAAGATAATGTACTATTTCGATATTTGCATTGTTCTGGTGATACCCATTGCATCAGACTTATTGGCCCAGATAAGAACATAAATACACTTATCTTGATAAGTGTTTTATATTTTGTAATCTGCACCAAACAAAGGGAAACAATTTTTCATACATACTGCACAAATACCCCTACGTATTTCATTTTGTTCAAACACCAAATCGTTGCTCGTTATTCTGCGAGGCGAGGCTGCCTAATTTTTAGTAGATTCAAATAGATTTTTAATGGCATCCAAATTATCTGCTTAATACCTAATGACAATACGTAAAATATAATTTCTATCTGTCGTATATATTTGTTTATTTGTTAATCTAGTGCGAAGCATCTAGTGTAAGCCTCAGCGTTTTGTAATTTAAAAATATTGGTTAATCCGTAAAAATATAGATATAACTTTATATTATTGAAAATTGTATCTTATCACAAAATACTGAGAATACAGCTTTCAAACCGCCATACTATTCTACCCGGTGCTAAGTTTGCATATACAGTATAGCTATATGGAACTTTATGATATATGATTTTAAAGATACAATCCAATCCTGCACTCCTTTATTATCTTTTCACTAAAGACAAATAATATTCCAGCTGTTTCCATTCCGATATGTCTCGCAAACTCCACCAGTTGGCGCCTCTGGACTAGGAAGAAAGTTAGAAAGAGTAGAGGACGAAGCAGAGCTATAAAAATGTTCCGATCTGACCCAAATTCTCCAATTGATCAAGAATACAAATACCTTACTTTACATATACGTTTATATACACAGTTACATATACACGAATCGAATACAGTCATATACTCCTTAGAAAAACGTTTTAATTGGGCAAGTCGGTGAACTTAAACTTAAGCGGTATGTTGGGCAAATTGATCATGGCGGCGCGGAAGGCCTTCTCCGTCGGATGATTGAACTCGATGCTGAAGTTGCGAATGAGTCGGGCGATGCCCAGCTCCAGCTCCATATCCACGATGCGTTTGCCCACGCACATCCGGGGACCAAATCCGAAGGGCAAGAAAACAAAAGGATTCTTCAGCTTCAAGTCGTTCGCCAGGCACTCTCCGGCGGTCTCTGTGGCATTACGAACCCACCGTTCGGGCAGAAACTCAGAAGCTTTGGGGAAATGCTCCTCGCTTGATAGCAAATATGTAGGAACCATCGAGATAAAGGTGCCAGCCGGCACTTGGTATCCACTCAAAACGCTGTCCCGATTAAGAACTCGAGCATTGCCGATAATGAGAGGGTAGATACGTTGTGATTCCTTGATACAGGCACGTAGATATGGAACGTTCTTCATCGATTCCTCAGTAAATTCGGAGTCCTTCTGGGGAAGAACCTTCATCACCTCCTCTCGGAGTATGGCCTGCTTCTCCGGATTCTTGGCAAGGCAGAGCAAGGCGGCTGTAAATGTGCTAGAGGTCTGGAAAAGGGAATGTATGAGATCAAAGTAAGTATAAGATCTGCAGACTACGTACGGTATCCACTCCGGCCATCAGCATGTCCATGGCCATAACAGTCGCCACCTTCTTGTCGACCTTGAGCAGCTTTTCCAGCACACTCTGCTCGTTCTCGGGGCGGACAACACCCTCCTTGGCCTCCTTCTCCAGGCGCTGTATAGCTTCATCTACATACGCTGAGGTTATCTCCTGAACGCCGTCCAGAGCCTTCATTAGCTTCATTAGCTTGGGTGTTTTAAAGTAACGCCAGATGGATGGCTTCATCTCAAGATCGGCTGATAGTTCGAAGAAATCGTCCAAGTACTTAAAGAGTTTCATGGCTTCGTCGTTATCGACCGACTCTTTGAGCAGTCCCAACTGCTTGTCCAGAGCCACCACAGAGACTGATTCAAGAGTCCACCGATTTATAATGTCTATAAAATCATCAGGAGCCTCCTGGGTGTCGACGTCACGCAGCGCTTTTATACTATGAGGAGAAGAATGGAGGAGGACATATTTGAGAGTAATCAGGGATTTAGTTTTAGTCATACGCACCGTTGGACAAACTCCTGGTTCACTTGGGACATCTTCTTATAGTAAAGCCGCACATTCTTCGGCTGCATGAGAACAGGATTCACAATGGATCGAAAGTCGCTCCAAGTTTTTCCTTGGGTCGGTATAATTCCCTCGACTCCCTGGAAGAAATCCTTTCTATGAGTGTCCCGATGATATCGGAGAGTATCGTTGCCAGGTCTATGGGGCCATACGCCCTCGTTTCGGAATACGACCTCGAAGTCCTTGGGGTTTTGCGTACTCAAAAATGACGGGCCTCCCATCATACCTGGTAAATAGAATATGTTTCCATAGTCCTCGCGCAATGCCATGAATAATTCCATAATATCCAATTTGCTATATTTTCCTCCAGGCATGAAATTCCGAATAGTTGACAGAAATGTTGTCCGAGGAATTTCCTCAAAGGGACGAGCCTGTAGCCACTCTGCATCTTTTCTGGGCTCTGCTACAGCTGCTGTGGTCTGCCAACGCTGCAAGAGATTCAAACAGTTATTCCGCTGTGATATCAGCGGCATATGTATATATTTACCGGCTGACAACTGACAGAGAGGGCCGCTTTTTGCGTCGAAATTAAAGATAGACCGCTGCGCAATCTCAACATTTTGCTTGTTAGGAACTTATGCCGTTCGCTGCCAAAGCCAAACTGATCTCTCCCTGACCGATCGTTCCATTCGCTACCTATTCCAAAGGTTGGAAGCGAGAGCTTTGCTTCCAAACTGGGTGATAACAGCGCACACACAGAACAAGAGAGAGAGAGAGTGCCAGAACAGATTCGCAATTCGCGCAAATACCAAACAGAACCATATTGTAAACATTCTCTATATTTTTGAAAAATAAACTGCTACTGCGATCGACTTGGAGATACCTTCTACGGAATATTTAGGAATATATTGTCAGAGCTAGGCAGTCTTATGAGGCTAACGCTTTGAAAATGCAGGGATATCCGTTTAAAATGAAGATTGTTAAATCTCTAACATAGAATAATATATTATGGTTGATTTGACTCTGGAGCAAATGAAACAAATAAATTGCCATATTTACTCTTAAATGAAATTCTATACTACTCTCGAAGTTATTAAACAATGTCAATTATTTCAAGCTTCTGGTAGTTCCCATTGCATCCGATTTTTTTGCTTAATTGAATTGTTTATGCATGGCATGGCCTGTAGACATGTGAAAGTTTTGGGCCTGATAAAAAATAAAAACAAACTAATCTTAAGCGCTTTTCTATATTTTGTTATCTGCCCGCAAACAGAGACAAAGTTTCATACGTACAAATACTTGTATACAAGTACTTTCAAATATATTTTATTATAGGTATACATTTTATATATCGAACACATTCGCTACGATGATGACAGACGCCTAATATTGAATACTTCCCAATGAGTTATTTATTTTTCCATTAATTTATATGTAAGTGGATATTTTTATTTCATTTAACGTAAGCTTGTAGTAGATCTTCATCCAACTTTCTGGTCAAAGGAATGTTTCCATCCCCATATTTATACAACAAACATAACCCTTCCAAAGAAGAACACAAATTTATATGCTTGCAAACTTTATCTTATCACAAAAAACTCTGGAATCCATTTGAGAATAAAAATAACAATTCTTTAGTTGGGCAAGTCCGTAAACTTGAACTTGAGCGGTATGTTGGGAAAGCTGATCAGCTCACTGCGGAAGGCCTTTTCCGTGGGATGATTGAACTCGATGCTGAAGTTCCGAATGAGTCGGGCGATGCCCAGCTCCAGCTCCATTTCCACGATGCGTTTGCCCACGCACATCCGGGGCCCGAATCCGAAGGGCAGGAAAACAAAAGGATTCTTCAGCTTCAAGTCATTCGCGGGACATTCCCCGGCGGCGTCTGTGTTGTTACGCATCCACCGTTCGGGCAGAAACTCAGAAGCTTTGGGGAAGTGCTCCTCGCTTGATAGCAAACTCAGGGGAACCATCGAGATACAGGTGCCAGCTGGCACTTGGTAACCACTCAAAACGCTGTCCCGATTGAGAACTCGGGCATTCATAACAACCAGAGGATACATCCGATGGGACTCTTTGATGCAGGCACGTAGATAGGGAACGTTCTTCATCGATTCCTCTGTGAATTCCGAGTCTTTGTGGGGAAGTACCTTCCTTACCTCTTCTCGGAGTATGGCCTGCTTTTCGGGATTCTTGGCAAGGCAGAGCATGGCCGCTGTAAATGTGCTAGAGGTCTAGAAAACATAATAGATGAGATCAGGCTAAGCACTCTGTGACCTTCAGAGTACATACGGTATCCACTCCGGCCATTAGCATGTCCATGGCCATAACAGTCGCCACCTTCTTGTCGACCTTGAGCAGCTTTTCCAGCACACTCTGCTCGTTCTCGGGGCGGACAACACCCTCCTTGGCCTCTTTTTCCAGTCGCTCAAGCGCCTCATCAACATATGCCGATATTATATCCAGAATGGAGTCGAGAGTGTTCATCAGTCTCATCAGTTTAGGTGTTTTGACCATGCGCCAGGCCGAGGGTTTCAGCCCCAGATCTGCAGATAGTTTAAAGAAATCTGCCAAGAGTTGGAAAAGCTTTTTGGCTTCGATCCCTTTGTCCGTATCCTTGAGCAGTCCCAACTGCCTATCCAATGCCACGACGGAGACTGACTCGAGGGTCCAGCGATTGATGGTGTCTATGAAGTCACCGGGAACCTCTAGAGTGCTGGCATCCCGGGTAGCCTTGATCCTTTTAAGGGGAAAAAATTACTTAAGCAGTTAAAAAAATACATCTGTGGAAAGGCTTACCGCTGCACAAATTCCTGATTGACCAGGGACATTTTCTTGTAGTAAATCCTCACATTCTTCGGCTGCATGAGGACCGGATTAACAGTCGATCGAAAGTCGCCCCATGCCTTTCCCTGGGTGGGTGCGACGCCCTCGACACCCTGAAAGTAATCCTTCCTGTGGGTCTGCCGATGGTACAAAATAGCGTCGGCACCAGGCCGATTCGGCCATACGCCCTCATTCCGGAACACTACCTCGAAGTCTTTGGGATTGTGTGTACTTAAGATGGGAGGCCCTCCCATTATGCCTGGTACAAAGTATATGCTGCCGTAATCCTCACGCATGGCCATAATCAACTCTGCGAGGTCCATGTTTTTATATTTTCCCCCCGGCATGAACATATTGGGAATCAGAGACATCATATTGGGCCGAGGAACGTGCTTGAAGGGACGCGCCTGCTGCCATTCTGCATCGTCTCGGGTTGGAGCTGCAGCAGCTGTGGTCTGCCGGCGCTGGAAAATATCGGAATTTCGGGATTATAGTAACTCATTGGAGGTTCCATCCTCTAACCTGCTGTCCACTGAGGGGGACGGCCGCCACTTGCATGTGAGCTACGGCTATTCCACTACGGAGTTTCAACATATTTTTGCTTTTCTATGCCCTTTACTCGTTCGCAGCCAAAGCAAAACTGATGCGCAGAATGAGCGCTCTGTGAATTTATATTGTTTGCGGAAAGCAAACAAAAACGTTTGGCAACAATTTTTAATTGTCATCGAAATTAGTTAAATAAAGATATATCGACTTTGTAATACTCTTTAGTATCGTTTTGGTTTTATCAAGTATGAAGAAAATTATGGTTTGCTATTCCGAAATCCTGTGCTGCAGGAATTGAACAAAGATATGGATAACCCTTCGCCTAAATGTAATATGGAATTATTTTTGATATGCAATGATGATTATAGCTATTTAAGTAGTGCTTTTTTAAGCACAAATAATTGTATCCTTTAAATGAATCAAATTTCCATAAGACTGTCACATATTGATAAATCCAATTTTATTGCATGAATTTAACCATTTTTTAAACGAAACAAATTATAAAATTAAGCGAATAAAATATACCCGAGCATTCCTATAAAATGTTTGAGTATCACGATGACTAGCAAATATTATATCTTATCAGCTGGACAACTGACTAGCAATTCGCCGACTAACCATTACAGTTTCTGCAGCCTTTACCAAGAGATCATATCATTTTCAATGAAATTGCATCAGAATTGTTGGGAAAGGTAAGACTTCCATTCCACCATGCAGAACCCTATTAAATTTGATGTTTGTAGGTAGAGTGGTTCAGGCATGGTATTATCAAAATTGAGTACCTACTCGTACTCATGGCAGCTATTTTATGGTATTGTCGTTCGATCTGTCCATTCATGAGAATTCATTCGCTTCAAAACTGAGAGACTAGTTTGAATAGAAACAGATATCAAATCTAATCTATCAGATCTATTAATCAGAATCAAGAAAATATATACTTTACAGAGTCCGAGCTGCCTCCTTCGGTGAGTTTCAAGCTTCTGCCCAATTTTAATACAACCTCCTGTATAATAAGTGTATTAAAAGTAGAAATACAAAATAGAAGATCTCATATTTGTTGGGATTTAATGAATTCATTTATTTATCTGCAGAGCAGACTAATAGGGATATACAGTAAATCATATGTAGATAGATATATGTATGTATGTATGCATATATGTATTTATATTCGTTCAAACACCAAATGATTTGTTTTTCTAGCCAAATTAATTACTCACATACGAATGTATGGGGATATATGGATGTAATATATAAATATTCGTACAGATTAATGACTTACTATTAGATTACAAATTAATTAAAGTTGCACAAATCGTTTTGGGATGCATTTAATATATTTTATACATGACAATTTCCGCGCGAAACAATTTGGCACGCTAGGCAAAGATATGGTGTATAAGTAGATATGTATATAGTATATCGTGGATCGTGGATCGATTATCGTATATTTAGCATGATATAGGTATGTCTGTATCATGTGTTGACTCTATGGACTAAATGTCTATGACAATTTCGTATAATAAATATAAGAATATTCCTTTAAGAATTGAGTTACGTTAACTAGAACATCGCGAGCTAGTCCTGGCTAACCGACGACGTCGATTGCTGATAGCTGCAGACAATCTTGGCCGCGTCATTCATCATCTTGGCAGTGGAGCGGACGAGGAACATCAGATGACACTCGTCGTAGACGGTCAGCTCGACCCGGGTGCGGACCAGTCCGTGGAGGACCGTGGCCCTTTCCAGATCCAGCCAGCGCTGCAGGGCCAGTTCCCGCTCCTTGACGGAGCCCGTGAGGGCCACGTCCGAGGGGCCCCACAGCACGAACTCCAGCACGGACTTGGCCTTGGACAGAGACTCGGCACGCTCCTGCTGCAGGATGTCCGCCAGAATGGGCGTGATCTTGGTGGCAGGCAGCATGTCCGTCAGGGCGGAGTGGGCGCACTTGCAGAGCGTGCCCATGGGCTCATCATCTTCGTTGTTGTTGCTGCGGGGCAGAAGATAAATCAGTAAGTTTTTCCATAAGCGAGAAAGTGGGGCTGACTTACCCCTGCAGCACGCAGAGGCGCGCCTGGGCATCCTTGTTGTCCATGTCCTTGGACAGCACCACATTGGACAGACTCAGCGGCGTCTCCTCAATGGCCTTGGCCTGCAGATTCTTCATCCCATTGACCAGCTGCAGCATTATGAAGGCCACCTCCCGCGTCATCACATCGTCAAATGCGGGCATGGCACTCGTACTGGCCGATCCATCCTCTCCGGAACTGGTCGTGCCTATGGACTCCTCGTTCAGGGTACTCAGATTCTGCACAGAGACCACGTTCCTCAGGGCGCTGCCTGTGGCCGCATCCTTCAGTCCGCTCAGGTTGGGAATGGAGCCGCGGAAGTTGAAGTTGCTCTTGTCCAGCACCTGCGACTTGCCCTTGAGTATGGCCCCGATCGACTGCAGCGTCTCCAGCTGCAGGCGCGGCAGCACCGAGATGGTGGCCTGCAGCAGTGTCACCTCCGTGGAGGGCATCAGCGGCAGCTGGTAGCTGGGCACCAGGTCGCAGAACTCGGTTATGGGATTGAGCACTTCGCTGACGCCACCCGTCAACTGGCTCAGCTCTCCGCACACGCCGGACAGCTGATTGCAGTCGGCGGACAGGGCCAGGGTAACGGGCGACGAGGTCCAGAGGGCGGCATGGAAGGCCTTTTTGCCCACGACAAACGCCTGGGCACCCTCCAGGATGGTGAAGTCCTCGTAGCGCAAGTTGATGGCATTGGCCAGAGGTCGCAGTGCCGCTGGAACCACTGGAGTTTGCTGGAGCTATGGATCAGATCAGATCAGTGCCTTTAGCTAAAAATCTCATGCAGAAACTGTAGTATTCTCTCACCTGATCGAGCACCTGGGCGAGGGCCTCATGATTGGCCACCACCACGGCTGTGTAGTTATCCTCGATGGTCTTGTGCACGACACTGCGTCCCTTGCGCATGCGCAAACGATTCGTGGCCTTGCTGCGGTTCTTGTTTGCCTGCAAATCCCAAAAAGTTACTAAAGGATATCCGAATAGATCGATTCCGTATATTCCACCTACCTGTGGCATGCCCCAGACGCTGTCATTGATATCCGTGGCCACATCGCCGCCCGCCTCGCTGCCGTAGTAGCTGTACGGAGCATAGATATCGAACTCTCCCACCTCGCTGCCCGCATACGATGCAGAGATCATCCGTGGAATGTTGGCTAACGGAGAGATGCGTTATTACCGATCTGCGATATAGGGCAAAAGGATATCACGGGATCTTACCCAAGCTGTTGTTCAGCCCGTAGTGGCGCACGGGTCCGTACTCGCTGCGCGTGTAGCTGGCTATGGAGGCCGTGTCCGAGTAGATGTTGTTGCGTCGCGTGGCCTGGGTTAGGCGCTGTCCAGCCACTGCCGCCAGATCGATGTTGGTGCGTGTGGGCGGTGGCGGTGGCATCGCTGCTGTGGCTGGCGCAGCGGCGCCCGTGGGGGGCTGGGGCGAAGTGCTGCCGTTGCCCATCTTCACGAACTCGTACAGGTTCTCATAGTCGCGCTTGTCCTTCAGATAGCTGTCGATGGTGCTGTTGATCTTGCGCACCGAGTCCTTCAGGCTGCTGCGCTGGGCCGTCGTGTCCGTGGCATCGCTGGATCGCTGCTCGAAGATCTCCAGCTTGCTGGAGATGGACATCTTCGTCTCGCTCTTCTTCTGCGGCTGACGCTCAAAGGTGCTCGTCCGACTGTTGGCCGTGGATGCGACATTCAATGATTTTCCCCCATCCTGTCCGTGAGGGTTCGTCTTGAGCGACGACTTGGTTGGATCCGTTGCTATATTCTCACCGTTTGACGAGCAAATGGAGATAGTATCGGTTAGTATTCCGCGCTTCCGCACCAGCTCCAGCTGCGCCTCGCGCTCCCTCATGCTGGCCGTACGCTCTGGCTTACGTGGGGCTATCGAGGAGCGGATTTCCCCTAAGAAAATAGAAGATATGGTAAGTGTTGGCTGTTATTGGCTGTTTCTAAAGAGAAGCTTTCTAGAGGTGGTGGAAGATTCAAGGGCTCAAGTTCCTTGCTCGTTTGCCCATTTTTCTGTACTTTGATCTGTTCCCAGGCTGTCCCCAAGTTCATATTGGCCCTCTTGGGGCAGTGCCAAATGTTGGCTGGCACTCTGGCACAGCTGTGTTAAATCGACAAATAACTTCTCTGCGGCTCTCCGCACATAATGCCACCTCGAACCACGTTTTTGCCAGACAACCTGTGAGTACTAATTGCGATTTTGACCCAAATTCGTGCCAAATTACAATTCGCACAGTGCTGGCGCTCAGTGTCGTCGGAGATGGCTAACAAATGGCTGCGGCTCATGGCAGGAATGGCAGCGACTGGCTGCCAGGTGCAGCAGCAGGTGTAACAAGTTCTTGCCGCATTCACACTGACCGCAAATTGTCAGGCGGTAAGAAATGGGTCGGTGTCGGTGCCGGGCTCTGGCCTCCGCCAGTTTCACCAGTTCTAATGTTTGTCTCTTACTCTCTGGTCTCCCATCAACATGTGGTTAGCTCATTGGTCTAACCTGGCCTAAAACCTGCACTGGGATCTGGAACTGGCTGTGGCTCTGCCTGTGGCTTTGGCTCTGACTTATTTTCATTTCGATTTTTGTTGTTGTTGTTTTTCCGCTCATCTGTTAAACTATTTTGCTCTCTGGCTTTGGCCACTTAACCCAGTTAAAGCCGGCTAAATGGCTGAATGGCTGGCTCCGTGGCTCATCGTGTGGATGTGGCGGATATGGTCATAAGTGGCGCTCTGTGTGTGTGTGTGTGTGTTTGTGTGTGCCCCTTGGTGTTTGTGCCCGTTATATTGATTAAAATGCGTAACTTGTTCTGAGTTTGGTTTCGGGTTCTACTTTCAGCCATGATGTCGATGTGGTGCTGCTGCTTTTACCATTTAAGGTGTTTTCATTCGTGTTCTGGTTTCTTGTTTGTTGACTCTCGGCCGGCAATTGGAGTCAACCAGTTGCTGACTCCCAAGTGCGGGAAGTAGGTAAAGTGGAGACCCTTCAGGCTCCCCTCCATGCCCCACCCCCCTCACCACATGTGAGGCTGTCATTTTGAAGGTCGCTCTGATTTCTGAACGTGATTTGCTTACGCTTTCCTTTGGAATGCGATCGCCCGCCCACGCCTCACGGATTTGGGTCGATTCGAGCAAGATTTGAATGGAATTTCAAGTGTGCCCCAAAATGATCCCAGAACGAACCCCTGTCCAACGTGCAACGTGCAACACTTACCCAAATTGGCATAGACATTGTCGGCCTTCAGCTTGATGGAGCCGGTGGTCGCCACCATGGTGGCGGCTGAGTCCACGCTGCTGGCACTCAGCGTGGCCGTCAGCTCGGTCTTCTGCTTGCGTCGCAGTTCGGCGCTCTTGGGCGGCGGTGGGCGTGCCGGCTTGTTGGCCTCGTGGGCACGCTGTCCCTCGCTGGCGCGCAGGGGCGGAGCCGGGGGCTTGGCCGTGACGACGGCCACCGTCTGGGACGATACCGTATCGCTGGTCTTGGTGATGTCCTTGACCACTTCCACAGCCGTGGGATTGATGTCAATCGGATGGATGATGACGAGACGCGGCTTGCCGGGCACACTGCCATCGTCACCCGTGCAGATCTCCGTGTAGATGCTGGAGTCCTTCTTGTGGAGCGGATCCGAGGACTTGCTGCCGCCGTTGCTGCCCATGCGAAGGAACTTCTTGATGGAGAACTTCGACTTTTGCTTCTGGGGCGGCGAGGAGTTCGACGCCGGGGACTTCTTGCTGTCGGCCAGTCCGGCGGCGGCCAGGCACTCCTCGGACATGGACAGGTGCCGATGGTTGCGCGGCGTCGGCTCCGGCGTGAGGGGCTGCTTCAGATTCAGCACAGAGCTGGCGGACTGCAGCTGCAGCTGCTTGGCCGCATTGGCCCGCTGCATCACGAAGGTGTTGAGGCTGCGAAACTTGGGATTGATGACGGCCCGCTCGCGCTTGTCCTTCTCCCGGATGACGGGTGCTCCTCCGGCAGCCACCGGCAGCGGTGGCTTCCTCGTGTACAGACTGCTATTGATTGTCGTCGCCGCTACTGCTGCTCCTGCTGCTGTGGGTGTGGGCTGGGGCTGAGGCTTGGGCTGAATGGTCTCCCCGGCGGATGTCTCACTGGCACTGGCACTGGCTGACGTGGCCTTTTCCGCTGGCTTGGGCGATGAAAGCGATGACAGCGATGGCTCTGTTGCGGCCACCTTCGAGGCCTGCTCGAATTCGACTACCAGGCTGTAGTCGCGCTCTGGCGTGGGCGGAGCGCTCAGCTTTGGCTCTGGCGGCGGGTTCGGGGCTTTGCCCTTCTTTAGCTTTGCCTCCGCATCTTTCGCTGAGTCAGCAGCTGCGGCCAGCAGCAGATTCTCGCTCGACTTGGAGATGGCCGACTGCAGCTGGGTGATGAACTGCTGCTCGGCGCAGCTCGGCAGCCGCTTGCTGCCCAGGAAGCTCTTCAGTGGCGTGTTCCCCGCGCTGAGGCTTCCCCCAGGACTGCTGTTGTTGTTGCTGTTGTTGCTGCTGCTGCTGCTGACTTGTGGCTTGGCTGGGAGCTCTGGCTTCTTGAGGCCATGCAGGAACGAGGGTCGGGCATCCATCTTCATGGGCGGTGGCGGGGACTTGGGCAGCGCTGGCAGCTGCTGTCCAGCTGTGGTCTCCGTCTCCTTCTGTTGCTGCTGCTGTTGCTGCTGTTGTTGCTGCTTCTGCTCCAGACTGTTGTCCGGATCGGCACTGCCATCGGGCTCGCCGTGCAGCTCTCGGCTCTTGACCGCCGGCTTGGGCGCCGTCTGGTCTCCAATCTGGATGTCCTCGTAGTCGGAGTTGTTGGTGCTGGCGCTGAGCTTCTTCTCCACCAGCAGCTGGCTGGCAGCTCCCGTTCCCTTGGCCGCGCCCGCATTCTTGTACTCGCTGCCGATGCTGATGCCAATGCCCGAGTCCGACTCGCTGCGGATCATGTTGTAGGCGTTCTCCTCGTCGGAGCTGCCGTCGAAGCTGCTGCCGGTGGAGTCCAGGGCATCGTCCGAGCTGCACTTGGTCACGATCAGGCCGTCGGAGGTGATCTTGCTGGTCATGAAGTTGCCCTCGTGCAGGTTGTAGCTGGCCGCACGCGTCTTCGAGCTGAGCAGCATGTCCGTGATGTACTGGGAGCTCGAGTAGTGGGCCGTGCTCGCGTTGCTGTCCGCCTGGGCGCTGGCCACGCCCACCTGTTCGCTGTACTTGCCATCGGGCAGATTCTCGTAGCTGAGCTGCGTCTCCACGACGTCGTAGTAGGCCGACACCCCGTTCTCCGTGTCCGAGCAGTTGCTGTCCGTGTCCGAGTACTTGTGGCAGACGTTCACCCGCGGCTTGGCGTGATCCTTGCTTATGGGCGCGTTCCGCGCGATGGGTTTCTTAAGGTCGAGAAATGGCTTTGGCGAGTCGCTCAGGGCGCTCAGCTCGAATTTGATTTTGTTGCAGCCCGCTGCCGAGGAGCTGTTGCTGTTGCCACTTGCCACGACTGTGGCTGTGGCTGCGGCCGCTGTGATCTGTTCGCTCTGCTTTTGCTTCTGCTCCAGGGTCTCGGAGATCTCGTCCAGCAGGGACTTCTCCATGGCTCGCTCTATGGGCGGACTGGCCTTGCCGTCCCGCGATGTTGCTGTTGGTGCTGCTGTCACTGGCGTGACCTTGGCCATGGTCAGTGTGGGCGTGAGGGTGGTGGTCACCTTCTTGGTGGCACTGGCTGTTCCCGTAACCGTGCTGCTGCTGCTGCTGCTGCTGCTCTTGATGGCTGTGGTAATTGTGGCCGTCTTGGCCTTGGCTGTGGCTGTGGCTGTGGTGACAGATGCTGCCGCTGGCACGGATGCTGCTGCCTTGCTTTTGCTCTCCTGGGGAGCACCCTTTGCTGGAGCTGGAGCTAACGCTGGCGCTGGCGCTGGAGCCGCCTTGGACGACGATCCCTTTAGGGGCTGTCCAAAGGGCATCACATTGATGGTGAGCGTCTGCTTCTTGCCCTCCTTGTCCACCTGGGGGGCACCCAGTTTGAGCGCCGCAAACGATTTCTTGATGTTCTCCTGGGCATCGCCCAGCAGATTGCCATTGTTCATGTTGAAGTCGGTGTTGGCACGCGTAATCCGCTTCAGCTCTACGGTTTCCTCGTCGTCGGTCTCTGTGATGGCCATGTCGTCGTGCTCGTTGCCGAGATTCATAAAGTCATGATCGTCATCGTCGTCGTCGTCGTCCGACCACTCGCCCCCATAGCCAATGATCTCGTGCAGCTGCTTGGGGAAGCACACCTTGCCGCTCTTGGAGCTGCTGTGGCTGCTGTGGCTGCTGCTCGCGCTGGACTTGCTGCTGGTCAATCGCACCCCGAAGGCCTTCTTGATGATGCTCTTGGCCGGGGTCCTGTGCTTGTTGGGGTAGTCCGTCTTGGGCTGCACCTCCGGCTGTGGCTTGTGGCTGCTGCCCCCCTGCTTGGAGGCGGCTGCTGCTGCGGCTGCCTTGTGCTCGTCCTTGGACTTGAAGCAGTTGGAGCACAGATCCTTCTTCCACGCGTTCTGCGTAAAGTGTGAGCAAATCGAGGACGACATGGTGTTGCTGGTAGCTGTTGCAAGTTGTGGCTCTTACTCCCGAACCACCTTAGGCCATATTCTGCAAGAGAGAGAGAGAGAGAGAAGGTCGTGAGTTATGGTTGGTTCATAAACTTAAGGCCCGATAACACTAAACTTTCTTTCTGCACAAATACGAGTATTTGTATTGCACAAGTCCTCAATTAACTTTCACTCTCCTTGGCTTCTGCCGCATGACTCAATACCGATTGGGCAATCCAGCAAGAGCACAGATTGTTCGGCAATTGGCGGCTGCAGAGGCTGGCTGGTGGCCATGTGGTCATCCAGCATCCAGCATCCAAAATCATTGCCAATCCAGGCAGACACTGACAGCCATTTGGCCGGGCCACTTATCAATCAATCTTCATCTTGATAATGGAATTATTGAAATTTTGCCATGGCTGCCGCTGCGGCAGCCGCTGACGATGATGATGATGTTGCAGAGACAGAGACTGAGACTGGGGTTTTTCGTGGGTTGTATTCCCCTGCTATTTATGGTTGGTATTGATTTGGCAAGGATGGGAATAGTCTCCATAATTAACTGTCTTTGTCACATTCATCAGTCATTCCCCTACCCCCCCTATCTCCCCTACCCACGGCCAGAGCTGATGTCAGCCCTCTGCTGGCGGACTGCTGTTGGGTAATCGCTGCCTGGGACTGCATGTTTTTGCTAGTTAGTTGCTCTTGCCTGCCACTACCACCCATGGTTGCCTATGGATTTGGTCGCCTGCCTGCAAATGACTTTCCAAAGTGGCAGACCACCCCCCGCCCCATCCTCATGCAAGCCATGCACATGCAACATGCAACATGTGGACAAAGACCAAGGAAATTCGAACAAAATCAACAGACAGACAGACAGGCAGAAAGCTGAATAATTGATGGCTTTATTTGGATAGAGCTTCTACGAAATAAACTTGTTTCTTTTTGGGCAAGAACCAACAATAATAATAAATTCTGATTGTTTCCTTAGTCATCTTTCGGCCTGGAATGGAATGGTTTTTAGTTCCTCAATACTAAGCGAATTTAATGATTTAATTAAATTAAGTGGCTACATTCTATGGGGAAATGTATTCTTGTTTGATTGCTCTTGGGATTCCGTGGGGAATGGAATCTGTTCCGTTCAATTTGGGGCAGCTGTTTTAGTCTCTTATTCTCTGATTATATCATCTAATTGCTCTCGGTCTCCATAACAAATGATGTCTACAACTTAATGCTCACTTCTGTGGGTTACCTTGTGTAGGTATATCGTTGAAAGATCTTCTTATTCGACACCAAATTATGGCTGGTTAGCTGCAGAGTTCTTTAAATGGGATCCATCCAAATATGGCTCTCTGCTGCTGTGGGCCTATCATTGACAGATCTCACAGAACTCCACCGATTTATAGCAGCTGCAAATAGGAGTCACTAGATGTAGATAGGTTCTGCTGAGGATCTAATTATCCGAACACCAAGTGATGACTGCTTCAAATTGGAGTCACTAAAGAGGGCTCTTTGGATTTTCGAATTGTTCTCTTGGCCATATCATCGTGTGATTCCATTCTCCAAACTGAGGACCGCTCTGTTCCCATAAGATCTCATGGGGCGTTTCTTCTGCACCACTTTGCAAACAGCAACCAGGCACTAACCATGCAACAATCTGTACGTCTTTAAGCCATTAACTTCTGTATATGTCCGCGAGTGTCTATATATGTGTGTCACTTGGGCCCAAAACACGTATTTAAACGCCTAATTGGGAAAGTGTTGCCAGTGCGGTGTTGCTGCTGCTGCTGTCAGCGTATGCGGCAACACCCACTAAGACAACAATGAGGATGACAACAGCAACTGCAACAACAACAATAAACGAACCCATTGCTGCCACAGTTTTGGGGCATCTCTCGGCTCACATTTATCAACGCCAACGCCAAGGAAAGTTGACCCATTGTTAAGTGTTGCCGGCGTTTTAAGCCCCTGTTGCTGCTGTTGCTGCCACGCTTGATTTCTGCATCAGCTGGTGGTGATGATGCCTCTTATACAGCCTGCCACTGCTTCTGCTGCCACTGCTGCTGCTCTGGGGGTCTCCAGTTTTGGGTCAGCGTTTTGACTTGACGTTAATATGCATAAATCTTGGCTTTGTGCAATGCGGTCGCAGAAAACAATTGGCATCAAATGGGGGGAGGGGCGGGGCGAGGCAGAAGAGTGCATGGGGTATATAGGGGCAAAGCAGAGCATGGCATGGCCAATTGCATAACTGTGCCTGCTAAATGTTGCTGCCGTGTTTTTTTTCTCCCTCTCTCTCTGCTGCTGCTGCTGGCCCGCATTGTTACACATAAATTGTTGACTCGGCTCGCGGTTTGGTTACCGTTTGCCTGGCTTTACTTTACTTTACCTTACGTCTATTTCTGTTACTGTTTTCTGTTTCTGTTTCGGTTCGGGTTGTTTTTTTCGTTAATTGTTTGCATTTTTTCTTTCACTCATTTGCATTTTGCAGTTGCGGCATCGATTGGCCAGTTATTTATGGCCGGGCCATCGGGAGAGCTGTGCCCATTCTCAGGGAGTGCTGTGGAAAGCAGTCCGCGGATCAGAGATCGCTCATGCACAGTGCCAGTGTTCAATCATCCGGGGTATGATTGAACGAAAAAGTGAAACACATTTGGGGAGCGCTTTCAAAGGCAAAAGAAATGCAGAAAATTCACAACAAATTGTGGGGGCCATTTGGCCATATATAGAAGTCGTTTGTCCAAGACGCTCTCTAGCTAGCTGAAGATGGTGTGGCAGAGAGCGGCAAATGGCAGCCAGAAATGGAATGCAACAGCAAACAGGCAACAGGCAACATCCAGCATCTTGAAGCTATTTTTCAAGTTTGGCTGTTGGCTGTTGGCCTGGCCTGGCCCAAGGAATGCTGTTTCCCTGCGATGGCGATGGAAAAGAGATATCAATGCTGGAGCCGGCAAAAGTGTTACACACAAATAAATCTACATAAATTTCCTGCCAGAGCTCTAAACTCCTGACCAAAATGGCTAATTTATGCAGGCCAGGATGTACTATGGATGTGGCTCTCCGAACAGATGCAGAGGCTGCGGCTGAGGCTGATGCTGCGGTTGAGGACGTAGCTCGTTAGCTGCAAAGTCGGTCAGAGCCTAGACGACGACCTGACTGACTGACTGACAGTGTGGGAAAACTGTCAGTGGGCGTTACAAATTAATCGATGCGAACTCTCAGACAGCCGTCTCGCATCCGTCCAGTCCCCCGATGTATACACACGGGTATATGCATATATCTTGCCAATTGGACACACACGAAAAGTGCCAGACTGCCGGCCAGCCTGCCTGTTAACCTGGAAACCCGTTCCATGCCAGCGGCAACCCATTTCGATATTTTGCATTCTGGCATTCTGTATTTGCTTTAATCTGATCGGATCCGTGCGGTGCGGTGCGGTGCGGTTCGGCTCGGTGCGGTTCGGCGCTTGCAGGCAGCCCGAAAACAGTTAGCTTGACCGTCTGCCAATCGAGGCCAACAGGTTTTCGGCCACCACAAAAGTTCTCTGTTCTGGCCAGACTGCAGACGGTTTTTGGCTGCAATTTTCGGGCCAGGTTCTTCATTAGAGAAGAATCCATGGAATGTTTGGGATCACTTGTGAGCGGAAAGTAGGTTAGCATCCATCCGCTGATTCAGCTCCAGCTTCAGACCGCACACCAGAACCAGAAACAGAACCAAATTTAAATTTAATCATCCACATGTTGATTCGCATTAAAGCCGAACCGAAAAGCAGAAGGAAAGCAAACGAAACGAAACGCGAAGCGCCAAAACACGAAATTGAAATGAAATGAAACGAATGATGAGATGGGATGGGATGGGAAGATGGTTGGAGATCTGCAGAGATGGTTGGTAGAGGCGATGATGAGCAGGGAGTATATATGTATACTATATAGACGGAGTATTTTCAAAATTGAAACGGGGAGATGCGAGGCGAAGTTTGTTCCACATTTGCACGTGAGATTTATGCGTGGCTGGAACGGCGGACTACTTGGCCTCCTTCTGGTGTTTATTTATATATTTATCGTTATGTACACACGGGTATATATATAGAAATATGCGCATATATCCACCTGCCAGAGTTGTGGGCCCTCCTCCTCCTCCTCTCTTTCAAGATTATGCTAAACAGCAGTTGACTCCGACAAAAGCTCTTTGAATTGTTTACTTTTGCTTAGTTGTGCACAGACCAGGCAGAAAAGAGTAGAGTACAGCTTAAAGCCAAGTTTTTGGCCAAAAGAATTCCGAATGCTGGGTTGGGCCCGGGCCCGGGCCGGCAGCGGATGTGGTGGGCGACAGACACACAGCCAAATGTCAAGCCGGCTGTTGCCTTTAAAGGCAAACGGCCAATTAGGCGCCGTCAGAGATGATTGTAGACTCCACTCCACTCCACTTCACTCTGTTCTGTTCTGTTCAATTCCATCGTAATAAGCCAGCTTTATGATGCGGCTAAATCCACAGCTCAAAGTTCAAGGCCACACTTGCTCCCTGCTCTGCTCCCAACTCCCTGCGCCCTACACTTGGCTTGCATTCTCCCATTTCCCTTCGCCACCAGTCTAATTGGATTTACAAATACAATCCTCTGGTAATTGTGGAGCTCTCCGCCTGTGTGGGAAACTCAAACATTGCTTTTGCCAATTAATATGATTCAAAGCATGCGCATTGGAATGCAAAGTTTGCCTTTCATTTTCAATGGCATTCCACAGGCTCCCAAGCCAGAAAAAGTTATAGTTACAGTTACAGTAGTCGCTCAAATGGCCATAATTTAGAAATTACTTGAAAAAAGTAGAAGCAAAAGCATGAATATTCCATTATAATTTTGGTCACATGAAAGCGTTATTCCATAAAGTATAGTTTATATTCTTAATCATGAAAATATTCGATCCGCCTAGCCTTCTGTTTCTAGGTATTATGAGATTATCAGATTAGTCCATATATTATAATCTTAGAAACCATCAGTTGCATTAAAAATTAAGATTAAAATTTGATCTATTTGTAAAAAATATTATAAAATAAAAAAAAGAGCCGAAAATGGCCAAAGACTAATCTTTTGTTAGAAAAACCTGTTTTTTGTTGTTTAGCTATAAGCCAACACCTCTTTCGGTTCTATATCCGGAGCAATCACTGTACGAGTGCGAGTATATGCCAAATATTTATTAGTTTTCTGAGCTGGCAATTTCCTAGTTCACACGCCTGGTTAACCCCCGATGGAAGTTTGTTTAATTAAAGCCAACTCAAAAGTTGCCATTAGCCGTTGCTGCTGCTGCTGCTGTGGCCTGGGGTTCCTGCCGGAGAGTGGGGTGGTGGCGGGTTGCGGCTCTCGAGAACTTGCCGGATGTTGGTGCAGGCAGCGCAGAGCAATTTTGTCAACAGGTAATACAACAAACTTGTGCGACCACAAAAACAGCAACAACTACAGGAGGGGGGCAGCATCTACAACTCGCTCACCAGCAGCAACAACAACAATGTCCACAGCAGCAATTAAATTGTGAAGAAGTTGTTTAGAGGGACGTTTTAGTGATGTGGCGGAAGATGGGGTGGGCTAGGGGGAGGGAGAATTAGTGTAGTGCCGCTGGCTGTTGAAAGTCTTTTAAGCGTAAACATAGTTGACGACTACCTGCTATAAGTAGGGAAAACCCTCCAGCACGGAGCGATTAACATGGAATGATGGAAAGAAGCTGTTAACGTAACCCTTAAACCATGGACATTAAAATGTGGAATGTGGAATGTGCAATGTGGTTCACAGATTTAATATGAATTTAAGAGTCGTGGAACAGATTTCCTGGTTTTATGTTGGATGTACATCCTAGACCAGACCACCCAAGCCGCAGAGATTTATGGTATCCGCATCGTCAGTTGGTTGATTCCTTGAAGGTTTGACATATTCTGCCAATGGCTTTTGGCCCGATGTCTAGCCTCATGTTGGGCTGTCAATTACACTGAGTAACGAGGCTCACAAATCTCCAGTAAAGCTGTCAATATTGCCTGTCATGGCCTGGTCTGGCCCGGAGGCAGGGTGCCTATCATGTCGGGTTAATTAAAGCTGCTACACTCGATAAACCGATAAACCGATGAACCTCAAAGCCTCCCTGAGGCAACAGAAAACACATTAACCACTTTCGAGGAGTTGGGGTCTATTTTTAGACTGTCAGTTTATTACGGGGTGAAATGTTTCATGTTCATTCTTGCCACGAAATTCCAAGGAAATATACCTACATATATCTACATATGTTTGTATGTATGGAAAGAGTGTGCGTGGGAGAGTGAGAGAAAGAGAGGGAGAGAGTGCGTGTGGAGCTGCTTTAATCAAGCGAATCCCGCAAATGGATGGCTGTACATAAAGTTATGCTTGTGAGCACCCACATCCAGACATCCCTCTCACACTCCCACTCCCACTCCCTCATGCTCCACGCTCTCCTTCATTCAGTGTTGCAGAAAGAGTGACAGAGGGAGGGGGGAGGGGGAAGAGCGAGCAGGCAATGTGTATTTCAAGGTTAAGTTCCCATGTCGTCTTCGTTTTCATTCGTCTTGTTGTTGTTGCTGTTGCTGTTGTTGTTGCTGTTCGTTTTGCTGCGTGACGCAGACAAAGAAGTACAGCCAGAAGACTAAGAGAATAAAGCAAAAGGAAGCAGAGGAACAGCAGATTAATAAATGAAAACGCATTCACTGATGTTCCCAACTGCATCTGTTGTTGTCAGGGAGCCAAATTGCAGTTGCAGTTGCAGTCAGAGCTAGCGATGGCAGCGGGCCGGACACGAAGCCATAAGGCACGCACGAGGAATGTTTACCGATAAGATCGGGTTTTTGGAAGACACGAAAGCACACGACCAAGACAAAAGAGAAGAGAAGAGAGAAAGAAAGCACGGCTTTACTGAACTTCGACCATTCTTATGTATGTACATATGTATTTATGAATGTAAATATGTATGCATAATGCAAAAGATACCTGTATCTTAGGCATTTCATAAAATTAAACACTTCCACAACGGAATAAACGATAGGATTTGTGCAATTACCAAATGGAACCATCAATAGAAACACCTGTGTACTAGTACTATATAATTGTTACTATTATGAGGTCTTATTGCATTTGGACCATATGTTTGATGATCTTTTATTCCGAAAAGTAGGATAGTGTGAAAGATCTTCATATTTTTAGGCTCATTATGAAGCTAAGCAGTTATTCAGTGGTGCCCCTTTATATTGAGATCTTCTTCTGTTCCACATGAAGCATATTCGGATGTTTCTTGATCCATTTCAAAGACTCTACTTGCATCTATAGTTAATGTGGCATTTAACATATATAGAATATAATCTTAAATCTTACTAATATAATTTAAGCTTTTTTTATCCAATTTCTGTAAATTTACAGGTTTCCCCAATGAAACTCTACCTTAGTCGCTTTTCCTCCCCTTTTGAATAGTTTTCACAAGTTGCATGCCGCTCAGTCACGCACGGACTCACCTCCCATGAAAAATCAAAAGCACTCACGATATATGGACTTTGGCACCCAGGGATCAGCAAGTGTGCCACCATCTCCAGAACGGGTTGCCTGTTGCTGCCTCTTTTTTCCTTCTTCTTTCATTCTGACGCGCACATGTGTTGCTGCAACATTTTGCTTAATTAAAAAAAAGAGCTACGCTACCCTTTTCCACCTCCTGCCCTGCCCTACACTGCCCTGCCCTGCCCCTTCTTGAGGCAACAAAATGTGTCGCTTACTGGCGAAAGGCAGCCGATTTCCACTTTGTAAGTATCTGCCGCTGCGTGCTTCCCCAAGGGTGCAACGGGCAACAGCTGTCGCAGGCATCGTAACTTTATTTTATGACAAAGCCCCACTAAACTTATCGCTCTCCCCAGCCCACCCCCTCTCTCTCTCTCTCTCTCTCTCTAGACTTTTGGCATAATTTTTAATAACCCACTATTAAAATATTTTATGAGGCGTACAAAGTCTTTGAGAACTTCTCATTTGGTCACATTAGAAACCAAAAAGAAGAAAAAAAAGAAACAGACAAACCTGTTGCGTGGGATAATTTTGTTTGGGGTTTGGTCGCCACATTCCCCCAATTTGTTGGCCAATTTGTAATTGCTGGCCAGCTCCATTTGTTGCCTGTTCGCCTGTCAAGCCGCAGATACAGCAACAGCTACAGCAACTGCAACAGCTTCAGCTTCAGCTGCAGCTTCAAGTCATGTTGCAGTGTTGTCCATGAGTCATGGTGGATGGAGCAGGGACACAGTTTTTGTGGTTACCAAACAGCTGCGGACATTTTTGGAAGGAGTTTGGGCCCAGGTTTTCCGGTTTGCAATCGTCCACTCTTGGCCAGGAACAATACACGCCCAGAACAATTCAGCTTGGCTTTGTATGGCTTCAACTACCTGTTTCCTCTTTTGAACTCTTTTTTCTTAGCCATCTGGAAGACCTTTTGTGGCTGTGGATTCTTGTGTTGTTTCAGTGGATTTTGAATGCTGTTTGTTTGACTTTTATTGCACATTTAGAATTTGAAATACTACCAAAGCAAAAGCAAAAGACAAACAAAAGCAACAAATCATAAAAACCGTGCAATTCGAGACTGATTTTGAGAGAGAGAGGGAGAGAGAGGGGAGACGAGAACAAGTTGCCAATTTGGGTTGAGCAACCAGCTAAGAAAACAAACACACAAACACACACACACACACACAGAATTCGATGTGGATGTCTGGGACTGGTCTAAAGCGAATGTCTAGGCGGGGCGGGGGCTGTGCCGTGTAGGAGAAGGGTACGCCGGTCTGCCGAAAGGCCCATGTAATTGTATGCCAAAGGTCGACAACTGTATTGCATTTGGAAAAGGCAAACAAACCGATGGACGGACTTTGAGAGACCTGAAAGGCGAATATGAGTACAGTGGATGTACAGTGGAATAGAACCCCAATCTGTGCTTCAAATTGGTGGGGGATTTACGGAGAGAACTCTTTTGGATGGAGGGGAAATCTTCGCTTCTTGCAGCAATGATGGCAAGCACTCCCCTAGCAAACATTCGCCACATGCAACGTTCGGCACACAAAAGGCTTACAAATATTACGTATACGCACTGATGCAGTGCTGGCCTGGCATTGCAAGGCCAGACGCTTTGTGTGGCGTATGGCGTGTGGCGCTTTGTGAGTGAGACAAAAGAGACAGCAGAAACACACATTTCAGATGAATGACGTGGCAACATGTGGCAGCAGCATCGCTTCTGCCAGGCCCCGCACCGCGCCACAAAAGAAAGTCAGTAAGCCATGGCGAGGCCTGAGCCAAGTTCAAAGTTCAATGGAAGATGTGACAACAGCAGCGGCAGCAGCAGCAGCAGTACAACTGCGACATGTTGACAGCGACAAGCAATTAGCAGAGAGAGAGAGAGGAAGAAATGCAAAGAGAAAGAGTTGCTGTGGCAGGGCCTGGGCCTGGGCCTGTGCCTGTGCCTGTGCTGCTGGACTGTGGCAGGGGCAGGGGGCAGGGGACAGATGGGTGTCTTCGGCTGACGTAAGTTCAACTGCAGGGCAAAGCGCGCAAATCAATTTGCATTTGCATTTCGCGAGTAGAGTCGAGTCGAGTCTTTGGGCAATGAACCTGCCGCACAAGGCATGCATTAAATAATCATAAATAACTTTTTGCTAGCTCTTACCACACACACAAACACACACACACACACACCCGCTCAAGCGACGTTGCAACTTGGGGCAACATGCGCTTTCCTTGTTTTGTTTTCGTGGTAGAAAGCTGGGGGAATCCGGGCACTGAATGCTGATCGCTGAAGGCAGGCTCGTGGGAAATTAAATCAATTGAACTGCAACCGAAACCTCACCCCTGTCTGGGTCTGTTTGAACTTGGCTTTAATTAATCAGAGCAGTGCAGTGCAGCGCAGCCTTTTGAAAGTTTGGTCAGCATAATGGAATGGAATTGCTGTCTCTCTGCCACTGCCACAGCCACAGCCACTGACACTGCCACCAGGGACACGCCCAGCACAAAAGTTGTTTGTTTTTCCCGTTGTTTGACATTTAATTGGCATTAATTACCCCCTCGACCGGCCTCCCTCCCCTCCCCTCCCCTCCCTATCTCTCTCTCTCTCTCTTTTGGCCACCTCCCCATCTGCCTCTAGCCATGGCCACAACTTTCACTGTTGCGCCTACACCGAAAATGGCTAAGAGATAGCCAAAGGGGTGTGTGTGGAGTGGAGTGGAGTGGAGTCGAGTGGCGTGTAGCCAAGGCAATTGACAGTTTTCAATTGAGGCATTCCACTCCACTCCAATCGGGCTTCTCTCCTGGCAGCTGCTTATCGCGGGGCGCCATCTAACGGCAGGCAGCCGCACACAAAGACCATTATCATTTTGACAGGCAGCCATTAGATAAACACCATTAGAGATGGTCCGGCACGGTGCGGGTTTGAAGTAGGGAGTAATACAGGATCGAATCGAATACAGGCACAATCAGGAATCGCAAGAATAATAATTTGATTATTAAAATCATAAATAACTTTTTCATTTAATTCTTAAATTTGTACAAAAAAAAAATTAGAAAAGCAAATTTGTATTTGTTTTGTTATTTCTAATATTATTAAAATAGTTTTATATAAATAAAATGATTTATTTATTCTGTATGTATACATATATTCTGTATTCTGTATGGAATGTAATGCAAAAAGAGGGAGTACTCGTCCTAAGAGAAGAGAAAATGCTCACCTTCACGAGTGAATTCAATAGATCATAAAATTTGTCCCCGTTTCAATTTTTCTATATCTTGTATATGTCTCAAGATTTTTCGTGTTACTCAAACTTCTCCTGGCGCTCACGAACCCGCACATAATCACAGTCGATGTCCATCTCTAAAATGGAACGCATTCAAGCTGAAAGCAAACTTGCTACACACAGGGGCAGCAGCAGCAGCAGGAGGCTTGCAACAGATGGCGATAAATGTGGAATGACATTTCCCCACTTCGTTCAAGATCTCCACACATTTCTGAGGAGTGGAAGGAGGACTGCTGCTGCTCCACCATTTGATTGAGAATGTTGCATGCCCGGGGCTCATTTAACCCATTTGCTGGGCCAACAATTTAGCACCTAATAATTGGCTACCCACTGAAAAGCCAGGCAGAAAGGCCAACCCAACTCCGACCGAACAGAATCAGCGCCCGAAATGCGGTCATTAATTAATAAACAGTTCCGCCACAAATCAGAGGGCGGGAGGCAGCAGGGCGGCAGCAAGTTGGGAGCGCACACGTGTGCAACATGTCACCTGGAGAATGGTGTGCCCTGACATGCAACATTTATGATGTTGTTGCTACAAAAGATTTTCCGTAGAGTCACAGGGGAGACGGGAGGCGGAGATACAGAAGCGCAGAGTGGGTGGAGCAGCGACAGCTACGAAAACAATTACCAATGCTATCGACCAGGGCGATACCCATTGAAATAATTATTCGATTGAAATGATTTTTGATCGATTAGTAGATAAAAGGTAAAGGTATCATTTCATTGAAGATGAGACAAACAGCTCTGAAAATATAGATGCCACAAGGGGTAGAAAATGTGTCTCCTTCTGCCTGTTGCATACATCATACCCTAATAAGTTGTATACCGTGTTTACTCTTGCGTTTCAAAACAAAACGAGGGGGAACGTTATGAGCCGCGTCTGCGCCGCGGCTCTACTTTATACCCGGTACTCAGTCAGTATATATGTATGTGAGCTTACGATATATGTAATTTATTACATGTTCGCAAAAGGGAAAAATTGAATTTTAGCCAAAAAAAACAATTTAAGTCGAACCTTTTCGGAGATTTTGATCTATTAGATGTTTCCATATTGGTTAACATAAATTTTTTACATCTGCCATTTCTACATGTTTTTATCTACTTCCTACATATACATACACGGCTGTGTGCGAGAGAGAGAGGGAATCAGTCTGCGCTTGGGAGGCCACTGAAATTTCATTTGTTCCTTCTGACTATATTTATGATCCGATCTGATCCAAATTCAATACTCTGATAGATATAGTAATTTTCTATGATTCTGCGTTTTTGGTTTTCCCGTATCTTCAAAATTGTAGATTTTCATCTTTTGTGGGGGCGGAAGGAGGCGTGGCAAAATTTTAAAACAAACTCGTCTCGGTTTGATATCACAGGAGCTTGGATAGAAAGTTTGGTGGTTCTAGCTCTTATAGTCTCTGAGAACTAGGCGTCAAAAAATTCGATCAGGCATAGCGCCTACCCCTGTGTGTGAGAGAGAGCGAGAGGGAACGATGCATTTCGAAATTGTTTTCTTCATTGTGGCTATATTTATGAGTCCATCTGATCCAGATTCAACACTCTGATAGATATTGTCATTCTCTACGATTCTGCGTTTTTAGTTTTCTCGTATCTTTAAAATTGTGCATGCCACAGATTTTCGTCCTTGGAGTGGGCGGAAGGGGGCGGGGCGAAATTTTGAAATACACTTGTAACAGTGCGATAGGACAGGAGTCTGGATACAAAATAGTGTTCCTCTAGCTTTTATGGTCTTTGAGCTATAGGCGCTAATGAAGACGGACGGACGGACAGACGGACAGACGGACAGACGGACAGACGGACGGACAGACAGACATAGCTATATCGACTCGGCTATTGATGCTGATCAAGAATATATATACTTTATGGGGTCGGAAACGCTTCCTTCTGGGTGTTACACACATTAATTTTTTGCACAAATCTAATATACCCCTTTACTCTTCGAGTACCGGGTATAAAAAGAAATTCCCGTAAAACAAAATTCTCTTTCAATTCGAGAAAGACCAAAGACATGGCCAAATGAGAGATGAGTACAGCAAAATCAGATAAGTGGATAAATTTGTCTTGCTTTGTTTCCTCCTCGCTGTCTCTCTGTCTCTCCGTCTCTCGGCCTGTCTGTCTGTCTGTCTGCCTGTCTTTCCTCCCGTTTTGGTCTTGGCCCGGAGTGTAGCCGTAATTTTGTTAGAAATGGAAAGTTTTATTGTCTGCCATCATTCGAAAGCAAATCTCTCAGACTAAACGCTGTCGAATGCAGCAACAGCTACAGCAACAGCAGCGTCCGCGGCAGCGGCAGCCGCAGCGGCAGCCGCAGCTGGCATTTTTGTTTTTGGCCGGTTTTTCCTTTTGTTTCTAACTTGAAAAAGTAAATCTGAAAATCTATTCAATTGTGACCGGCGAGTGAGCGCTGTCCGACCACGGTACAGTGACAGTGGAGCCACAATGGAGTGGCCTGTCCGTGGCTGTTTCTTTTATGGCCAAGTTGTACAATAAATTTTCTATGAAATTAGATTTATCTGGGCATTAGATATACTATATGCATATGCTATGTAGAAACTTTTGCGAAGAGGTCTTTTGAGAGGAGAGCTCTTCTAGCACAATGGAAAGTTTCCCAAGAAACTTTCTGCCCAGCGTGAAAGCATTTCTGAATCGAGGAAAGAGAGTTCGTTGGCATTTGGCATTCGCATAATTTGTGCTTCATTTAACACACACACACACAAACACATCGTTGTGGCTCCCAATTAAAGTTCATAATTAAAGACAAGGCTGCCAACAGGCACAATGGATTGAACGGTGCCGTTTAGGCCCGACCATTGCCATTGTTTGGCCCGAAAGCTTTGGCTCCTGTTACCACTACTATTCCTATTCCGACATGTTGCATTTTGCAATCTTTGCATGCCATTTCCAGCCAATTGGCAGCCAGCAATGTGGCTTCAGGTGCATTTCTTCCTGGTCTTGCATGAGCCTGGGACCATCCCATCGCCATCGCCACACCAGTGCCTTTCCACACCTGACAACACATTGTTAGTCGCCTCGAATTACAAGTGTTTTATGTGGCATGGGATGGGAGTCTGTCTGTCTGTCTGTCTGTCTGTCGGTCTGTCTTGGCAGCCCTGCCAATTGGCACTGCACTGCCACTGCCACTTATTGTACATGCAACGAAAGTGTAAATTATAGATATCCAACAACAGCATCGGCGGGGGCCATTTGGCTTCGTCGCTTACCAAGTTACGTTTCGGTTACGCATTTTTGCATTCTGTGTGAACAGTTTTCTTTTGCGAAATTTTCCCTCTTACCTGCTTGAACTTTTGGCTCCTGTCACGTTTTTCCCCTCACTCTATCGACTGGCTGGCTGGCTGGCTGGCTTGTCCGGTTTTTCCTCTCGCGGGTGTTTTGTATATATCTGCAAAGGGAGATATTAAGCAATCCATAAGAAAAAAAAGACATAAAACTTTGAGATTGTCGTCAATCTGCAATTGCCTGCGGTTCAATGGCCTGTGGCCGTGCGCATGCTTCGAGTACTTTTTCGCGTAACTCAAAATCAAATTACAAAATGTTAAGGCGCCGGTTATCCCTCAAAGTACCCCGCCTCCCCCCGCCATCTGCAATGGGCCCCACTGCTGGGCTTTGGCCAACCAATGACCCGAATTCAATGCACGTCGAGCTCATATTTCATGAGCTGCACCCGCTGCGGGCACCCACCTCCCCTGTTGCTCTCTGTCGCTCACAAGTGCTGGCATTTCGGGGCATTTAATCGATCAACCCCACACCCCACCCCACAGTACCCCACCCCTCTGTACCCCAGTCGATTCCAGCTGTAATCGAGCTGTATAAGCCACACAAAATATTTATTGTCGTTCTCTTGTCTTGGCCCGTTGGGAGCCGGTCTTGGCGCAGACCATGTTGCAGCCAGTTTGTACTGCACTTGAACGCTTTGGTACTCGCATGTGGGGTTAAGCGAGGGGTTAAAAGAGAGAACTGTTCACCAAGGTTAACATGGCCAAGTGGCTGGCTTTTATGGCACACTTGTTCTAGACTAAACTCCTGGACGTGGACTTGGGGGATTGGCTTGCCGTAAATCTTGCCGTAAATTTTTTAATGTCAATTATTGTGTCTCGCAAAGTGTGACCGCTGCAAGGCCGCCGCCGCCGCCTCTGAAAGAGCTCAGACCTGTATCTATTTGCATTTTGAAATGCCAATTAATATGACAGTTGCAGGTGGAGAATGGTAGCTGCCGGCCAGACAGTGGCCTACAAAGAGGGGACTGCCACATTACCCTCTCCTCTTGCTGTCATGGGAGCCCCTTCTGGACCACATCTCTGCCCGCAATTGTTGATCGGCTTACACTCATTGAATGCAAATTGCAAATTGCATGTGCAGCATTATCGCCTATCGATTCCGATTTGAAAGTGACTTTCAATTAACTTCTCCAAAGCCCCTCCGCACCAGTTGCTGTGCTGCTCCGAAGAGAAAATGAACTTCTGAGATACATTCTCATTCTCGTATGTAAGTGCGCAGAGAAATTACACTTGTGGCAGTTGGCTAATTGGCAAAAGGATTGGCAAATCCATTCAAGTGTTGGCCGGAATGGCAGTTGGCCCGAAAGTGGTAAGAGGAGAGGCGTTGCCGGGGAACAACAGACAGGCAGAAGAACTTTCGTGTTCGTTAGGCAGAAACATAAACTTTTGGTCTGGCTTTTGTTATGGGTTTCAACGGAATTTCCAAGATAGCTCCAAATGGAGTCGGTTTCGGGATGGATCGGAGGCGGGGGGTAGCGGAAGCGGGAGTGATGATAAAACAACACCGAAGGTCATTACTGGAAAAACGGGTTTTTCTCGTCTCCCTGTCTCCCTGTCTCTCTCTCTCTCTATCTATCTCTGTCTGTCTGTGAGTGAGTAAGCATTTAGCATTAAAATACCGTTGGGATTATGGCGTTTGAATATGCATGGGCGATGCTGCCACTGTCCCTGCCACAGCCACCTCGGGGCACCTCTCCATCTCCATCTCCCTTTTTCTCCTCTGTGGCATAACAAGTTCGCCTTAATAGTCAACGCGTTAAATGCTGCCAGTTTTGCAGCTCAGCTCCGTTGCCGTTGCCCGTTGCAGTTGCATTTGCTGCAGTTGCATCTGCATAAATTATGCACCAAAAGCCATTTGCAAAATTGTCATTCATCGTTGAGACGACAGCAACCGGCGACCGGCGACAGCAATGTGATGCTGATGGGATGGGATGAAAATGGAGATGGGGGATGGGATGGAGACGATGATGATGGCGCTGAGGATGACATGCCGGAGAGGTTAACGCCTTGCTCCTAGATCTGGTTTCTGCTGCATCCACGTCATCGTGGCTGCCGTCAAAGGTCACAGAAGGTGATGAAATGCTGCAGCTCAAGCAGGAAGGGGATTATGCTGCGTTCCCAACAGAAAATGGAAATGGATTATAAATGGAATGTCTGGGAAAACAGCTTTCCCTGCTGTTAATGCAGTTCTGTTTTTAACTAAAATTCAAATACTTTATCACCATAAACAGACCACAAAGAAGTTTCTACAAAGTTCAATCGAAACAGCAGGGAAAATATTCAAGAAATGTGAGGAATGTGCCGCACATGCCGCAATTGCAAAATTCTGAGTCATACGGATTATAGCTGGGTACTATAACGCATTGTAGATAACACTTTGGAATAGGTTCATTATTTCAGCTGGATTTTATTTAATCTCCTGTTCAAGCACCTGTTCGCTGGGCTCTTTAAGCACATGGCTTTCAAAACAATATTAAATGGATGGATATTAAATGGAGAATTATGGAGAAATATGGAGAATTATTATTTAAATTTAGTGCCAGTTATGTCAGTGACTCAAAGGCTCCGACTGGTTGTATACTGGAATAAGTAGAATAAAGTAGGAATAAATTAGAACGATTATCGCATTGAATAACTAAAGTCGAACTTCCATATAGCGAATCTTAAGGGAACCTAAAACATTCGTAATACAGAATTCGTAAATAGAAATTGTTTTTTAAGGTTTATTATACCCGGTACTCGAAGAGTAAAGGGGTATATTAGATTTGTGCAAAAAATTAATGTGTGTAACACCCAGAAGGAAGCGTTTCCGACCCCATAAAGTATATATATTCTTGATCAGCATCAATAGCCGAGTCGATATAGCTATGTCTGTCTGTCCGTCCGTCTGTCCGTCTGTCCGTCCGTCCGTCTGTCCGTCTGTCCGTCCGTCCGTCTTCATTAGCGCCTATAGCTCAAAGACCATAAAAGCTAGAGGAACACTATTTTGTATCCAGACTCCTGTCCTATCGCACTGTTACAAGTGTATTTCAAAATTTCGCCCCGCCCCCTTCCGCCCACTCCAAGGACGAAAATCTGTGGCATGCACAATTTTAAAGATACGAGAAAACTAAAAACGCAGAATCATAGAGAATGAGCATATCTATCAGATTGTAGAATCTGGATCAGATCGGATAATAAATATAGCCACAATGAAGAAAACCATTTCGAAATGCATCGTTCCCTCTCGCTCTCTCTCACACACAGGGGTAGGCGCTATGCCTCATCGAATTTTTTGACGCCTAGTTCTCAGAGACTATAAGAGCTAGAACCACCAAACTTTCTATCCAAGCTCCTGTGATATCAAACCGAGACGAGTTTGTTTTAAAATTTGGCCACGCCCCCTTCCGCCCCCACAAAAGATGAAAATCTACAATTTTGAAGATACGGGAAAACCAAAAACGCAGAATCATAGAAAATTACTATATCTATCAGAGTATTGAATTTGGATCAGATCGGATCATAAATATAGTCAGAAGGAACAAATGAAATTTCAGTGGCCTTCCAAGCGCAGACTGATTCCCTCTCTCTCTCGCACACAGCCGTGTATGTATATGTAGGAAGTAGATAAAAACATGTAGAAATGGCAGATGTAAAAAATTTATGTTAACCAATATGGAAACATCTAATAGATCAAAATCTCCGAAAAGGTTCGACTTAAATTGTTTTTTTTTGGCTAAAATTTAATATTTTCCTTTTGCGAACATGTAATAAATTACAACAAGCTCACATACATATATACTGACTGAGTACCGGGTATAAAGTAGAGCCGCGGCGCAGACGCGGCTCATAACGTTCCCCCTCGTTTTGGTTTATTTTCCTATAATATAATTAGTAATTTTTGTTTGGGATGTACACATTTGTAGTTCGGGACTTCTCAAAATATATTTTTTGGTTTTGTAGTAAAGAAATATTCCCTATAAGAAAAACAAATATTCGTTATATGGAGAGCAAATAGTAATGAAAATTTAACGAAATCGCAGTGTTGTGGAAGTAAATTTGTTATATAGAAAACCTCGTTGTACGGAAGTTCTTAATGGAGAAGTTCGACTGTACAAAACAAATCTTTGTAAACTTTTCGCCGACTTTTCAGCTTGTTCCCTGAACTTTTGTTTATCCAGAAACTTCCCTTCGAAGGCAGGTTTATTGAAGCAGAAACTCTTTGAAGTAAGAATGTTCTTTTACTGTTTTTAAGCTTAAAGTTGAGGTTTTTCTTTATTGCTTTCCAACACCAATAATTTCGTATTTGCCTGTAAATTACCTTTCGAATTCCCAGATTTTTACATAAGTCACAGTCCAGGCGAACGCAACGCTCTATGGCTTTTATTTGAAAATAACTGTAAGTGTCATCAGAAAGCAGTTAACCGGTTCTAAAACTCACTCTTCGGGGCGTCTTCACAGCTCAGAGGCGTAGTCGGATGGGGGGAAACTTAGCATGGACCATGGTAACAATTAAAGCTATTGGAATTCCACTACTTCTCGTAGCATCGTCTGATGCTAATCCCATGAATACCCGCTTATGGCACCTTCTTGTGGGTCCGATCCCCCCATGGATGGAGGCAGCAAAAAACCCGTTGCCGTTCTCTTCTAACCGTTAAGTGACCAAAGCCAAAGTCCCCAATGCAATTCAAATGCAGATGAGTCTCGAGACGAGACGGGACGGGGCGAGACGGGACGAGACTCTGCGGCAGTGTGTCATTGCCACTGCAACTGCAACTTTCTACAGGCCTGTCTTGGAGTCTCGTGGAGGCAGAGTCTCTCAATCGAATGCTTCAATGGAGCAGAAAACTTTTTGGCTACACATCGCTCCCCACCCTGCGGGTGTGTCGCAAATGAAGTTGCACTGAATTTACCCAAAAGCATTGACACTGCAGCGAAGCCTGCAGCAGACTGCTTTCCAGTCGAGTGCATCGGGTCTGAGGCATGCAAATTGCGGCACGGCACAGCCACTCCGCTAGCTCTGCTGCCATATTTCAGGTTGATAACCAACGCAACTTTGTGGGCAGGATTTAATTGGGGCCTGCTGCAAATTGCTGCTTAGCCGCACAATTAATTTGTCAAAAAGAGTCAGCGACAGAGTCAGAGTCAGGTGGATGCAAAGCAGAGCAATCTGTCATGGCTGTGGCCCGTGGCAGGTGTCGCAACTTTCACCTTGACCGGGCCGCAGATTCGAGTCAACGCAAATTGCACTGAAGCCAGGTCTAAGCCAAATTGTGCCCATTAAATTTGGCACATTTAATTAGACCTTTAGCAGATGCCTCCGCGCAGTGGCACCAGCCGAATCAGAGATACAGATATAGAATCCGAACCGGATCCGAACAAAGAACTTCCCTTCACTGTCCATCACCCGGAGCTCGGTTCTTTGTCCGTTCTGCTGGCTTTCCGCTTTGGGAAGTCAGAGTTTTGGTAATTTGCATTTCTAAGACCCAGGGACAAAGACAACTACAAAGAGGCATTGAAAAGTTGTTTGTGCGCATTTCTGTGCGCTGTTAATTAGCCACGAAACAGCGTAATGCGGCATAATGGCACACAAATACTCGTATCTTTAAAGAAATTTATAGAAATGTATAGAAATTTGTAGAAATTTATAGAGAGGTGAGCTACGAACAAAAGAAGAAGTCGGAGGCCCAGCAGAGTGATTGATCGGGAGTTGAATGACCCCGAGAGCGGATCCACGACGTTCGAGAGCTGTGGAACATAATTATGTGCTTATGAATAAAATAGAACTACCTACCAGAGGCAGCCAGGCCCCGGGCAGGCACACACAGAACCCAATTAACTATACACATATGACGCTCACTGTGCGTGGCCAGTGGGCATCAAATGGCAAAGCCATACCATACATACATACCATGTATGTGTATTCCCGTCATAATTAAGGCATCTCATAGGTATCTGCGGTTGTGGCCCACTTTGGGAAAAGCAAAAGTACCGAAATATTTCAGTTTCGTTGACCAGCGGGGCATTCCCGTGAAGGGAGACACACAGATACTCGGAATGCATGGTGAAAGCCTTCTTGGGGAGGAGTTTTCTTGAGCACTCAATTTACGAGTATTCTACATTTCCAGGTTTTCAAATTAAACTCTTTTTCCTGCTCCTAATTACCACCTTCATGATTGTGGTCATATTTTATGTCTTATGTTACCGTAACATATTTATATTTGAATCTGTAATGAGCTCCCACCAAATAGCTAAAGGTTTAGCTTTCTTCTAATGCATAATCTTTATGACAATCCCAAGTTTTGATCATGTTTCGGGGGAGGGGAGTGGAGCCATAAATCAGATGCGTGCACCCTCCACATACGATCCAATCAAAGCGCTTTAGTTGAGTGAGAAAACGACCAGCATGGAAATGCATTTCCATCTGAAAGAATGTGCAGAGGGGGAGCAGACAATGGAAGATCGTCGTCTCTCATTTATGGGCTTCCTAAACAGCGGCAGCACAGCTTGAGCTGGAACTGCACTTTCCGTATAAAATTAGACCCTATATCGTTGCCTGTGACTGTGCGTACCCCTTGGCTATTCGTCCGGCTATTATTAGATACTCCCCCACACCACACCACACCACACTCCTCTTCCTGGCCATGGAGGCATGGCACCCTTAAGTGATCAGTTCCGCTTGCGTTATGCCGCGCGTGTCGCTCTAGAGATCTCTCCCTCTTCCTGAGTATTCTTCGCATTCCACTCTTCCTGCTGCCGCTGCTGCTGCTGTTCCATCTATTCCATTCAAAGTGCAGCCGCTATAAACTGGAAGACAATTGCCCAATGAAAGCTAATATGCAGCTCTTCTACGTGGAAAGTGATGCCACCTTGTGGCCTGCATGCCTCTGGCTGTGGCATTATGCAATTCACGTAATTGTAATTGACAGCATCCTGCTGATTTCCTTCCCTCTCCCTGTCTCTCTCTCTCTCTCTCAAGATGTGCATGTGCATGCGAGCAAGTGATAACAGTCAGATTAACAGGCAGTTAAAATTGACTGCAGCTCGACAGACAAGTCTGTCTTCGTCTCGTTCTAGCAAGGTTTATTTTCAAGTATTTTTGTATCTAGAAATGTTTTATTGTTGCTATGCAAAGTGATATATGTTTCGTAAGGAGCCTTTTCCAGCCTAACAATTCCATCAGAACATCGCAAATATCCGCGTCTGGAAGGATGTGATCAGAATCATCTGGGGAAAATCAGCTGGCAGTTTCACAGCCACTTCTCCAGGCCACGTCTACTCAGCAGGATTATGCACCACCTCTGGATATCCGTCTGAAGCATCAACAAAGGATAAAAGTGTGGTCTTAGGGAAAGGATCAGCACAGCAGTCGGCAAGGCCTTGCATTATGTGCATATGAAAGTGCGCTGCTGTTGCGCTGCCACTAACGTACAAGTGCATAACAGTTGTTGCAACCAATACAATGTTCCATTTTGCCTGCTATTTTCGCACTAGAAACATGTGGAAATGGGCGTACCCCAAATGCCCAAAAATCATGAATTCCAGACAATCGAACAGCTTTGGTCGCATCTCCACGACTCTCCAAACGTCTTGGAATGAGAATATTTAAGCCAAATTATATGTTAAATAATTTCCCACATTTCCAACCAAATAAATACAAATGTATTCAAGTAAAATTCCATTCCGTATGACACTTTTTTTGCTTATTACTTTTGATAACACTCATTTATAGACCACCTCCCTCCCAATCCTCGAGAAATGTCGACTCCCTCTGCCACTTTCATTGACTTTTTTAAGGCTCTGTCATATGTATAATAACTATGACTATTTCCCGCCTTCATTTCATTCATTGCCAGGCCGAGTGGCGGCAATATTTGGCCATGTTTGCTTAGCTTTTAACATTGGCCAAACATTCGCTTTAACATTGAGTTAGCGGGCGCCCACGCTGTGGATAGATTTAACCTTAGCCTTCGCTGTAATTGACCGAAATTAAAAAAATATCAAAGAAAATACAAGACAGATAATATACGAGTATTTTTGAATATGAAGTGTTGGCCAGAGGCAGCTCAAAGCATTGGCCATTGAGCATTTTTTGATTGCGCCTTAAGCTAAGGTTAATGGGCCTCAGTCATGATAACTCTCGCATAAATCTGTGCCGTTTTTTGCATCTTTTATTGGCTTAGGATTTCCAGTAGCGGGTCACATTGGCTTGTAGGTTTTCTCAGCTTAATCTCCGGGCACCCCTTGACCTCGTCGCATTGCAAAATGTTCCGTTTTTGTGCGATATTTTTTTTCCACTAGTGCTAGGCTCTTCGGCTTGGGGCACGCCGCTTCTTGGGTAGCCATAGTCGGAGGCAATAGCCGTATCTGTGGCCGGTAACTTGTTGCTGGTTTTCTTGCTGGCTCGGTCGATAGCTGTACAAACCGGTCAAGAGCGAGAGAGGCATAAAACATTCATTTCAGCTTCGCTGCGGCACAAAAGCCGTTGGTCAGAGCTTTGAATGGGATCCAAGTTTGAACCTCGGTCATTGGCTGATCGTCATCATCAGCATCATCATCATACAGATGATTTTCATCATGGATTTATGCATATTCACCTAGGGGGATATTGTGAAATTCCACACATGACCTTTTCGGCCCGAAAGCCTTCCCCTTGATAATGCCAGGCCTTTGTTTATTTGCTCTTTTTTCCGCCTTGCAGCTTGCATGTGCGTGGAAAATGGGAAAATATTTGGATTGTTTGGCGGGGGGGGGGGGGGGGGGCAACAACAAACGAACGCCTCGAACGCCTGCACACGCATGCATGCCACCAGCAAATCAATCAGGAGCGAGAGAGAGGGAGAGAGCGGGCGAAAGAGAGGCTGGAGATTCCAGGGCATAATTGCAGTCGATGGCCTGAATGGACTTCAGCAAGGGCCAAACGCATTAAAGTAGCATAAATAGTGAGAAGAGGGAAGGGAAGGGAATGGAAGGGTAAGGGGAGTAGCAGTAGATGATGCTAATAGCTATAGGGTTACAGTACCACTCCCGCCACCCCCCTGCCTGGCCACACTGCCTGGCAATTGAAAACACTCAAGTGCCGACGAGAGAGCTGATCCCCGGTCCGCGTTCGAGTCCCAAGTGCAACTCTATCTGGCAGCTGAGAGAATGAGAATGCAGACCTCATTGAGGTCGTTCATCTGCTGGCAACTGACTGAGGTTGAGGATTGAGCATTGAGGATTGAGAGGGAGGGCACTCAGAGCGAAATGGGGGGGCCAAATGGATCAGAAATAGAGGCACAATCATTATACCCTTCCAGAGGTTATTGGAACGCAGAAAATCATGGACTTTCCAGGGTATCTCACACGTCGGTCCCCCTTTTCTTTTGCTTGATGCTTGCGCTCCACTCAAAACTGTCACAAAAGCGAATCATTCATCTTGGGGCATTCAGTTTTGCATCACTTTTTCGATGGATGTGGGTCTATGGGTCTCTGTGTGGTACAGTCCATATCATAATAATAAGCAGGAAGTTGAAAGAGACAAAAAAAAACACCAAAATCGGCTTATGTCAGTGTTATGTTATGGAATGACAGCCAACGCAACAGACAAAACAGCGACAGCTAAAAACACTAAGCCCAAATCGAGATTCCATGAATGCAGCAAGTATCTATGTATCTGCCAGATACTTTTTGGGGCGTTAATTAAAATTGAAAATGTGTGTGCATGGCTTTTCCAGTTGCATAATTACCAACAATAATTGCAACAAATCAGTTTCTGATTGCTTAAATGCTGCAATTAGCAACACCCAAAAATACTTAATTAATTATGGAATATTTTCGTTTTCCACTGATACTCGTAATATTCCCAAAACCGAATCGAATCAAATCGAACCATACCGTAAACGGAAGCCTTATGTTAGTGAATTTCATTCAAAGACATTTCCATTTTCCCCCTCCACTTGAGGAAACGCTGTGGAAATTGTTGAATTTCCTCTGGCAAGCCACTGAAACCTGAACGAAAACAAACTGGTTTTCAATATTTAATTGCTCAAAACACTGTAATTGTAATTGTGCCTAATTGTTGGCTAAACAAAACTGAGCCACAATGTGACTCAATGCCTTTGGGGCGTTGCATGGTGCAATTTTCATGTGGTTCGGGGAGTTTCCATGCGAAAAGGTGGTTGCAAATGATTCAGACTGCAAGTGATATGAAGAGTAGTTTTTCCAAAGAATATTTCTGCCTTGAAAGACTAGTTAAATCGGAAGAGTTTCAGTGGAAGGAAAATAGAGGATTTCATATGGATTTTATGACTTTTCGCTTGAAGAAACTAGAAAAATATGAGGCGATAAAAGTATAAGTTGGAGTCTTAGATTCTTCGCTAAGAATGAAGATAGATAAGAAATGGTTACTGTAAATAAAGTGAGGAGATATTAACCTAAGGAAAAATCCTTTAAAGGTGCAAAAATCTTAAAGAATTGTTTTAAAATGATAGATAGAAATATGTATCACATCCATGGAATAGTTACTTCAACGAAAATCGATAGAGCTGGGCAGTTAGTCCCGAATGTGCTACAGCCGCATCCACAGGCTGTAAATAAGCCAGAAAATCCATCCCAAATAAACACCTTGCCCTGACCCTGACCCCGCCCCAACCATTTGAAAGCTAACAAAGTTGGTAATTATTTATGCCGTGCCAAGCGCCATAAATCAATGCGATTTGCCAGTAACTAAAAAGCTGCTCCAAATACAGACCCACCCACACGGGCGGGGAAAGAGAGAGAACCAGCATTTTCATGCTGCACTTCAAAACTACTTTCGAAATGTTTTCACTTGCCGCACGCCCACACAGCGGCTGCCGCTTGCAACCAATGGGAGGGGGCGGCCAGGCCAAAGTCCAACTTCAACTCCAGCTGCAGTCCAAGAACCAGCCCACACCAGATGCAGCTGCAACAGCGGCAGCGGCAGTGGCCTGTGGTTGGGGCAGCAGCAGCCTCCTAAATCAAAGTGGCAACATTTTAGAATTATGCCTGGAAAACTGCCTCAGGCTTCACTTTTCCTCACTGCACGTGCTGTCTCGAGTGTGGCAGGGGAGGCAGGGGAGACAGGAAGTGGAGCGACTCGAAAGCATTCACTAAATCACGAATTTGAAGTTCGATTTGGATCGATTTGGGAATTGCCGGCAATCTGCGAGTATAACTTAAGCGAAATGAACGTGACTCTGGAGGATTTACACACACTTTGTGGACCATAAATTGAAGATCAACCTGGACCCCTGGAGCAGGGACCCTGGGACATGGACCAGTTGGAGCTGCATCTATCGCTGGCAATCAGAGTGGTTTTTCTTATTGATTAAGCGCACTTTTCACTGACGTCGGGCTGTCCATCACTCTCTCCCTCTCTCTCTCGTACTGTGACGGCTCTCCTTTGCGAAATCGTGGCTTGCAATTATTAGCCATTACCATTCCGTCCAAATGCTCAGCACACAGCACACAGAGCGGAGCACATTCACCAAGACAGTTCAGTGGAGCCGGAACTGGTCCGCCGCCATCGCCATCGTCATCGACTTCGACTTCGATCGGGCCCCATAAAACAAGGAAATCTGGTCAGAGCTACGAGTAGACTCATTGTGTGGCAGGCAGTAGTCCGGCGGTAGTCCGTTCATGCCTCAATGAGTTCATAATCAATGTCTGATAATTATGCGAATGAAAAACTGCATTGTGTGTCGGCAACAAGTGCAGAAATTAATTCAATTAGCGGCAGGCAGGCAGGCAGTAGGCAAGTGGCAAGCGGCGCCATCTGTATTGTGCGATGAAGCAAGAACCTTTATGAAATTCAGACAAAAAGCTGGCATAGGTAACCGAACTATGGGATACCCTAACGGATTGTGAGTTTATATTGAAAAAAATGAAACAAGTCTTGCAGAAATATATTTTCTTTGGTTCTCGATGATATCTTCAACAACTGACAACTAATCCTTCAAAGATCTATTTACTAAGAGGATAATGTAGAGGTAACTTCTTTGGTTTAAGGCTCGAAGACAAAAGAAAGGTCCATGCCCAATTACAGCAAGAAATCTTTCCAATCTCGGGACTATTTTGCATTAAAATAGAAAGCTGATTATCTGATTCATAGCATATATATTACACATATTCCATAGAGTAGCAAATACCTTTTATTTTTGGCAAACTTAAGCTGAAAGTTAATAAAACCCTCTTGGCCAGTGTATAATGAGCTCTGACTGGATTTTCCAGCTTTGGCAGGCAGTGGCAGCAGCTGTTTTTGGCCAAGTTAATTCGACAATTAACACCACTCCGCAGACCACTATGGCTGGCAGGTAGAGAGCAAACCAAAGCAATCAATGATTGTGAATTCTAGCAAAAAAAAAACACAGAGCTGCGGCTGTGGCACAAAACCTGATTGCGTTCGTTTAGTCATCGATTTTGTGGCGAAAATTATAATGAGCCACAAAGTCGTTGACAAGTTTCTTGTACCCCTCCTGCTTGTGCTTCTTTGGCCGCTCTATTCCCAAAGTGTGAAACGACGATGAAATCATGCAGACACAGACACAGACCCCGACCCGACTTGACCACAATTCAAGGCCATAAATACCAGACCAAATTACGTTCGGCCATAAGCCCCATAAGCTCCTCCCTTCCGAAGTGATTTGGAAACAGTCAGACAGACGGACAGACGGACAGACACAAACAATTGAAAGTGAAATGCAGCTCACAGATCCATTATGCAAGTCCTCTGAGGTGAACCGAATGGCGGGAGGGGGTGGGTTGGATGCACTCATAAAGTATTACCAAACGGAGTTTCATCTATTGACAGATCTCATTTATCATGGAAAACTTATGACAGTCTCCAGTCGCTGAGGCATCGGTTGATTGTCAAATGCGTCTGACCTGACCCACATGGCGCATGGCTGCAGGGCCTCGGATCCGAAAGGGGGGACGGAGACTCGGCCATTAGGCAGCAATTAACGCTGGCCAAGATCGAGATTGGGATCGCAATGGAGAATGTTGAATGTAGATTGAGATGGGACGCTGCTGCTGTTGATCGCCAGGCATTTCACTCGAGAGCGGCGTTAGAAGCGTTTTACTGTTCTTCTTGATTGACATGGCCACAGGGGTAGGGGCAGGGGCAGGCTGAGGGGCACCTACCCAGATTGTATCTGTGCTGCTGCTGCTGCTGCTGGTCGCAACCTCATTTACAGTTGTGGCCCGCTCTCCGATCTCAATGGGCTCTTTGTTGGCCGAGAGTGGACCGCGAGTGGACCGAGTGTGAACCGAGGTTTTTCTTCCGCTTTCAACGGTTCATAATTGAAATTATAATTCAATTTGCTGCTGCTGCTGCCGCTGCTGCCACACTTTGCTTTTCAATTATTTTCCATGCGCATTAGAAAATGTCTGCTGGTCTGGTGGAGAGTGAAAGAGCAGCAGATACATTACTCACTGCCAGATACAGATACAGTTACAATTGGGCTTGGATTGGATTGGATTGGCGTGCGCAGACGCTGCGCATGCGCAAATAAATTTTCAATTTGATTCGAGGATTGTTTTTTTTCTGTGGCTCCCCGCTCACATGCACATGCATCAGAGGAGGCCCATATTTTGGATGGGTGGAGGGGGCGAGAAAATTGTTTCACAATGCCGTGTCGCGTCTCCTCTGGCAATTAAGAACGCTTTCATTTTTCATTTTTTTCTCCTCTTTTCTCTCACCTTCTCCTCTCCACTCCACTCCGCTCTTTCTCTTCCCAAATTACTTTTACTGAATATAATTGAAATGACATTAGCACCCATGACAACCAACACAGATGCAGATCCAGATCCAGATACATCTTGATGGAGTTTTCTAGTTGTTGGATCAATATCCCATGTGAAAAATAAATATTTATCCGGCAAACAGATTCTCTCTCGCAGTTCTTTTTCCCCCCGAAAAACCCCAGAGATAAATTATTGTTCAGGCAAAAATAGAAATGGAAATGAAATTCCAAATTCCAAATTCTGTGGCTTCTTTCTGCTTTCTGTTGGCTTCGGGCGTCACTGAGTGAAACGAAATCAAGGCACTTGAGAATTTTCCCATTTTCCAGCATAGCAATAAATTGCAGACTGTCCAAAGAGCTTCCCCCTCTTTCCAACTGCTCTGCTGATAAAGCAATAATGAGGGTCAGACCTCAAGACTTTCCACAATTATTTACAATTTCCTATCGATTTGTTCCACTGGGGGAAAGCTCCTCCCATCCTACACCGAAGGGTCTACTTCAATTATTGGCTTTTATCAGTTAATTATGGAGCCACTGCTTTGACCTCAGGTCAACTCTGATGTAATGCTGCCGCTCTGCTGCCGCTTTCGTTGCACGCGTTTTGCATGCGTTTAAAGTCGCTTACGCAAGAATCGCGCTCAGAGCTGTGCGTCTGCGCTTAGGTGCGGTTTCGTAGAAAGTGTCGCCTCGTCACATGTCTACTCTCCACTCCACAACCCAACCCACCCCTCCCACCGTCCCACCCCCCGTTGACGACACATTTGTGGCATAAATTAAGCAATTTACTTTTATGACAGAGCGTGGAATGTGTTGCCAGAGAGGCAGATGAAAACAAATCATATTTTCAAGCCGTTTGGCCATTTTTCCTACTGTGGTACAGGTGGGGATCTGGCTGTGCAGGTGGATTTTGGCTGGTGTGTGTGGGGTGGTGTGTGGGGTGGTTCAAGCCACCTTCAGAGTGCCATCCACTTTTGATTCATTTGCTGTCGCCGCGTCGATTGTTTTCTAACACAATTAATGCGTTATGCGTTTTTAATGCCCATTTCGCTATAGCATCGGTGTCTTATATAACTCGATACATGCTGTAAATACATATGTACATACATATGTATGTATGTCTATATATAGTAGATATATATATAACCACATGTTTGCATTGCACACTTAACAGTTTTGTTGCGTTTTCTGGCCTTTGTTTGAGCTTTACATTTTTTTAGCGTTAATTTCTTTTGCTTTTATTTTTCGACTTTGGCAAAGAAAAAGAAAAACTTTCTCCTGGCCGCGGCCGCTGCCACTGCCGCCGCCGCCGCCGCCTGTCGTGCCAGCTTGACGCACCACACAAATGGAGAAGACGATAGCCAAGGAGTGGGAGAGAGAAAGAGCAATAGAGTGGGAGAGTGGGAGCGGGAGGGGAGACACTGAATAACAAGATGATTTACTGAAAGAAGTGATCATTGTTGGGTCTCTTGAGTTATTGTTTATTTTGTCAAAAAGGTGTTGGAGAGGAAACGGATCTTTTCAAGATTCGGAAACGCATGGTATATGGTAGAGACAGTGCGTATCATGACCATAAGATTTGAATAGGCATATGTAAACTGTGTTCTTTTGCGAATATGAGAATGTAAGCATTTTGTGTAGGTTTTCTTTCGTTGACACATTTTTATCCATTAATATAGGTGTTTTTTTCACCTAAATAACTCCCAAAAAATTCAGAAATAAGATACAAATATATCTGAAAATATATCTAGTAAATATTCTGTTACCGATTAAATATTTATCTCAATGAAATTCCAGAAACTGATTTTAAACTGGCATTAATGATCAATAGATATTGTTCGGTTTTATATGGCACGAGTATATTTAGAAAATAGAATGTAGAATAGTTACCATACAATTTGCAAAAAACCTATAGAATCTATAGTATAGATTATTTTACATATTCGATTACAATCTCTGATCCCTTACAATCTCTGAAACACTTTGATATTTTACAAATTAAAATAAACCTTCTCTGATATTCCTATACTTCTCAATCATTTAAACGATCTTTAAACATATCTTAAAAACACTTTTTATTTGAATTTCAATTTTAAAATGTTCTTAAAGCTATGAAAAACTCTTTAATATCGCAAAATCTTTGGCTGTTGTTTATCTAACGAACAGAAACAAAATTTTGATTATGATAAATGACCTACAGCCGAGCAACAGATAAGAGACAGACACCCCCTGTGAGACCTAGACCCAGTCGCAGTCGCAGAGCTGCCATATCTCAACGCCCTCTCAACTTGCCTTTAATCAATCACGTTTCGCTTATCGCCAGCTCAAGCGCAGCATGAGATGAAAAAAAAACGACAACAAAAAATAAAATGAAAATATGAAGCTTGGGGAAAAGTATTGGAAAGAAAAGCACTGACCACAGACAGAGAATAAATTACAGTCAAGGTTTAAGCCGCCTCATTTCGATTATTATGCAAGCAGCAATGGAGCCATAGCTCGTAATACACAAACAACAATTATAATACTTATTTGGCTCACAATGAAAACAACAACAACAGCAGCAACAACAGAAAAACGCCAATGCGTGCCTTGAAAATGCCAAACAGTCAATGGAAAAGTTGGAAAGTTGAAGTCCGTCCGGCTTTAATGTGCATAATTACTGTTCAGCTCAGTTCAGTTCGGTCCAGTTGAGTTTTGTTTCTTTTGGCCAACGAGACTGGGTAACTGGCCGCCCTCTCCTCCCTCTGGTACCACTCTCTCCCTCTCCCTCTCCCACACACACAGTTCGTGCCGAAATGCATTTTTGCCGTTGACAAACTTCTTGTTTGCCAGCTTGATTTGCCTTCTTGTTTGTTTGTGCCCCTTGTCTTGGTTTGTTTGCCTCTGGCACGTTGCTAATAAAGCGACTACAAAATGCGGGAAAAGTCTCGCAAAAAGACAGAAAAAAAATTGCATAAAACAAATTGGAAACGGTGCGACGACAAAAATGGGGAAAATAAAATGCTCATATTTGTGCCATTTGTTTGAACGAGTTTTTGTGAAAGTATCTCCGAATGTATCTATCGAATAGTTAATATACATTTTACGGGCCGGGCGGACAGACTCTGTCCGGACAACGCGTTGCACTCGATCAAAAAAATTGTATGGGCTGGGCCCCAGGCCGGGCTGGAACACGTTTCACTCTGGCCATTTTTTTTGTGTTCGGTTTTGTTTCATGCGTTGCCTCCTTTTGCACTTTATTGACAATTTCTTTTATTTTTGTACTTTTTGTTGTTGTCCGCGAACGTGCGTAGCTGTTGTCGTTGATGGTGGAAAACCACACCAAACCGCATAAAGATACAGATACCTGGCATCATGCACATGCACCAACACACACACACACACAGCCATAGACACACATGTGGAAACCGGCCACCGGCTAAGTTGTTGCTGTCAATCGTCGACGGTTTGCAATGAAATGCGAATTTCATTCATGGCAATTTCTGGAGAGTTACGTCTCGGATGGGCCCGAGGAAGTAGTAGGACATGGCTGGGGGCATTAGAAATCAGGTGCTCATAAATGAAGAAAGCCATAAAAAGGCGTGACATTTTTCAAAGGAGAAATACACTCAAGATCGAACACCAATAAAATATAGATAGATTTAATTTTATCTTCGATTTTAAAGAGTTTTATTGAGATACGCAAAGAAACATGTTTCTATTCCAGCATTTTAAGAAAATTGAAAATAAATTGCGGATACAAAATACACACATATTCTTCTAAATATTGTATGCATTTAAGCAAGTAAAATCATTAGCTGGACTTTCATTTGGCAGAAGATTTCGCATTTGAGTCATGCGGGAAATTCCCATTGGCTGCCCATCGATTTTTGAGTCACCTCATATCGAATTCTCGTACAAATATAATATAGTATATACGAGTAGTTTATCACATGCCAGATCGGTCAGAGCTGGCATTACTCGTACCTAATGCAGATCGTGTTACTGATTTTGCATTCCTAAGACTTCGCCACCCAAGCAACTCGACTCGCATTTATTGTATAACTGAAACCCAAAACGCTTACAGAAATATTACCGAAAAACAAAAACGAAAAACAAAAGTACAATCCACGAAGAAGTGAATTGTAGGGCTGATCGAATAACGTAAATATTTTTCGGTGTTTCCGCTGTGTTGTTCAGACCGAGGAAAGTTGCACGAAAATTCCCTAAATTGAGTATTTAAGCTGTGAAATATATATATTTATATGTGCTCAAATTATCCGCTAGGTGTTTATGCAAACGAGCAGAAAAGCCAGCAAAAAAAGATGAGCAGAAACTGAAATCCACGCAGAAATTTCACAGAGTCAGCAACAACAAAAATCAGACGGGTAATAATTATCCAAAAGAAATTACGGCTGCCTTGCGTGTGTGTGTGCGTGTTGGGGAGGTGTATCTGTGTGTGTGTGTGTGTGTGCTGGTGAAATGCGAGACTGAGACGCGACGCGGCAGAGAGCAAGTTTTAAGGTGCTAAGAGTTATGCTGCCAGCCAGCAGCAGATTATGAAATATGCCAGCCAGCACCTACCGCCAGGAGGGCCCTGTCCCCCACTCCGACTGCCGATCCGTTTAAGATATTTCATTGATACCTTTGGAGTATCAGAAGAGTGTATTAGGCAGAAGAAAGCGTTATTCATTGAAGGACAAGTCGAACCACGGAATCACAGACTACCATTAATTCAGGTAGATCGGATCGGGTTTATTTTACACATAAGCCGCAAATTAGGAAAAAAAGAGCTAAAGCTGTTTGGATATTCTTCGAATATTCGTAGCTTTTAGGGTAGCCCATAGTCGAGGCTTGAACTTCAGCATTCTTTCGGCTTGGATCGGGATTGTGGGACAGGGACTGTGACTGGGATTCGTTTGGCCTATCCTATTGAACGTGTTGAGGCTTTAGCTCTGGCTGGTTAACTCGTTTGTTAGGAGCCACATCGAAAAAGGGAGAATGCCAAAGGCTCTTCTCTTTAATGTTGGTGTAACTTACACAGTGCCGCAGATTGTTGCTTCTGCTTCTCCCTGCTGCTGTTGCTGCCTGCTGCTGCTGCTGTTGCGGTTTCAATTGACTGACAGGCGACGGGGGTGCGGTGCGCGGTTGCGGGGGACAGGAATAGACGCGTTCCGGTATCAGTGTCGTTTCCCGTGCGTTTTCCAGTCTCGTCTCAGCCTTTCTTGCTAGAAATACAACACACACTTTGTTGCCTTTTTTTCCTTTTTTGCCCTTTTGCGGTAATTTAGCGTGAGTATTTTTTGGTATTCGATTTTGTTAGGCACTTCACTTGGAAGACAAAAAAAACTAGAGCTTAGAAGTAAACAATATCTCTTGTGGAATCACTTGCTTCTTCTGTTATTTACTCAACATTATTTGCTTGTTAATTGGTTTCGTTGTTACTGAATATTCGATTTTCGGTCGATTTTTGTTTGTTTTACGGGTATATCTTTCTTTTCTTCGGGATCGGATCGTTTAGAAAGTGGGTTAACACGAACAGAGCGCGCGTCTATGCAAATTATTGGATTTGACATGCACCAGTCACGTCACGCGCATAATTTATATGTGATTCGATTTATTACTGCAAATTTCAACTTAATTCAACTTTGTAATCTGGCGTTGTTGCTGGAGACACTACAATATAATGTGTATTGTGGTTCGGATCTCCCACTCCGGGCGCTATAATACAACTTGATCTTCCGCTTGAGACGTTTGCACTCCAACTCGATTCGTTTGCGATTGTGAACGCGATCGTCAATGCCAAGACACGATCGGACAAGACGCGATGCAGAAAATTCCACAGTTCACAGTGTAGTTCCCACTGTACCACCCGACGGCTACGTCATGTTGCCCAATTCTACTCGCATGTTGCTGTACTCATGTTGCTAGCAAACCGGTTTCAGTTCCAGCCATCGATGCGTATGGACGTTTCCATACCCTATTTACAAACAGGTTTCTCAGTAAATGGCATTGAACCCCCGATTTACAAATCTCTTGAACATAGTAATTTCGATTCCGAGACCTTTTCCTAAATATGCAGATCTTCGTTGAGATAGCTTTAAAACTTAGATACGGGTTTCCTGTATTTATTCTTCTTGATAAACATCTCCCCAATTCTAAACCATCTCCATTTTCAGGGGTATTAAAAATTGTTGCCCAATCCCAGCTACATGTTGCTGATCCATTCCCAGTGTCCTCAAAACTGTACGACATGGTGTGTTGGGACAAAGAGGTACACCTAAATTTTTATTTCATTTATAATCGCATTTGAATAAAATACCAAAATCGTGCTTCAATCTGTTTTCAGCGCGCCACCTTTAAACATGTGGAAGCGTTTAAATTGTTTATTTTTAAACAGCCTACAATTATTTATATGGAGTTTCTTGCTTCTGCTTCTGCTCCGATAGCCTTATACAGCTTCATGGCAGTCAACCGACAATCCTCAGAGGAAAAGATTGGCGCCTGGCAGGCAGCTCCAAGCTTGGCGATTTGACCAGGACTATATTTTATCTTCTATATTCTATATTTTGCGGTCTTTTGCCTTTCTTAGCACTTGCTTTTGATTCTGTAGTTTTTCCTTGAGCTTCGAAGATTTCACAGCATCGAGAGAATTTCGTTAATGGCCATTGAAGCACTTTCCAAAGCCTTGGGATATCGCTGAATCCGGACCGCCCGGAACTAGCTCTGGGAGGGTAGACTATATGTATTGTGATTTCACTGGTTTTTTTCGCTTTTATAGAGTCTGAGATGCGCTGGTCGAGACTGAAGGAAGGATTTATTCGATCAAAATATTATTTTCATATAACGGATTACACATATTTTTCCACAATAATTTGTTGTTTGATATTTCATGTTGATCAATGTCCACCTTTGTGATCCTTTACCTTTGGGCTGAGATTGTGCACGAAAATCTGCCCGATCTATTGCCGGAAGTTGTTACATCGACCTGCATCTCCGCGTATTGGCGTGGCCGGAAACTAGTCACCGTGAGCTCCCGCTTGCCACAGTAAGTCTTCGAATTCTCCACACCACCGTTTTGACTCTTGACAACAAATTTGTTACTGACGCATCCACTTGGCTAATAAATAATATGGAAATGATTACTAAATAGTGGACCTGATGCTGTTTACAGGCTCTCTTACATCTTTTGGGATGTCAATTGAACATTTTAGTGTCAACTTGTTACTAGCCCAAGAGGTTGTAGCTTTCAGCTGGCAGCTGGTGCCTGGGCGGTATGTTTCCGGGTACCCTGGAGACCTGAAATAGAACGAATCCCCATCGCCAACAGCCTGCCTAAAGTTACACCCCCCTTGCCCAGTGGCCATCAGGATGGGGAGCAACAAGCAGCTCAATATTCCGAATATGATATGCATTTGCTCAGAACTTGTCGACCAATGGCTAAGCTAGCCAAGTCCTATACCTTATATAAAGGAATCAGACAACGCAATGACGCAACTCCTTAAATGCAGCTCCCAACCAGCTGTTTAACCGAAAATCTGAAACACGTTTTGCGGAAAACAACAAGCTACATCCAGCAGCGATCTTATATTTAGAATGGGTTTCCTTGTCTCCTGAAGTATTGTTTATAAATCTTTTGAAAGGGTTGGCTTGCTTTCCGTACGTTTAACAGGCCGCACAACAAAATCAATTCCATTCCATTTGAAATGAGTTTAATTTTTGTAATTTGCTTTAACATGATTTACATTTCGAATCGAAGCTTTCACCGTTGAGGGGGTGCCACTTAATGGTGTCCCTGTTTCTCGGCCTCGATCTGCTCCTTGGACTTGTAGCCGACCTGCTCCTCGGGAGTGTGGGGCCAGAAGGTTGGCTTGTTAATTGGATCCAGGGCGCTGTCGGGGAATGCATCGCGGTAGTCCTCCATGGTCATCTGGTCGTATGGCAGCAGCGACTTCAGATGGGCAATCTCCTTCTGGTAGTTCTGGATGCGCTGCTCCGATACCTTCTTGTAAGAAGCAATCTCCGACTGCGACTCCTTGATCTGGGCGTCCACCTGGGGGGAAACGGTGTCCTTGGGATAGGGCACGGTCAGAGCATCGTACTGCTTCTGGAAGCTTTCGACCAGGCCAGCCACGGGCACCAGGTTCTTGTAGTAGGCCCAATCGATCTTCGGTGGGCACTCGGGATTGGCCATCACGGCGCGCACATAGATGTCCGACTTGGTCTTGAAGGCACCGAAGCTGCTCTTCTGGTTGGCGGGCACACGCTCGGCCAGAGCGGACCAGTTTATCGAGGATTGGGCGATGCGGCGGGCGGCCATTCTGTAGCACAAATACTGAAAAAAGCCCAACAAAAACACAAGACGGATGAGGTTAGGTTCTCAAAGTGGAAATGGAAAAGTAATCCCAAGGCGAGATTCCTTAATTATAAGTAGTTTCTACGGATTGCTGTGTTTGAGTCCTATCTGCTGCGTTATATATTATGCTGTTTCCATTCCATTGAAAATTATGCGTGCAAAAATTATGTAATTTTGCCTCAGCAGCAGCCTCCCTCCGACTTGTCAAGGTGCAAAAAGTGTGTATTCCTTTGGGTTCCTCCACAATTGGATAACCATTCAGTTTAACTATGTCTTGTTGCACTTTAGTCAAGTGGTTTTAAATAGTTATTTTTCCAACATACTTAAATTTCTACGGCAAATTAAGAATTTCAACGATGCACTTACACTTTTGAGTGTGACTGACCCCTAGAAATATTCGGAAATATACGGTCTCATGTTAAAAATATACCGTAAATATACCCATGAAAAACGAACTTAGCTCACTTAAGCCCCCTCTGTGTAAGCACGTGAACAACTTGATTCAAGCCGCGAAATATAACACTTTTTGTTAAATATTCTTATAGATCCATCCTATCCTTTGGTCCATCTCTTCAAAAAACCACGTTGTCTTTCGTCTGAACTGCGGAAAAATTCTCCAATTTTCAGAATTCTCGTAGACATTTTTAAATACCCCCTTGGTCTACATTGGGTTAATCGTTCTCTGTCCATGATGGAAAATCATATTGCTCGATTTTGATATTCGGTTAAATATTACTCGCTAGCTAGAAATCCCAAAACTGTACATACAGTTTTATCTGATTGATGAATCAATGGTCAACCACATTTTGTAACTTTAAGTACTTCCTTTATCGGATTGTTTATAAAATTGGGTGTAAACAAAAAGAGAACAAAAATATACAATTTTTTACATGGAAACTACACGGTAACTACACATTTTCTACTAAACATGCACTGCTACTCATAAGATATACGGTCCTCAAAATTATACTGAAACTTTCCGTCGAAATATACTGTAACTAAACCGAACGTTCGTGTATTATGTTTTTATTGGATCAAAGAAGGCGCCGAACGGGAATAACTTTCAAGTGCCGAATTAGTATCATAATTCAGTATATAGTTGTGTCGTGTCTGTGCTATCTCGCAAAATAAATACAGAAAATAATTTTGAATTTGATTTTTTCGAAGCCGTCAATTTCACTACGACGCCTGTGCGATTCTTGTCGCATGCCAAGTGTTGGAACATCTTTTTTAAATATTAGCGGCTTTTCTTTTGGTAAGTTATTAAAGCTAATTTTATTAAGAATCCAACACAAGTGGGCCTTAAAAAGAAGCAATTCTTGTAAAAAATGTATAAGTTTATCAGGTAAAATTATGTGGTCAGTGGAGAGGGTCCCAGTTAGCTAGTAATATTAGACGGAATATCAAAATCGAGATATATTTCCGAGTTTGACGGTGGGACTTTTTGTGGGATTTAGTTGAGGGACCAACATTCCAACAATGTCCCTTTGGTCCGTTACACTTTCCTTACGGTGCACTTTCTGCTCACTTACGTTTTCGTACGTTTATTACCGTTGCGGCTGTTTGGACGAAAGTGCCTTGTGCGTATGGCTATTGTGGTTCTAATGACACTCGGGCTGCGCACAGGGCATTCGTTCATACAACCGTATGCTTGTTTTTCGTGCTGCGGTTATTTGAACTAAAGTGTCTTGTGCGTATTTCTACTGTGGTTTTTTTAATGACACTCGAGAGGCGCACAGGTCATTCTGTTCATACAACCGTAGGCCTGTTTTCAAAAACAACGATGTTTCTCCAGGACAGGGCTGTCCTCATGGTATGGTAGGCAATTGGGGTGGATTTTACCCGAATGCGTTGTATTTTCTAGGTCGTTTTGCTTGTTCTCCATACCCTCGTTTTCCTCAGCAAGGGGCATTTTATAAACTGCCTTTCTGCGGAAGGGTACCCTTCCCTTATACGTAAAAGGGAATCGATCAAATGTTTGTCCAACGAATGCAACAACCGATTCTATGAATTTATTTTTGTATATCAAATAGTTATGTAAACTATCTCAACGAAATTTTACAGTTTATAAAAACCAAAAATATGTATCGGGAATCTAGTTAAATGCATGAATAGGTCAAAAACATGTCAATACGAGAAAAAGTAATTATTCAAAACAGCTTGGAAAACAGTATTTTAACATAATTTCAAAAATAGGGTATGCAAAATGTCCTTAGTCCGTTAATATACGCTGCTGATATGTAGCAAATGTGTAGTTGCTGTGCGCAATAACGAAACATGTTTGTTGACTTTCCTTGCTTAAACCTTATTTAAACACAATCAAATAACAGGTAGTACATAAACGTAACCAGTGCCCGTTGAAAATTGAATCAACCTGATAAAATTTTGTGTTTGGCCCCGATTTCCAAAAATATTATCGTATCGAAAATAAAAAATATCGCCCATATCGATATATCGAGTTAATATCAACAATCTAGTTTTTGGTACAGCGTCGGTTTTCATTTTGTTTTCATTGTAGTGGCGTTTCTTTTTGACAAATCAAAGATATTTTGAGTAGCCTATTGGGCCCAATTATAAATTATTTATTTAGACGGAATTAAATAACGAGGACTAACGAGTAATGGACGACTCACGCCGCTCGATCGCGGCTAACGAGGAAAGTATTTCCATGTACTTGTCCTTTGACGACACGCTGTCCAGTGTCAGCAAATGGCAATCTGCTATGGTCAGCAGCCAATATATGGAGATGGACACCAATTTGGACAAGACTGTAGAAGATAAGGAGATGAAACGTACCGTCCTCCAGGAGCTGCACCAATCGTCGGCACTCTTGCATTCCGATCCGAACTCACCATTGAAACCATTTGACTATAGCTTGTGGAACAAGCACAACGCTTTGAGCTCCACTCCCTCAAAGAAAAACCTGGCAGCAGATGCCATACCAATCCTTCTTGAAGCGGAAAATGCTGAGAACAAGGAGAACACACTGCCCGATGAGAATGCAGGCGGCAATAATTCAACAATTTCCAGCTCTTTGGAACTGACGGGCACCACCGTGAAATTCAATACTTTGAAGACCGAAGACTCCACCATGGATGAAGTCTCAGTGCAGGAGGTTGCCAAGCCGAATATCCTGAATACCGTTTATCCTTTGAGTGAAAATGTGGTCCTAGAGAACATTACCGAAGGTGAGTGAGCAATAGCCCAGCAAAACCCGTATTCCTGTATTTAATCGCTCCGGTTTTTAGTGTCCAATGAGGACTCGTCGATTCTCGCTTCTTCTCCAGATGTAAAAGATGTAAAAGAGACTCCTCCAGTCGCTGATGTTGTCAACGAAGTCAGTGAGCTGCTTTCCAAAGCTCTAAAGATATCCAGCGACGCCATGAAGCCGTCGACCTCGAAACTATTCACTTTCGAATCCAACAAGAAGCGAGTATCGCTACTGCCTAAAGCTTCTGGGAACTTGCCGCGACCACGCCGCTCAGTTTTGCCGACAGCCGCCGTGGAGACGCGCACCTATTCCTTCAAACAACGCATGTCCGTGGTAGTGAAAACTACGCTGAACAGTCCATCCCGCAAGATGGGTGCTGGCGGCGGGTTACCAGTGAGCCGCCGCAGCGTTTTGCCCATATCCAAGAACAAAACTGTCAATTCGCGCATGTCCATCCCCACCACAGGCATCAGTTGTCCCAAAAAAGTCATACCAGCCGCTTCGAAGGCCCCAACTAAGATCGCATCTGATGCAGTCTTCAATTGCAAGACTTGCGGAGTCAATTTCCGCGTGAAGAGCCTGCACGATATGCATGTTCGCATGCACGACCTGGTGGAGAATGGACCCAAGACCTCAAAGAGACTGAGCGGCAATCCGATTGTTTCAAGTGCCACTGGGGCGAGCAAAAATCGTTGCAAGTTCTGCGACAAGAACTTCGCCCTGGAGCGTGCTCTGCACATTCATCTGATGCAGAACTGTGACAAGATACCACCAGCCGAAAAGCGCAAGCTGGAGTTCACAGAACTCAATCATGTGAAGAAGGCGCAGCTACCCAAAATAGCTGCTGGAGGTGGCAGTGGTCCAACAGTGCAGAGTGCACACAAGTCACATCTTCAAATTGCAACACCAATTGGGAGGGGTAAGTTGGAGCGTATCTATGGACACCATGGAGCTGGTCTAACGCCGATTTATCCACCATTCTAGCTGCCTCTAGTGGAGCCCAGGGCATGGGACCGCCGTCCGTGAAAAAGGTGCCAAAGAACGTTGCCCATGCTGGTGTTTACCGTACACCCACAAAGACTGTGCCATGCAACATCTGCAAGCAGTCGTTCAAGAGTATACTGGAGTACACCACCCACTGCATGACGATGCACTCGAAAAGTCAGGTGAAGGTCGCCGCTAAAGATGAAGCACCGAGTGCTATGGATTAAATCAAACATTTTGTCTTTACTATACCCTAGCTAGGTCTAAGTTCCAGTGTACTTTAATCTCCAACAACCGACGAACAAAAATACACACTAACATAATCACTTGGACTTCTTTTCGGGTGGGGGTTTCATGTCCACGCCCTCCGTCTTTATATCCAGCGGCCCCGTGGCATTGTTCATTTCGGCTGCATTGATACCGCCGGGCATCATTTCATCCCCCGCTGCCATCGGCTGCTGCTGGAGATTCTGCAGCATGGGCGGGATGGGCGGTGGAAACTTGCGTAACAATTCGGCCAGCAGCATGTCCACACGTTGCTTCTGGAACAGAGTGCCGCTATTTTCCTCCTTCACAGCGCTGGCATCTTTTTTTTCCGACTTGGACTTGTCTGACACTGCAGAAAATAATGAATTAAAAAGGGCGCCGGGAATTTGCAAACAAGTATTGATACTTACAAACTTTGTTGGAGGAAAAGTCCCAAGTGTATCCTTTGTTGGGGTGATACCGGGCATAGCTGCTGGCCTCCTCGAAGGCTGACTGAAGATTGACGACTGTGTTGAGCTGAAAGCAAATACCTCAGCTTAGCCTTGGGTTGCTCTCAAGAGTACATTAGTGGGATACATACTATGCGTGCATTGATGACGTTTGCCAAATCGGGCGCCTTGTAAACAGTGCCTCCAATTATGTAGTAATCGGCAATGGGTGTCGCTTCGGAGGGATTGTGACGATGCTGTTTGCGTATCACATAGAGAATGGGCTCGGCCACATGCAGCAAGATGTACTCCAGTCCAATCATGTTGCTGCAAATAAATGTATCATTAGTGCCATTTGGATTGTTGGATGAAGAGCAAACCTACTGCAAATGCTCGGGCCCCAGCCGCTGCATCCGTATCGTCTCGTTGTTGCACAAATGATCATAGAACGGATTCGACTTGCGGCAGAAGTAATCCATGACAGTCTGGGGGCTCAGGGTGGCCATCATCTGGGTGTCATGCCAGGATAACCGCAGATGGTTCTCTGGGGCATTAGCATTGGCCTGGGCTATTTGTCGGTTCGCCATGGCTGCCAACTGCACGTGCTACTGCTACTGAAGAGATTAGAGACGACGTCGACGACGTTGGCAATGACAGAGGCAATTTAGTGGGTCAATGGTGCTGAGCACGCCTCTTTCCCACTTATCGGTTTGTTTACAACCTATTTTTAGCAGAACGCTGCCACTTTTAAACGTTAAGCAATACGCTGATGGCTTTTTTGATTTATTTGTTGTGTAATAAATAATTTAGTCCCGCTGTCGCGTACAGGAAATTTTCGCTGCTGTGTCTCCGCGATAATTTTGTAAGTAAACCAACAACCTGGGATTCTAGTGATTTCCGCGATCCATGCCCATACGTATGCACTTTTCTCGCAAAAAACAAATACACTGTTTTTTATTGTTTATACTCTGTTTTTGCTTGTTGTATGTGCGTGCTTTAGAGCACTGCTTTGGGCCTTTTGCAGCACTCGGTTCGGTTATCTGTGCGTGCTTTAGAGCACTTCTCTGGGCCTTTTGCAGCACTCGCCGCTCAGCCGAAGAAGAAGCAGCGGGCAGCACCATATATAAATAAGTTTAAAAATAAAAGCATTCCATTCCGTTTTAAATCAAACTGATATTCAATTTTCCGGGCGCGCAAATTTCTATACGCGCCACAAACACACACACATTTTGGTCAAACAGCTGGCTGACCGAGCGAAACACACTCTGCCCGTTTGCTGCTACAAATACAAGCAAACGGCATATTAAATTTTGTTTGCCGCTCGCTCTCACGCTCTATAAACGGTCAGCAGAACTTGGCCCATTTCATCCTCAATATTGGGAACCATATCAGTTTGTTTTGTTCACTTCGTCGTGGCGCACGGGAGGAATCAAAGGAACAGCAGCGACGAGCTCTCGCAATGGTAACCTATCATAAAATCAATAACAATTGTTAAACAAAGTGTGTTTACTGGTGCGTGCCCAGGTTGGAGGGCACTTCATTTGTACATAGGCGACTCTTGGCGCCACAACAACAGTCACAGCCTTGATCACTCTTGGCGCCACAACAACAGTCACAGCCTTGATCATCTGCACACATCCATTATTATTAGTTTTGTTGATTCCATATATTTGTGTACATATTCACATATGTACATATGTATGTCTGTTTTTGTAGGCGGCGCACATACTCTCGTGTACATGTATGAGAACGTTATTTTTTTTACGCCTCACCTTGATTTCCGACAATATTGTATAGATATGTACATATATATATAAACACTTTCGTATGTTTCGTGTGCGTGTGTGTGCTGTTTCAGTGGCAATACGTTTTGTATTCTTTGATGCTGATTATTCCAAACTCCTACACTCCTTGTCCAGCGAAAAGAAACAATTCTGTTCTATTCTCTTCTAGATTGTTGCACCCTTTCATACCTTAAGCGGGCACAACGACAGTAGGTCCGGCCCAGCCCAGTCTTATTGTCAGTTTCAGCGATATGCGTTACATAAAACCGGAGCCGTATTATGAAGTAAACGATCAGCAGCACCGAATCTATTACAGCACCCACTCTCCGTCAGCCAAGTGTATCGGATATACTAACATCATTTTACTTGCAGGGGCTTCCACCGTTCAACGTCACTGGCAGCCCGTTCAATGTGGTGCCCATCCACAACTATCCAGAGCTGATGAAGGACACCTGTGCTCTGATCAATTCCGAATGGCCCAGATCCGAGACGGCGCGAATGAGGTCACTGGAGGCTTCCTGCGACACATTGCCATGCAGTTTGGTCCTCACCACAGAGGGCATGTGCCGCGTTATCGCTCACCTCAAGCTCAGCCCTATCACGGCCAAGAAGAAGGCGTGCTTTGTGGAGTCTGTTGTCGTGGACAAAAACTATCGCGGCCAGGGATTCGGAAAACTGATCATGAAGTTTGCCGAGGACTATTGTCGCGTTGTGCTCGATCTGAAGACCATCTACCTGTCAACCATCGATCAGGACGGCTTCTACGAACGCATCGGCTATGAATATTGTGCGCCCGTCTCCATGTACGGGCCGCGTCACTGCGAGTTGCCCAGCTTACAAAATGCCAAAAAGAAATACATGAAGAAGGTCTTATAGACATCAACGCCAGTAGAAGTAGTGAGGTTGGCTACGTTGAACAGTGCCGAGCAGGAACAGCCGCAGCCTGTGGCCGTTAACTAGTCAAATTTTGGTAAAAGGTTCACCTGCCAACAGCGCCTGTGCCGTAGTCTGATCGCATTTTGCCAATTTAGGGGAATGTGCCACAATGCCACACGCGCATTGGTAGTTGCAGCATAAGCTTTTGATTCCATTACACCGATAAGCTATATTCAGTTCACAATGATACGCTTGTGTTGATTTTTAAATAATACTTTCCGCGTGTATTTTGTAAACTTTTTGGTTCTTTTTGTATGACAAAAGTCAAACCGATTTGTTTCGTTTTTTTCTCTTTTTTTTCTTTCTTTTGTGTAAGGCATGTTATCGTAATCCTAAATGATGTATTTGTATGTAAAATAAGTTGTGTAAACTTATGATGATGTGTTAATAGGTTTTGCTCAAGCGTGTGCATAATTGCTTTCTAGACGAATATCTACCTGCCTATGATGATAATAAGCTCAAGTATCTTCCAAAACGAAACATAGCATAGAAACATATCGAAACCCTAGCATTAAGCACTCAACGAAGGCAATAACTTATAATAAAGATACATATGTACGTAGGAATTGTAAATGCCAAAAAAGTAGTTGCCTCAAGTTTGTTCCTGGTCGGAAGTCTCAGTCTCAGGGCGGAAACATCTGCCTGCACTGTATAATGAATTATGCACGATGAATGCACACATCAGAGCATCATCTGTTCTGACAAGTTCAAGTTCACTGTTGCGACATCTATAAATTGATGGTCTGCTGGCATGGCATGTGGCGTTATTTTTGTGCATATATTTGACGGGGGCTCGCTAGCATGTCGGTCGGCTGCCCAGCGAGCGTCATGCAGAATTCTTACACAAAAATAAACACCAGACCACAATGATGTAAGGGGCGAAGAGAGATCTCGGCTGCCAGAAAACTGTCGCGAGTCTCTCTCTCTTTCTCTCTGTGTGGCGTGCGCCAATTTGTTTTTGGCATTTCTCTGAAAGCGGAAGCTGTTTTGGCCTGAGGTTCTACGGGTTTTTTATGGTTACACATTTTTAAAATACCTGCCCGGCGTTTAATGCGACAGGTGCTAATGTTTTCAAATTCTAAGCGTTCGATGCCAACTGATACGATACTGCACGTAATTTCAATTAAATTATTCAGAATGGAAAGTTTTATTGTGCGTTCGCTCACATTACATATAGGTATGTATGTACATAGATGGTTAGTTTGACTATAATAGGCTTGAATATGAATATATTAGACATCCCAAATGATTTCGCATTTATATGCACAGCAGTCGGTTTTGTTTTTGATCATTTATAATGAATTGCCTCAGGCACTTTTTGGGCTTTTGCCAATGCCGCAAACCTTTCCATAATGCTCCGGCTGGTCCAGGCTGTCAACAATAAACTTTCCCAGATCGTATTTGGAAACTAGACGTCCTGGTGCCTCATCGTAAACGACGGTATACCCACTGGCCGGCTCATCGGCAATGTGCGGTGGCAGAATGGCAATCCAATCCAGTCCCGAGGCCTTTGTCAAGTCCAGCATCCGCTTATGCTCCTCATTCAGGCGATGAAATACAGCGGGCACCTCGTTAAGGGGACGCCACAAGAATGAAGACATGACAATGGAGAACTTGGTGAGCTTTTCCTCCTTCATAGCCTTGATGAGGTTCTCAGTGCCACGTGATAGTTCGGTGGTGGCCTCCAGCTTGTTTCGGGTGCCCAGAATAACACAGACGCCATCCACGCCCTCGATCAAGCGCTTTACATCATCGTAATTGGTGGCATCGCCCTTCACCAGTTGAACTTTGGATTTGAAACGTTCGGGCACGGTGGCTTCTGTACGATAAAGTAGACGCACCGACAGACCTGCAAGAATCGGTTCGTTTAGGGTCCAAGTTCAGAAGAATTAGAATACATACCTTTCTCTATGGCGTGGTCTACGGCACACTCTCCGGTCATGCCGGTGCCACCAATAACTGCAATGCGTTGCATAATTTACTTCACAATGTCACTCTGCGCGTTTTCCCCAAGTCCACACTTGTTGCAAGCCTGCAATTCACTTTATTAACTGCGCAACTCAACTGCTACTTATCCAGCAAGAATCCAAATCAGAAATAATTCCAGTAGTTTCGTGTTCTCACCTGAGGGACCGGCGTCAGCTGATTATGGCTTGCACACAAGCAAAACGAGAATATAGGAAAGGTGTACGAGTATGTGTGCATGTGAATCTGATCTGTTTGTCGTACGTTTAGTAGATTGAGAAAATAGAGAGCGAAATCACAGAGATATGCCTTATCATGCAACACAACACATATTTATTTCATTGTCATGATTATTTGTATTTAAAATTTAAATGATTTCCATCGAATATAGTATGTACTTAATTGCTCAGTCTGGCAGCCTTGTGTTTCGTCCAGTGCTCTAAAGTGTGGCGTTGGCCACAATTGAATTTTTAACGGCTATGCTATGCTTGTGACTCATCGGAATATGGATTGTCGGCCGGATTCTTAGTGCGTCTCAGCGTAAGGCCAAGCTTTAGCTCACTCATGAAATCCATTGCTGGTGGTGCTGCTTTTCGTTCAGGTCGTGGCTTAATGCCGCTTATTGTAGCTGCCTTTTTATCAACCTTCTGTAAGTGCAAGTGTGAGTGGGATGTGAGAAATGAAATCGTCCCTTTGCAATCATTATATTACCTTTAGTGCTACTCCATTCCGTATACTCTCCAGGAACGCATCACGATCTCCCCCCGCAGAAGCAGTGGGTGCAGCTTTAGGGAGGTCTGACTTTTGGATTGCTTTTGGAGGTCCCCCAGCGGTTGAAGCTGGCATCGGCGGCGGTGGTGGTGGCGGCCCACCAGATGTTGCAACAGGCATTGGGGGTGGCGGCGGAGGCACGCCAGATGCAACTTGACTCGGCCTTTGCTGCGGAGGTGGAGGAGGCACATAGGCGGCAGCTGGTTTGATTGGAGGTGCAGGCGGTGGTGGCTTAGAAACTGTCGCGTATTGCACGGCCGTCATCGAGCTGGTGTTAGGCAAAATCGTTGGCTTCGGAGGCGCTGGTGGCGGGATGCGCATTGTGCCTGCCTTTCTTTGTGGCGCAATCGTGGCGTACGTCTCAGGCGCTGATTTTGGAGGAACAGAGGGCCGGACTTGACGCATGTCAATGGCGGCCGGATACCCCGTATTGTTAGCTGTCACGGCCGATGGCGGCGGAGGCACTTTTGGCCTGTTCACTTGATGTGGCTGAGGCTGAACCTGGACGGGAACAACTGACCCAACCTCGTGTTGTCTGTATGGCGCCTGAGCTGCTGGCCTCGCCACAGAAGGCAAATCCATACCCGATATGTCCACAAAGCGTGATGTGAGCGAGGCGTAGTTGGCGAAACTCGGTGTGGGACCTGGCTTCAAAATCAGTGCTGCTGGCGGTGGTGATGGCGGCGGAGTGATCTGATTATTTGTTGAAATCGTGGCATAGAGGAGCGGCCGTGGCTGCTGTTCCTGGACTTTCGGCTGGGCCGGAAGATCCTGCTTTTTGGGCTACGTAAGTAGAGATTTGATCAATAAGTTTTGCACTTTTCTATTCAGCTCGATCCACTTACCATCCAGGTGAAGTTAGAATGGACAATCTTCTTGACGACATCCTGGCGCCGCATGTCCGCTATGTCCGCCTCTGTAATACCCCGCTCCATCATGTACTTCTTCAGGACGTTGTCGTTGGCATCGGCGCTCAAGTCGAAGGCGTTTCTTGTGCGATCCCGCGTCACGTCGCCGGACACATGCTGAAAGTTGATGGGGCCACTGATCTCATACTTGGAGCCCTTGTTGCTGACCAGAACGCTTGCTGCGAAGCTGGGTCCGGCAATGGCAGCGGCTGGCGGGGCGTCAGCGTACCGGTCCAAGCTGTTCGATGAGGAAGAGCTCTTCATGCTGTAAAGGCTGGCGTTGTCGGCGTAGGCCGTGCTTCTGGCTGTGGCTGCACGCGGTGGGCGTACGGCTGGTGGCGGATCGGCAAACACGTTGCTACTCACTTGCATGGACGGCGGCTGGAAGACAGATACAGAGAACAGCAACATTCAAGTGAAATGTGTCTGACATGGCGAGATGAGTGTGGAGTGCACTATTTTATTGTTGTTGGCCATTACCACCCAATAACCGGGCCCTTTATGGCTCCTAATTATGTCATAGACATAGGCCCGTCTCTGAATGGCCGGCAGACGGTCAAGGTCGTCGGACATGTTGGCCTTTCGTAGGTATAGCTGGAGCATTTCGTCGGTGCCACGACCCCGCACATCGAACGTCTTGCGGAAATCGAGGGCCTTGCCCTCCACATGCCTAAACTCCACGGGCTCGGAGATGTACGCGTACGAGTAACCGTCCATGCTGCGCCCAACACTAAAAGAATCGGATACGGATACGAGTTGGATACTGCGTTAATACGGTTCCAATAAGACGGCCATCCCATCCACTGACTTGGCACACAGTCTACTCGGAACAAGAGCACGCACTCCTCCCTCCCCTGCCCGTTTCCACAGTGCGCTTCAGGCATTATCTTATAGCCAATTTGCAGATAAGAAGTTTATCAATTTGGGGATTCGGATCGGTGTTTGGTCGCGTGACTCATCGCTGCCTCATCAGTCACCAGGGAAATTCAAAGGGCCTCCTCATAAAGCAGTTGGGAGAGGCAGCAGTAGCATGCAGCTCAAGTCCAAGACACCTCGTAATTACCGTTGACTCGAGCACCGAAAATGTGCGTCCAAGGTTTATCCAGAACTCGGGAAGATAGCAGAAGGAAGGAAGCCGTAGCCGGAGCAAGTTTGAACAGCAGAAGGCAGTTGGTCTGACTGATTAACGGCAGTGGTATGCCATGTTAGGCCCTGGCGTTTACTCATTTCGCAAAGCGCCTTATCTTTCGGCAGGCAGAGTCACTGATAACTGGGGGCCAGGTATTCACCTGGAGCAGCGTCCGCTACCGACATCGACAGGCCAGAGCCAAAAGAAAATATAAACAATGAGCGTGAGCTTTGTTTTGGTGGTGGGAATCTACCTGTCATTTTACTTACAGACGGCCATTAAAATTATGTGACTAATGTCTGCAGAGAGCGGAAACTGCTTAGAGAACATTGGCTTTAACACGAAGACACAACCCCCAGGAAGGGCTCTTGAAACGGAAATAAAAGTACATATATTATCTGTAAGGAATGGTCTGATCCTTTATACGATTATGAACATCATGCACTAAGCAGACCATTAATAGACATATTAAAAATATACATACGTACATATGTATATGCATTTTTGTATTCGATGAATGAATAACGTATTGGACATCATTTGGGAATCGTAGGCGTAGGAGTATGGCTGCAAAGACATGTCATGCGGCTATATGTCCTGAATTTTCCATCTGAAAGTGATCAGCAAATTGCTCTGTCCCCGAGATTAGCAAAGTTATATTTAGTTCTTGTATTAATTTATGCACACGCAAACGCGTGCATATTATAGTTTATCGAACTGGCTCGATAAAAGCTGTCTTAGATTTTGAGGTTAGGCTTTATTTCTCCCACCACTATCGTTCAAAAATATTTATCCTCATTCCTAGCAGTAATTGTCAAATTTTTTTCATTTAGTTTCCGGGTACTGGTACGTTACCAGGCTAGGCTAGGAAAAATCATTCTCTAACTTGTCGACAAGGTCGTCGTAATTACAAACCATTATTTTTTTTTTTGCTCGAAAAAAAACTTTTGACTATTTATTAGAACTTTGACTTTGAAACTTCTTGCAGAGCAATGGCTGACGAGAATTTTAGGAGCTGTGAGCTCGACGAGATGGAGCCCGTCGAGTATACCCTGGCGGAGATCGAATTTGACGACGAGACGCAGGTGAATTTCACCCACTTGCCGGATGCCACAGTGGTCGCATCCAGCGAGGAGAACAACCAAGAGCAGCGATCTCTCGGCCAGGAGGAACTGGTCCAGTTCTTTGCCAGCGCCCCACCACCCATCGTCCAGATGTCCACTGAGGTGGTGCTTCAGCGCACTCTGGAGCATCCAGCGCTAAAGCAAATACTCCAGGAAGCCGACGGCCAGCCAGATTTTGATCCGGCAGCAGAGCAAATGAAAATACGCGAATTCTTGGCTGGCGTCACCAACAATAAGATGACCACAGAGGAGTCGGTCTTTCAAGGTAGACAACTGCAGCCCTTTCCCTAAAATCACCCATATCACCAGCCTTTTCACCCAGCACAACGCATGAGCACGGCATCGAATGGATCCCGCATCTACAAGTGCCGCCACTGCGGTGGCAAGTTCGACGCTGTGTACTTTTCCAGTCACATTTGCTCGTGCGAAGACGTCGCAAAGCCCGTCTATGATTCGCTTGGACATCAGGATAAGCCGCGATCAGTGAAGATGTTTACGGAAACGGGAACGGTCTCGGTGCCACGTATTGTTCGTGGAAGCGAGCGTGTCATCCTGGAAAATCAAGTACGGCTACGCCGCTACATGAAGGACGAACTGAAGTACGATGTCACCACGGGCGTGGACAGTTCAATGGCCAGGAAGTCCGGCAAGCAGCTCAATGAGTGCAGCATATGCGATCGGCAGTTCGTGCATGCCTCCGGCCTGGTGCGCCACATGGAGAAGCATGCCCTAAACCTGATCGCCCCACAGGCCAATGCGCTATCAAACCCGGCTCCGCCTGCCCCCGGCCTGGCTGTGGTGATAAAATGCAATGAGTGTGGCCGCATCTTCTACGACAGCAAGCTGGCCATGGACCATGTCCGCGTCCATTATCCCGAACAACCAAAGTCGAGCGAACCACCGACGGGCGAGAACGAAACCGAAAAGAAAGATTTCAGTAAGAGTATGAAGAAGGGGGAATGGCTCTTCTTGTGTGTGCAGTCAAAGAAACGGAGCGTCGATCAGAAGCAGGAGAAGCGAGCGTTGGAGGCCGGGCTATTTAGCACACTTATCCTGGGTAGCGTGCTGCAGTGCGAGTTCTGCGAGTACGTATTTGCGGATATTGAGAAGCTGCTCGTCCACTCGGCCGCGCACGTGGTGGAGAGGCGCTTCGAGTGCACCGTCTGCGGCATTACGATGAACACGGCCAAGGAGGCCAGTGTCCATTTCCAGACGGAATGTATCTTTATGCGCGAGGAACTCAAGCGGCTGGATGTCTCTCTGTTTCGATACTTTGTGTGCAATGTGTGCGAGCAGAAGTTCTCCACCGCAGACCTGCTGCTGGAGCACCGGTAGATCTCGATCCGCATCCCTATCCAATTGCATTCTCTTTCATATTAAATTGTCCTTCTTCCCATCTCCTAGATACATCTACTACCATTACTTTCCACGCCTCACCGCCGACGGGAGTCCCCTGCTGCTGCCCTGCGAGTACTGCGATGCCAACTTCACTCATGCCCACGAGGTGGAGGCGCACAACCAGGAGAAGCATATGAACAAGAAGAGGCGAGAAAAGGAGACGCGCACCAACGGGCCCAGCTACGACAACGGCCGCCTTCGCCAGTACCTGTGCGACGTCTGTGGAAAGTCGTACACCCAGTCCAGCCATCTGTGGCAGCATTTGCGCTTCCACCAGGGTGAGTTTCAACTATATCAGCTCAAACCCTTGCTGATCCCCAGCTCTCCCTTGGCTCTGAAAGGTGTCAAGCCCTTTGCCTGCCAAGAGGCCAATTGCGATAGGAAGTTCACCATCCGTCCGGACCTCAACGACCACATCCGCAAGTGCCACACTGGAGAGCGACCGTATCATTGCCTGGTGTGTGGAAAGCGCTTCCTCACCGGCTCTGTTTTTTATCAGCACCGTCTGATACATCGCGGAGAGCGGCGCTACGAGTGTGATGAATGCGGCAAGCGGTTCTACCGAGCCGATGCCCTGAAGAATCACCAGAGGATTCATACTGGCGAGAAACCATATAGCTGCCTCTTCTGCACCAAGACATTCCGGCAGCGCGGAGACCGGGACAAGCATATACGTGCACGACATTCCCATTTGGACGCCAACTCTCGTCTTATGATGCAGATGCAGAAGTTTCAGCTGGAGTCGGCGCAAGCAGCAAAGGCCAGAGTCCGGCAGGAGCAAATGGGCGACGGTGACGGCTACTCGGCGGAAGCATCAGGATCTCAGGTCGGTCCTGAGGAAGATGGTCAAAACAACTCCGTTTCGGAAGAACAGGACGGAATGTTTTGCGATCCCATAAATGGATTCACTCTAAGCCAATTTGAGATTCAGCAGTATGTGGAGGAGGCTGAGCCCACACCCATGAATGAAGACGAAGATCATGAAATTATTGTGTACGAAAACCCAGAACCGACGGAGACAATGCCTTATGAACCACCACCAGAACCACAGCAAATAAAACGGGAGATTCCAGTGAAACCTGAAAGATCAAAGCGTAAGATTGTGGTGGTTAAGAATAATCCATCTCTACCGCTTTATCCGAATTCGTACATGTAAAGCTGTGTAAATATGTTTATATATGGGAGATTCCAGTGAAACCCGAAAGACAAAAGCGTAAGATTGTGGTGGTGAAAGATAATTCCTCTCTACCGCTTCATTCAAATTCGTACATTTAAAACAGTGTAAATATGCTTATATATGTTTTTTATTTGAAATAAACCGCCAAGTCGTGCTGGTGCTCGAAATATAAATGCATGCTAGTGTGGCCAGACAACTCCTTCAACCGATAGTGAATCGCACAAAAGTACCGATAGGTTTTTTGCAACTACCCTGCCCATCGATGAGTGGGATCAAAAGTCGGTAAATCTGATTTAACAAAGTGGAAGAAACATAAAAACAGTGTCGATTTGATCCGAACTGTAAAGAGTATCTCCGTGGATGATATATTCCGCAAAAATATCTATATTCATATTATGGCCAGACAAAAGATATTACCTACAAATATATTATCAACAAAGATATATATCGATAGCTCAATATATATTCGACATGCCTATATGACACCTCTAGTTCCTTCTTTCTTTTCGATTTTTCTCGTATAAACGCCAACATGGGTTTCGCTACTCTCTGGTACTCGCATCCCCGTAAATACGGCCAAGGCTCCCGATGCTGGTAAGATTTGGATAGCCCGTAATCTGGCGCATCGAATAGTGTATAACTTGTTTAAATGCTTGCCCCGACTCCCCGTATTTTTATGATTTTCGCATGCCTGTATAAAGTGAGGTTAATCACGCCCGCCCAGTTCTTGTTTCACGCATGGCACTACCATATTTGCTATATTTTGTATTGAATGTGAATTCGTTGCTGAATTGAATGCTAAATGGTAATTGCCCCCGGTTGAGTACGGAAATATGTGTTTAAACATGTTGGACAGTTTCCTTAATTAAGGGTGGCCAAAGTAAAGTTGCATGCGGCACGGCGTCATTCCTGAATAGAAATGGTGCAGCCGACTGCAGCGATAGCAGTGCTATTACCTTGTGCCAACTCTCAGACAATCTATACATGGATAGAATCTACTTATGACTTGTTCAATTCCAGCCGTGCCTGCTCCAACCGTCACGGTCTCATCCGCAAGTACGGTCTGAACATCTGCCGTCAGTGCTTCAGGGAGTACGCCAACGACATTGGCTTCAAGAAGGTGAGCTTTATATTAAAATAGCGTTTGTCATCCAATAACTAATCTCTGTTGTCTTCTTGCAGCTGGACTAAGCGTCTAAAAACAACACTAGTTATATTAATATAAGCAGTCGCCATCACTGCGGAGGGGACTGCGTAAATTAATATGTCACTATGGCTGCACACAAATTTTAATCATTTGGAGATTTAAAGGACGAAAGCTTTCAGCGTGTGCACTGTGAACAACTGATTCCAAAACATCATTTTTAATAAGTACAACTACGCACGAACACGTATTTTCACATTTAACACTTTTTACAAAGGATCTTTGTTTAAATACTAGTTTGTTTAAATCGCCGTCTGATTAATACCATAACAAGAACCGAAAACCACTGTGTTATATTTTCACTCATCCATCATTTGTTCCACTCCAAGGCAGAAGCAGCTTTAATCAGCGTAATCAAAGCACGCAATCGACTAGCAGATCCAAGATTAGCTAACTGCTAAGCGCTCGTGGTTATCAATCCTCGATCTTTAAGTCATGTGCATCATCGTAAATGAAGCTGCTATCTGTGTCGGGCATGTCTTTGTTGGCTAATAGCTAATGTGAAGAATCGAAAGAGCAGTGAAGCTAGTTGAGCAGGACTCAATCCTTTTTGGAAAGCCGGAAACAATCTCCTGCTCTGAGGCCCGCATTTCCTTGTTAGTAGGTTAGTGGCATCCACACCGCCACACCAGCAACAACTGCAGTCACCGCCAAGCGAATGCACATTAGGCCGAAAGCAAAGCAAAATGCCAAAAACCAGTTTCGTTTTGGCCGCCCCACTGCGATGCTAAAGAGCGGGTCAGCCCCACAGCTTTGGCTCTCTTAGCTGGGCTAGCAGCGCGATCTCAGCTGGTTTTGTTGTCGGAGCTGCCGAAAATTACAATTTTGCACATTCGCCAATTGGGGTTTTTGAGTCTGACGCGGTCGCTCGGTGTCTAAACAACGGTGTGCGCTGTTTTATCCGTAGTTTACACAATTTCGATTTACCTGTGGCAGAGAAATGTGCGTTAAGATTGTGCGCCTCATTTAGATTTAGATACCAACACGGGTGCGACACTTTGAAGAAACTCGCATCGTTAGGTCGTCGCCAGCGTCGTGACCTGCTTATCCGAGATGAGATTGCTTGTGCTGCTATGGCTGACGCTGCCATTTCTAAGCAGCCTCTACCTGTGCATCGGTTATGCAACTGCCACCAAGGTATCTACCCCTCGCGGCGTTGCACAATACAGGCTCCCGCAACCCGCGCCCGCACTAGTGCTGTCAGCAACTGAAGCTGTACAAAAGAGGACGGGAGGAGCTGCTGGGCGGAATGATACGAGCCAGGCCAGATCTCAGACGGCATCAAACCAGCGCAGGCGTACACAGATTGTCCGGCGACGTAGGCCGGTCAATCGAAACTCTAGCACCTCGACCACCACATCAACGACGTCCACAACAACCTCATCGACCACGACGAGTACAACAAGTGAGTACAAGTGAGTGGGATTGGCGAAAACTGCAGCTGGACTTTAGCACTGGTGTCCATATGCAACTGACCGTTGAAAAGTCAAGAAAACTTGTCGAAGATGCTGGCACTGACCTAGCTTTCGGTTTCGGCATGGTTTTCGCTTTTATTGATTGAAATTGGCAACGACAAGAGCGCCACAGAAGTTGTCTGAGGTTGGGGTGAGCCTGGGTGACACCGACAGCCCACATACCCTCAGGGGGACCAATCCAAGCCATATGCAAAACCTGATATACCCGTTCGAATGGAGTCATAACTAGTTGAGTTGTTGGTGCTGGTGTCTGGTGCATAGGTTAAGTGCCGTGCCATAGCCAATAACTGGAGCAGCGGTGCTTTCGAATTTGCTTTGCTGCTGCAGCAGGGGACCTTGATAGCTTCGCGAGAGACAAGGCCACGGATTATTGGGGCCTAAGGCCTTTGATGATGTGCATGAACACGAACACCAGCATATTTCAATTTTAGAACTTTTTTAGTAGCAATGCCTTAGCACCTTCGTTTCCCTTCATCCTAATGGATGACGCCCTGAACTTGGCATGCAATTAAAGTGTTTTTTTATTTTACGGAAACTGTGGGCTCGCAAATTGTAGTTGAGCACCGATGCTCGTAAAACTAATCGAGTCAAACGCCCTGCTCCTCGGGTCACTTCCCAACTGATTCGTTCGCGTCTAAATTGTTGGTTGCAATGGCAGGCCACGTAATTGCAATGGGAATGGGACTATTGCGAGTGGGGTGGGTGGGAATCCATATACACGATTCGTTGGCCAACAGGCCCCCCAATGCAATTGTTCACGAATCGTGGTGGTCGGGAGGGGGGAAAAAGGCAACAAAACAAAATAGTATATTCAAACGCTCTTTATGACTGGCGGGAACTGCGCTTTACTTGGCCTATAGTACGAATAATGTCTGCTATTTGGAGCAGAAAACTACTACGGAATGGCCATTGAGCACATGTGAAATCACCTTTCCATATCTCTCCACCTCTCTTTCCCCCTGTCTGACTCTTGCACAGCTGCGCGTCCCAGCTTGGCCAATGGATTTAATTTCTTCAATCCGAGCTTCTGGAGCTTTGGACAGCAGAGTCTGGTTGCAGTTCGGCCGCCAACCAAGCAACCTCATCCGCCAAAGAAGTTCAGTTCCAAGGAGGAAAAGATCAGCTATCGAAAGCCGCCCAAGACCACCATTAAACCCAGATCCAGCCCGACCACAAGGACAGCCGGAACCACAACCACAACAACAACTGTGAGGCCATCCACAGATGGACCATTCCGTATTGCTCTGCCCACACTGACATTTCCCAGCGGCGAGGGCAAGGAGCGGGATAGGGAGAAGGAGAAACGAGCTGCCGCCGAGCTGCGGCTGCGCTTCAACTGTCCGCGGGAGAACGAGGTGCGCTTCCAGCTATTCCCGAAGATCTGCAAGACGGACAAGGACTGCGCCGTTTGGCAGCGGGATGAGCTGTGCTGCGACATCTTTGGGGCCAGCAGCTGTGTGTCTGGAGTGGCGAAGCCCCTCGAGGAGTCGATCCATGCACGTGAGCTCAAGGCTTTCTTCGGTATACGCCCAGACCATTAAATGAACTTTTCTCTTTAGCCATACTCGGCCTGATACCTCGCAAGTGCCCAACCAGACCGCTGGCCGAGCTGTGGTGGGATGTCCAGGAATGCAGCACGGATATGGACTGCTGGCCAAGGGTCTGCTGCCCCGATGGACGCAGACGTTACTGCCGCACCTCCCAACCAGAGCTGGAGACGGCCCCGGTGCCAGTCAAGCGCTCCTTTGACTATCGTAAGTGTTGCTCTATTTCTGGAATCTTGCGAGTCTCCGATAATTGTAAACCTTCTTCTGTTGCAGTCACCGAATATCTGGAGTGCACTGCTCCGCCGCCACCCATCTTTGATCTGCATCCAAAGGCGTGTACCTCAACGCTCGACTGTTTCCCAAACGTGTGCTGCCAGGAGGCCGGTCTCCGGCACTGCCGTCCTCCCAAGAAGTCTGTGCTCACACTAATGGCCAATTTTCTCAATGTGGACTTCGTGAAGCGACTAACACAGAACATTGTTATCAAATAAGCCCGGCCACTTTACACCCAGTGTACCTTATGTACGACGTATGTATGGACATTGTTGTATATACAGTCGGATCTGCTCTGTGTGTGAGTGTACCTTCGTTTCAACAATTTCAGAACTGCCGCCGTGATATCTCGTTCGTATTTGTTTACCTAAGCTGATAAAAAGAACGAATTATGTACATACATATGTACACACGATATAGATATACTACGCATTATGTATAACGAACATCTCTTGTTAAGACTTATTAAGTTTCGTTTGTAGGCTTATAAAAAATAAAACCCCATTATTCGTCCGCTAGAAATGACCCCTGGGTCGTATTACTCTGCAGGTTCTTGCTCTTGACTCTATTGCACTGCCTTGCTAATTGAGGCTTAACTTTAACATTTTTCCAGTTTCAATAAAGATCTCGACAGCGAGAGAGGCTCGAGAAGATTGAGGGCACAGAGCACTCAAGAGAATATCACATATTTATGTATGTATGTATGTGTGGAATAACACATGCTGAGTGATTTTTTCTGCATATGTTCTGTCGAGTATCAAGCCTGATTACACCTTAAAAACCTTACGAATTTCTATTTAAAAAACGTACCCATGTACATCTGTTTATCCAATAGAACAGAAGGCATTCTAGGAAAGAGAGCACTAACAGAGCAAATGATTTAAGAACTGAAAAAACAGACACGACGACACAGACACCTCTCAAGTTTCAATTGGGTTTATTGGACATTATGCAAAGCGAGGAACAAATTATAAATTAGGTAGTGCACTACTGTGGCTGCTGCCTTCCATTGGGAGAGTTCGAAAAATAATACGATATCAGTGCGGGATGAATGTCAGCAGTCCTGAGTTGGGTTGGGTTCGGTTGGGCTTCCTATCACTTGGAGGAGCAGCCGCACTTGGCCTTGTTGTCGCCGCCGCACTTGCAGTCAGTGCCGCAGTTGCAGGCTCCCTTGGGTGTCTGGGTGGCGCATTTGCATCCTGGAGACGCGAAGAAGGATTCAATTAGTTCACAGGATGACACTTGATATTGTTGTCTGCAAACTTACCGGATCCGCATGGGCAAGGCATCTTGAGTTTGGTTTTTATTGTTGGTTCACTTGAGGAAGAGTAGAGAAGATGATTGGATTTTTCACTTGACTGATGCACAACTGCCGGATGCGCCCTGCTTTATACACCGTCAGAACGCGGCTTTCCACACGGCCGGCGTCGGAAAATTTCAATTCCGATTCCCGTTTTGCACACGCCGGCCGGCCGACTGTGTGGGTGGTGGGGCCGTGCGCAAGAGCTTGCGCCCGTTGGTTCGTGTCCGGGGTAAAGCTTTCTGAACGGGTCCGTGGAAGTGCGCAGACGCTTGAAAATCACCGTTGGATACTGGTGGGGGCAGCAGGGTAGCGTGGCTGGTGGGCGGGACTCGTATCGGATCCATTGGACGATTTCACAGTGCGGCCTGCAGCAGCGACCACGAGCAGAGCTACGGCTACGGTGGCGGCAACGACAACGACAACGTTAACAACAAATTCTGCAACGAATCGAAGTGCAACGAAATGCAAGTAACAATTGCGACGCAATTGAAGCTCTCCTCAGATCCTGCTAGCGCGCTGGCCACTTTCCCGCAGGTTCTATCGCGGCTTCTAGGCGCCCTCGCCACCGCCCCAATGTCTGTGTGAGTAGGCGGAACTGCAGCACAGATAAAATCGATAAATCCAAGCCAAAATAAAGTAAGGGAAAATCACCAGCAAAGTGCGTGAGTGTGAGAGTGTGTGTGCGTGTGCCTGTGCTGTTTGTGCCTGTGTATGTGTGCGGAGAAGGAAAACAATAAGTGCGAAACAACGAAACGGAACGGGACCCGGACCCGGATGCGGACACGGGGTCGCAGGACAATCATGCGGAAGTAAGCAGTTGGAACTTGGGCGGAAACAGACGGACCCGACCCGACGCGACCCCACTGTGCAAGCAAGCTGCTACTGTGGCTTGTCCAACAGTAATCGCCCTGCACTTCCCCCGCACATCAAAGCGTCGCTATTTATACGGGCCCGGCCATCATGTGATACCTGAGCGAACCGCCAACGCAATAATAATAGTATGTAACCCTAATCATAATGATAATGATGAGGTTGATGCCGATGCCGATCTGTCGCGTTGACAACAAAGTCGCAAAATGTAGAACAAAATCAATACCCTTCCTTAAACCTGATGGCACATGGCTAAAATTAGCGCAACACTCACGCAGCGTAGTGTTTTTTCCCCTATTTGTTGCTGGGAGCCCCCACCCCTTAATCCCCCATAGCACAGCCACAAAACCCACAGACGACGAAAAGGTTGTGTTGTGCGTGCGTGGGCGTTATGACCAACTGATTTGCTCTTAATCGTTGCAGATAAACGAAAGTATGGCGCTCAAGTAGAACATTCCATCAGCGGTCGACAGCAAGCAAACAAGCCAGCTCCGCTTCCGAGTCCGAGTCCGCCTCCGCATCCGCCTCTGCTGTTGCCAGCTCAGCTCCTGTGTGGAGGAGCCTATCAATATCGAAACGATATACCACCCACCTCAGTTCTCAGCGAGAGATGACGGAGCAAAAGAACCAGGTGACGCGTGCTGCACCGGAGCAGAGCAATGACTACCGAGTGGTGGTCTTCGGTGCCGGCGGCGTGGGCAAAAGCTCCTTGGTGCTGAGATTCATCAAAGGCACGTTCCGGGAAAGCTACATTCCGACCATTGAGGATACCTACAGACAGGTGAGTGCTATGCTGAGCTTCTGGATGTTTATCCCACTAATCCCGACCATGACACTGGACACTCCCCAACCAGGTCATCAGCTGCAATAAGAACATTTGCACGCTGCAAATAACAGACACAACCGGATCACATCAGTTCCCAGCCATGCAGCGACTGTCCATATCGAAGGGACACGCTTTCATACTGGTCTACTCGGTGTGCTCCAAGCAGAGCCTCGAGGAGCTGCGGCCCATCTGGGCGCTCATAAAGGAGCTCAAGGTAGGACCAATGTGCCACAGATCGTACAGCATCGTTTACCTTCCTTTCCTTCATGCAGGGCGCCGACATACCCAACATTCCCGTCATGCTGGTGGGCAACAAGTGTGATGAGACCGCCGAGCTGCGGGAGGTAAGTCCGCAGGAGCATGGTCCGGACCATTCTCGCTCATATACATTTCCTTCGCAGGTGTCGCAGATTGAGGGCCAGGCGCAGGCCACCACCTGGAGCATATCGTTCATGGAGACATCGGCCAAAACCAACCACAATGTAACCGAGCTGTTTCAGGAGCTCCTTAATATGGAGAAAACGCGCACCGTCTCCCTGCAATTGGATACGAAGAAACAAAAGAAGCAGAAGAAGGAGAAAAAGGCAAAGGAAACGAATGGCGCCATACCGGAGAACGGGGAGGCCAGCGCCAGTGCCAGCGGCGGTGCCAAGGAGAAGTGTCGGGTTATGTAAGAATTATCGGATTACATTACAAATGGAGTGATTCGAGTCGATACGAAATGAAATGGTGACAGACAAATACTCGCTTTGGGGCAGTAGCGTTGGGTTGAAGCGGTCTTAACGTTAACGCACACCCCCATCTAGATTTAAACCCGTGCATCCCCCTCCCACACACCCACACACACACTCACACAAGCATCCAATCCATACAATATGTATTTAAGTACACACTACGATTACAATTACAACTACGATTACGACTATATTTTGCATAGGTTTTATTCAAGCAAAGAATTTTCTAGTCGCACAGTATACACCATATATGTATGTACTAAACAATATGATACTATCCATACTATACGAACAAATCATACAGAACAGAACAGAACAGTACACCTACAGCCCCGGCACATCCATGAAAGTGCTATGTTGACACATAATCGCATCTGAAACGCAACGGCATACATATCAAATATTTACACCACACTTGCATGGTGCACCCACCACCAATCAATCCAATACGAGTACGCACTGGTCACGCGATGGGAGAAGAGTAGCGCAAGTGCCCAGTCATCTGTAGCCCATCCCATGCCACACGTAGCCAGGTGTGGTTTCATACCACTACATACATCTATCGTATCTCTAATGAAAGCCAAAGTACCTACTTAAAAGACATAAATCTGTATCTATAATACTTACGATATACAAGTACATACTTACAATATTTACATACTTAAACAACCCATTGACAGAAGACTTCTCTATGTAAGTAGTCGACACGGAGACAATTGTGGGGTTGCTGTCGCAGCAAGATATCTATTACCGCCGTATGCCTCCCCAGACTATCATTGCTGTTTAACTATTTACCACCAAAGCAAAAAAATAACACAAATAATGAATGAATGTTGTACGAACCGAACCCTGATCGCCACATAAGTAAGCTAATGTATAAAATACTCAAAGCCATGCCACAGTCGCATTCCATGCACCTGTCCTGTCCCCACATAATCCAGGAAACAAACAGACACGAAATGTTCTGCTTATTTCTTTGAGCAAATTCCAGATTTCAGATAACATTGTTTATGTATTATATTGAATATGTACAATTTTACAATTATTTGCTGAAAGTTATTGACGAGTCGAGGTCAGAGCATTTTAACAATAACGAACACAGAATTAGTGCAAAAATGTGAAAGAAACCCAAAGTCTAAACCTTAAGTCAGATCGAAGTCTAAGTACAATTGCATCCGTTGAGCCGTAATATGTGGAAGTGAGCCAAAAGAATACGCGTACATCGAAGGATATTTGAGGAGGCATTTTTGCAGCACAGCACAGCACAGAAGATGGGAATAAGTTGCCTGTTTTTAAAAAACACACCAGACCACAGCATACACACACAAACATGTAGTATCTTATGTATAACTTAATACAAACAATTCCAATTATGGCATTCGTTTTCTTAATAATAATTCAATTTGAGATTGGCTTGTGCATAGGCGTAGGAGTTGAACAAATTGTTTCGCATTGTTCTGCTGCTGTTTGATATTAGGTGGCATTAGTTTTTTAAATTATACGATTACGAGTACCAATCAGACGTAAGAGAGGTGGGGAGATACATATACCTATGCTTTAATTGCTGCTAAATCATACTACTAGCTAGTTGAAGAGGGGCAAACGCAAATTAGATCCAGCGAGAAGTAATTACATTAATTATGATGTTGCTCAGTTGTTACTACCGTTGAAAACAGAATAGAACCGAACAGAAAAGCAGACACAAATCGAGAGATGAAAATTACATACTATAACTAAAAATAAATTGTTGAATTCGAGTAGTGAAATTATTAATCAAGATTATCATAGCGGACCAATTTGCGTATAAGATTTGTGAAATCAATTAGATAATTCTCTCAGTTTGCCATAGAAATGGATGATCGATCGATCGATCTGTAACGGTATCGATACATATGCCAGCCAGCCTTAGTTGTCATTTATTGGTAGCCTGCCGTGCTTTAGGTTTTTTGCTTAATGTTTCCTAGTTTTAGGTATGTTAAACGCTAGAGAGAGCAAACTGTTTTTGGTTTTGGCTATGGCTATAAGAGTATAGTATGTGCCGTGTATTGGAATTTGCATATGAATTGCATGTACATTTAAATTTAAAACAAGCCAGGCAATTGTGTAAAAGAACACCTAGTTGCATAGTTATTATTATTACATTTATAACAATGAAGTGTAATTAAAGTATAATACAATTTAAGTGCAGTGCATGATTTAAAATACAACGAATAAATATATTTACACCGAAATTCTAATTTTTTCCTACGAATATATATACACACACCATATAGATCTATATACATAGATATTTAAATACGAGTATGTATATCAAATATATTAGTTGTATACATATTGAACTAGTTTTTACATGATTCGAACACACCGAATTCATATTTCAATTTCGCTTACATTCAATTAATATGCAACTCACACAGTGCGACAGAGCGACCACTGCGAATAAGAAAAATGAACGGAAACGGCTCAGCGCCACATTGTAAATACAAAATGTTCAACAAATTACAAAAAATTGAAAGTATATCCAATTTTTGGGAGTGGCCGGCCGGCAGCATAATAATAACATGCAATAATATACAGACGATTGATTTAGTGGCCTACTTATAACGATCTTATTGTTGAAGATTTAAATTTAACTACACTTATCGTGAACAGGCGAATAAGAACACGCAAAATAATTTAAATAAAGAAACTTTAACTATGACAAATCAAATGAAAATTGAATTATTCTTAGGCGCTAGGAGCCAATACAAAATTGGGTAAAAATTATCACGGACAATACGCTCAAAGTATAGAGTATGGTTTGCAGCTAGCTGCTAGATATTATGAATCTCATCTTCCTCGTGATCATCCACCAATGTAAATCCATTCTCCTCGACGATACTACGGCTTTTGTTGTCGCTGCTGCTGCTGCTGCTGTTGTTGCTGACATCTAGTTTTTCTTTTCCATCTGTTGCGGAAGGAGCTTCCAGAGGTTCCATTAGCTCCTGGACTCCCGATACTGCCGGTAGTTGCTGTCTGACACTCTGTCGAGTGTCGCTTATCACGTTCAACAGCATTTTCAGATTCTCTCCCGATATACAATCTCCAACAGCCTCTCTTCCAGCGATCGAAGCCGAAGTCGAAGCCTGAGCCATAGGCGGAGAGTCGGTATGGCTTGATCTGGTGTGAAATAGTGCTGCCCAGGCTCTGGGGCTAATGACGTATTTGAATGTAAGCTTGACAATGTACCCCACCAGAGCCACCAAAAATATAGGTGCAATAAGGTTGTAGGGGAAGGATAATTCAGCTATGGGTACAGTACATAAACGTTGATTATCCTGGCACAATTTTCTTAGACGGAAGAATACTTACAAGACAGTTTCGTCATGCCTTGCGACACCTTCTCCAACAGCATTTCCAATTGCTTAAGAAACAGTTCGTTCATATACATAATGAAGACATGATCTGGTAGGCAGTATGTAAGGTTGAGTTTTGAAGATTTTCTAAAAGACGAAATCAATTTTGTATCACTGATATCGGTGATAGCGATCGGTGTACCTCAGTCTCTCCTTTTGTTCGGCCTCCGGTGATGGCCTGACCACAAAATTCCTCAGTCGTTGCATCCATGACATTTCATCGTAGCTCAGCGGCTCCTGGTGACTGTCGATAACCTCCAACATAGCTTCAACTTCCAATTTCTGAAAGGAGGTGGTAAGGTTAGCAAAATGTCATTTGATGGCGTTCTATTACCCACTCTATTGCACTCCAAATATGTATGCAAGTATCCACATAGAAACACACCTCCTACAATAACAGTGATTAGCCGGAATCGGAAGCGTTTTTGCACAATGCAGGCAGCTGCGATGGCGAGCGCCGCAAAAAGCATAAATTGAACCTGTGGAACATGTTTTCGTTAAGCAAATGTAATGTTACTTCTCCATAAAAAAAAACAATGCAATAGTCACCTCGGATATTTTCAACAGTTGTGTAAAATCCTTGAGAATATCCGTAACTAAGGCCCACACGCCCATCCCCTGATGTGTATAGGCGCATCCGAAGGCGCCTTCAACGAGTGGCGCTGCTTCCGCACTCTCCAGTATCCTTGTGAGCAAAATGTCCAGATCGCGAACATCTTGCACGGTTTCTAGCTCATCTATTTGCGACGGAAGCAACGAGAACAGCAGCGATCGCTTGTAGAGCGTTGCGGTAGCATCGTACTATTTACAAACAAGCCATGATCATGACGTCATGCAACCAAATTTGGTGTTAGCCAGCAAACTTACCTGCAAACGTTTGCGTTGAAATAGTAGGTTTACAAACTTCTTAAAATAAGTAAGGGATAGTGCATCCTCAATGGAAGCCGGAGACTTTTGCGGCATTTCAGGGCATTCGCACTGGGGGCAGGACTCGCCAAGGGTCTTATCGAAATCTATGGCGAAACTCGACCAGGTGTGCTGCGGGTCTATCCAATCCTGTTCACTACCACTCTGGCAGCACACATTATTAAATATTAAAAGACAACAACTTATTACTGTGCCTGTTCTCATTGTTCTTAGTTTTAGACGGACGGCGTGGATTAAAGACAAATAGGTTGCTTGTTGAGTGAGCACAGCTGGATTGGCGCGGTAATGCCAGTGCTGGATAAATAGCAGCGGTTGTGCGAAAAAGTGCTGCCAACCTTTTAGAAGAAAAATTGTATTTTTGTGGTAAAACATGCTAGATTTGTATATATTTTGCTAGTTTTGAGCACAGTTTTAGACAAAACATAGCTAAAAATCTGAAAAAACCTGTTTTTTAAATAGCCAGACTACCGGAATATAGCAATTTTATAATTTTAATAGAAACCAAGTTAACAAAATAGCCTATCATTTATAGCTAGAACTAGCTATAAAATAGTGCTGCTAAGATTGCCGGCATGCGCTTCGAAGCAAGTTGGCATACCGTTCTGAATAACTGTTTGGCCAGGTCAGCAGCTAAAAAAATTGCATGTGCATTTATTTGGCCGGAACGGAAGTCATAAATAATGCAAAGGCTTAGGCAGCTTGGTTTGGTGCTTGCACTGACCTTACTTATAACCTCGCATTGCGTAGATGCTGATAAAAAGCAGAGCAAGAAGTACAGCCGAGAGGCCAACGACCCGCATTTCCAGGAAGTGGCAGACGAGAAGTACGACCCGGATTTTAAGAAAATTCAGCGCCCTTTCCGCATGGCCAAATTGAATCTCGTGTGGTCTAAGGCACAGAATGTGAGTGAAAAATTCCAAAAAAGATAATTTAATTAAATAGCGTGCATTGTAGCGACTGACGGAGCCTAAGCTAAAGTCATTGTATATGGACTTGAAAATCCACGATAAGGAAGAGATCGCTTGGAAACAGCTCAACTCTCAGCACAAGGACAAGGATGGTTTGAAGGAAAACGAGCTGCGCCGAAAGCTGATTGGCATAATGAGCAGCTACGATCTGTTGGAGCACTTTGACGAAACTGAGGATGCTGAGAAGACGAAGCCCTTTAAAGTACGTCTCTAATTGACTTCAACAGGTTGATTCATTGCTCTTACCACTCACAGAAATTCCACGACCCCGAGGAACGCCACAAAAATAAGAGTCTCTTTAAGGACAAGAAACTAAATAGATTGTGGGAAAAAGCGGAAGTTTCCGGCTTCACTTCGGAGGAATTGAAGTCCTTGAAGCAGGAGTTTGAGCATCATCAGGACAAGGTAGATGTCTACTACAGCTTGCTCGAAAACATTGGGTCTGTGGACACCGATAAGCACGAGAGTATGTGTTGATACAGTATGTAACAACAACGAGTGGAGTGTTTTAAAAATCATTTCCTCTTACAGATGCCATCAACACTGAAGACCTTGACACATACAATCTCATTTCGAATAATGATGCCAACGAAAACGAGATAAAGACGCATGATCAGAATGTGAAGAAGTTTGAGAACGACCTGAATACTCTGAGAGGCCATCATGTTGGAATCAAGGATCACTACGACAGGCTGGAACGCCTGGTGTCGTCTGGGCCGCATAGCCAAGATTTCATCGAGCCCAAGGTTCAGGGCTTGTGGCGCGTGGCTCAGGCAAGCAATTTCACGGCTAAGGAACTTGCTTCCATTAAGACCGAACTGAATCATTTTGAAAGTCGCTTGCTGAAGTTGCGACATCTGCATGCCGAGCATGCCCTGCACAAGGAGAAGTACAAGGTATGAGGGCGGCGATTATATTACCACGAATCGATTCCAAAATTATACATTTCGCTCGTCTTTTAGGATGAGAAGCACAAGGACAAAAGCAACCGCTTCGAAGATATGGAGGTTCAGTTGAAGAAACAAGCACGAAAGGTGGAAAAACTGCAGGAGAACATTGAAAAAACTATCTTTAAGCATTCAGAGCTATGATCAAATCGAATCCTTTAACGTGCCAAGCGAATAAATTAGATTTAAGCACAATCTGTTGTGTCAAGCACAAATGCTAAGCTTTTGCTTAGCATATAAATAAGTATAGTTTTGAGACCAAATATTTGTATGAAATGAAAACTCATGAAGATGATGTCTATTTTCTATGCCTTTTTTCTTATAACAAGGTGGTGTGTATTCGCAAAAGGCGCTCTCTTTTGGTGGCAAAATAAAACCAGAAATTTGAATTTTATTAAGAAAATACAATATTATACGGAATATCAAAATTGACGAATATTGCGATATATTTCTGAGTCTGACGGTGGTACTTTTTGTGGGATTTTGTTGGTCATTCGGTTCATACAACCGTAGGCCTGGTTTTCAAAAACATCGTATAAATATTGATGACAACGATGTTTCTCCAGGACAGGGCTGTCCTCATGGTATGTTAGGCAAATGGGGTGGATTTTACCCGAATACGTTGCATTTTCTAGGTCGTTTTGCCTGTTGTCCATACCCTCTTTTTCCTCAGTAAGGGGTTTATAAACTGCATATGGGAATTGATCAAACGTTTGTCCAACGCATGCAATAACCGATTTTATGAACTTTTTTTGTGTATAGTAGGTATGCAAAAAATAATCTCCAAGTTTTGTAGTGTGTATATCTATACGGGACATAACTGGAACTAATTATATTAAGAAATAGGGTATACAAATGTCCTACTCGTAAATATCGCACCGATACTATCGTATGGCTACTGTGGTTTTTTAATGACCCTCGAGATGCGCACAGGGCATTCGGTTCATACATGTTTCGAGTCGACTACCAAAAAAAAAGAAAACAAGAAGAAAAAAGCTTAACGTAACCAAAAGTATTAGCATTGATGTATAGTAATAAGTGGAAAAGTGATTAATGGGTACATAGTGCATATGTATAGATATAGACATAGGTATAAGCATGGGCATGGTCGAGACGGCGACGTCGGAGTATCGCTTGGAAGCCAACACCTCCTATACGTACCTCCTGGTGACGCTCAACTTGACGCTGACTCTCATTGTAATGTTAGGCGCGTGTCTCTGCTGCAAAAAGAAAATACCAAAGTAAGTCAGTCGTGCATCGGGTGCAGGAGTGGAGTCGAGTCCCCGAATGCTCCGAATGCTCAGAGAGCTCGAGCTGGCACCGCGAGAGAGTGAAAGTCGGATCTCTCTGCCGCCCAGTTACAGTTGGATGCACTCATGCCACTAATTACACATTTTCCCCCCACTCTCCACTGTACACTCTCAGAAATGATTTGCTCGGGCTCGAGGGCATGGTCAAGCTTAAGAATCCGGATGAGGTCATTGTGGTAACCAATCTGGTGGGCAACAGTGAGTCGCAGGCGGAACTGAATGCCTCCACTGTCTCGAATGCTGACTCGGAGAAGCGGTAAGTCCCGTGCTATTTATTTACTATGTACAAATGAAATTATCATGAACTCAATTTCAGATCAAGTACAGCGGCGCATCGTAGTTTGCCGGATATTCCTGTGGCCGAAAGCAACGATAATGGCTCCGAATTATACGAGACTGTGGCGGATAAACAGCTTGTGGATGCACGCAATGCTCGTAGTCAAAGTCGTATGTGGAAACCCCGTTTGCAAAATGTTTTGCACTTGTAATATCTTGCCTTTGTCACCACAGCCCAGCCAAGCCTTAAAAAGCAGACAAGCGTGTCGCAGCACAGCTCGATAAGCCAGGCGGATGATGTCAGCTCGCCTTATTCGCGTGTCAAGGGATTGCCGCATGATTATGCCAAAGTTGAGCATCCCTATGCCCAGCTAAATGCACCGTCCACATCCCATTCGGCGCAAGGTGCTGCTGCAGCGGCGGCCGCGGTCGTAGCCGGCTCATCCAGTGAGGGTGCCGATCACCTGCATCGGAGCTCCCAGCACAGCGACGGCTCGAGAGACGACGGCTCTGCTCCAGCGCAAGCGGAAATTCCGGCAGCCTCGGCCATTGCGGGTATGATATCAGCCAGCCAAGATCTGCCCTACATGACGCCGCCCATCGCCAACCAGCACTTTAGCGGTGACTCCCAGGACTCGTCTAGTGAGTGCACACGACTCCGCAAAGAGTACTTAAATATTTGAATGATTTATAACCATTACACAGAGGGATACACAAGCATTAGCGTGCGAGAGCCGCTGGCCAATATACTGGCACAACAGCCACCGGGCAAGCCTCCGAACAGAAATGCCTCCCTGGCACGAGATGGGAATGACTCGCATTATGCCACCGTATCCGACGATTCAGGTGCGTATTATTTAAACAATGTGTGTTGATGGAAGTAAAAACTATCTTGGGATACGCTAGATGAAACGTATGCCGCTATTGAGGATCCCAACAATCGTCACCCAACGAATGCCGCCGATATTTATACTAGCGGCTCGGAGACCTACGCACAAATCCAGCCCATGCAGATCAATCCTATAGTGGTGGCCGTTGAGATCAACAACAGCAGCAGCCTGCCAGCAACGAGCTCAGCCGCGAGCGTGGTCAGTGGTGGCATCCAGAGTGGAGCTCTGAGGCCGACTAACAGCAATATCGGACCAACTGATCATGCCGTGGATAGCTTACGAGCCCAAATGCACTCACGGCAGGCATCGTCCTCGTCAAATAATAGCACTTCTGTGTGTAATCTGGGGTCGCCCAAGCCGGAGAAGCGGCAGGCAAACTCGCCGCTGCCACCAACGCCCAAGTCGAGTGGCCATCTGCATGCCAGCAGCATTAGTAACCTCGCCTCTGGCCGTAACTCCGTCATTTCGGTGATTGAAGCTGGCGGCGATGGTCACGAAGTGGAGCCATCTGCCGAGGCATCTCCACAGCGGAAGCACAGCAAAAGTCTCAGTCCCTCAAAAGATGGCGGCGGCGAGGGCAATAAAAACATCGAGGGCATGTATGCCAAGGTAAACGCTATTGAATCCTCAACGCTACAGCCACGGCCAGTACTCGACTCTAACTTGTTTGCATTCCGGCCTGCTTTTAGGTCATGAAGAAACACAAATTCTCTCGCAATTCTCCCTCGTCGCAGAACAGCTCGCCCATTCTCACGCGCAAGGAGCAGCAGGATACGTTGGGTGTGAGCCCATTGGACAGTGCGGCAGCTTTGCTTGTGGACCCACAAAAGGGTGGTCGCGTGCGGAGCAACAGCTATTCGGCCAAGGATCACGGCTATGAGACGATCCCAGCAGATGGCCAGCTTATGCACGAGAATCGCAAATCGGATTGCTATGCAGCCAATATGCTGAAGAAGGAGCGCCAACACGAAGGAGGTAACAACACGAAAAGCTACCGGACCCCTGACCCTGTTATTTATCCTTGCCTAATCTCTAACCTGCGGCTAATCTCATCTCTTCCCTATGCCTAATCTGCCTAACTATCTATCTATCTGTCTCTCCTTGTGCCTTCCCCACCTAGTCGAATTGCCAAAATGAGAAATTTTCGTATTTGTTCAGTTGAAACGACGAAAATTTCATGAGTTTTTATTTGGAAATAGCCGTGGTTAGTATCGCATCCAGGATACCCATCAAACAATCCATTAAAGACATTCCCAATATTCGATTTTAAACTGGCCCACTTATTGTTGTCGTTTCCCGCCACCATTTCAGCGATTGCCCCCCAGCTTGTGACGAAAGCAACGACTGGGATCAGCGGCGCCAGCACAAAGCACTATGAGACTATTAGCCAGCCAACGCCACCGCCGCCGCCCCCGTCAAACAGCAACAACGATCCAGGCTACGAGCAGCTGCAGCTGCATCCCGTCCCGACTGAAGATGATGCCAAGAAATCTGACTATGATCCCAACTATGAGGTGCTCAAGAGTCGCGCCCACTCGGACGACGGATATGCCAAGGTGCTGGAGAAGAAACGAGCACCCACTGGGGATGTGGGGGGCTACAGCACGATTCCAGGTGCCGATGCCAATCACAACTATGCCAGCATTCTGGAAACGAAGGCCTCCGCCGAAACGGACCACTATGCGAGAATAGCCGAGAATGTAGCTGCCAGCACAGCGGAAACCACTTCGAACAGCAGTCGCTTAACCCTGATATCGCCCACCTCCACTTCCACATCCAATTCCCTGTCCCTCAACTCCTCAACAGTGGCAACCAGCACTCCGATTTCCTCCCAGTACGAGTCTTTAACTGGAACGGGCAGCGAAACGGATCCCAACTATGAGTCGGTATGCTACCTAACCACAGGAGCCACAGCAACGACCACAACGACTACTAGTACGAGTAGTGGGGGCGGGGGCGACTTCGTGGACCATGCTTATGAGCCGCTTCAGGCTGATTTGGATTTGGAGTCGGACACGCAGGCGAGCAGTCCATTGAGCGGAGCCACAGCCACTTCCACGCCCAGTGAGCAGTTGCTAGTAGATGACTACTTCCACGTATAGTCTCGGTCAGCAGTAGCCCCAGTAGCCAGTGAGCTGGATCTCCGCCCCATCATCATCATGATCAGTTTTTTTGCTTAGCAATCTTTCACGCACATATCATTCATTTGATGCACACTCATAAAAAGAAACGCATAAATCGTAGATACATACAGCGCTCGCTCAGCGACATTCTTTAGATTAGGCTGCAGGTCCGTTGACCCATGGTACGTGGACATGCAGGCCGAGTAGTAACCAAGTACTATCTATCCAATATGGCAGTCAGCTTCATATCGGTTTTCTCTTTAGTAAATAGCATAGTCGCGTAGCCTTAAGTTAACTTTGTGTACAAACTATTTGTATGTCTTCGGTTCGACAATTATTGTGTACTTCCACCAGTCGAGCGACGGGTATACCGCTCTCCCTACACATATATACTCCACAATATCTACAATATGGATTGTTCTATCTAAGTACCAGTGCGTTCTATTTTGGGCAAATTGAATGCGAATTGCAAGCAGAACAAAGAACACAGAGCTACGCGCCACTTGACGCGAAATTATTTTAAATTGATAAGCACAAGTGTCGGGTTGGTTTAGATTCGGATGGTTGTTATTTAAGGCAATGATATTTTGATGGATATAGAGGGAAAGAGTACATACCTACCTACCTACTAATACATATACATGTATGTATATATTATATATATTTTTATATGTTTTGGCGTTTTTGCTGCTTTTTACTTTACTGAAACGAAGACGGAAAGACGAGCCAAGTATTGTGTATTTGTATTTGTATTGATAAATGTTAAAGAAACAAAGACACTTCCAAGTATTCAAGCAACAAGAAACTAAGATAAAATGTTCAATAAATTATTGATGACTCACAAATATGATATCTGTATTGTATGTTTATTCTTTATTGCATATGTACTGTATATGATTTACGGATTACAACAGGACCGTCTGCACACATGTAACACGGCAGATCAATATTTTAAATCAAGTGCATGCATACCTAACCCGCCACACAAAAACAAAGTGCATTGGTCGGGTGCAAAAGATAAAGATACGCCACTTGACAAAATAAAAAAATCACAAATTATAATCTAGAAAATAGATTGCCAAATCAAGACGGTGCCACAAAGGAGAAGAACCGAAAGTATTCTATATTATATACTGAATCCCTTTCGTTCTAATGAATAACATAACGCATCGTGAGAACACCTCCTTCCGGACAACGTTAGGATTAGGGCTTTATAGATCGCTTGCAGAAGTCTTATACTCTGATTTATATTGTTTTAACTATGGGGGGAAAGGATTTAACTAATTCGAATAATTTTAGCTAGATCAAAGGTCTATTACAATTTCTTAGTGTACTTATGATGCACAGGACATAACAGAGGATACACACTTGCCATTGCAACATCCACATCGAGCACATAAAATGGAGATTATTTGATTTAAAAGTTAAATGCCGGGATGCCGTCAATTTCTGGCTGTGGCGGCCTGCATGAGTCGCGACACCCACATGTAGATAAGGATGCAGAGTATAAACTGCAGGAATACAAATTGAAAGTCGAAGATCATGCTACACCTATGAAATGTGAACGATGAAACGCGCCCGACAAGCGCCGAAAAAGCAGCCGCTTCCACGTTTCATTCATTGTTGGCATCGGGCATCGGAAGGATCACTGGCTCAGGTGCCACAGCACCATCACCAGCAGCAGCCGCTGCTACTGCGGCGACTCCTCCAGCTGCCATTCCCGCCGCCGGTAGTGGCGGAGGCATGGCTTGCACTTGTGGCGATGGAGGCGGTGCGACAACCGGCTCTCGATTCAGTAAAGCAATATTGCTAGCCTTCATGCGAGCTATAGAGGAGGCCATTCCAGTGCCGTTGCCCACAACTGATAGACACGGTGACATACAAGGTGTTGAGCATGATGAATTGCTGATTTCACACTGGTCAAGTAGGCGGAGAAGCTCGTTAGTGTCGGGTCCGCCGTTGGTTTTCTGCCGGGGCTCATCCTTGGAGATCAGCGTCAGTGCGGTGGTCAGATCCCACATCTGAATGGCGCCGTTGCAGTGGCCAGTGAGTATAAATCGTGATCCCATGCGCGACGAGACTTCGCACTCGTGCACGCAAAATGCTGATATGGTAGAGCTGTCCACGGACCGGATAACACAGACTCGATCCCCATTCGAGGCTAGGCGCACGTAAAGCTGATCCGTCTCGGGTACGACCTTCTGGACAAAGATCATATCGTCGAAGTCGCCGTAGGGACCAAAATCATTGCCAGCCGCATAGCTGTAGTTCGAGTCGGTGGCCTCCAGTGAGACAATTTTGAACGATGCCTCCGGCGTAGAGCCCGGCTGTGTGGAGAGCATTCCCCGGAATCGGGTCAGGCTCCAGGTGCGCACGTGATGGTATTCGCTGCAAACCGACACTAGATACTTCTCCGAGAGCATCACCTTGGTGACGGGGCTCTGGTGGACAAAGAAGGTCTCGAAGAGATGGGGTCCGTGACCAGCTGTCTCCGGATGTTGAACAATAATGCGCACCGCTCCCGATTTTGTGCCATAGGCGATCTCGATCCAATTACCACTGATGCTTGACGTCTTCGGAGTTAGATACACTGAGATCGCGGTAATGGGGTCCAGCGTCACATCCTTGTAAAGTTCTGTGACCAACAGATCGTTATCCTTCATTCGGAGTGGGAATTTTTGCATGTCTATATAGTAGATGGAACCGTTGTTGCATCCAAGCAGCAGAAACGATCCAGCGGAGTCAAACGAGAGTACGGGAACCAAGTCCTGAATTTGCCAGTGCTGGGTCATGGCATGCCAGACTCCAATCTTGCCGGAGGAGGACAGGGCCACCAGCTGGCTGCCAATGAAGAACAAGTACTCTACTCTCACATTGAGATTAAAGGTACCCACGTCCGTCTTCTGGCCACCCTCCTGTATGCTCCACAGTCTTATCTGGCTGCCGTACGAGATGGCCACCATCTTGCTCGGAATGGGCTCCGCCGTCGATGTGTTCACCTTTGAGTTGATCGCTATCCGCTCAATCGTGGCATCAATGTGTGGCGATGTAAAAACCTGCTGCCATCCGTTGGAGTCTTTCACACGGTAGCAGGTCACAAAGTGGGCATAGGCCACGGCTATCCAGTTCTGATGAGCCTTGATGATCTGAACTCTTAGGGGATCCACCCATTGAGAACTTTGAGTGGGGCTGAACACCATGCCAACCTCGTTTTTAAACACCTTGTTCAGATCGGCCGATGAGTTGCGCGAGTGTCGCATGAAATCTAAGGAAGGATTCCGGGAGTGCATCATGGGAGCGGGGGGATTAGAGCTGCCGCTGCCGTTTCCGCTACCCGTTCGGCCCAGGCGTAGATCCCACGAAGAGTTTCGCGAATGTGTGGCCCGGGACGGTTCTGGCACCCGCACCATTGATCCAGGTCGGCCCACAGCATTTCCCGATGTGGATGGCAAAATTTCGTCGACGGCTGCCTGCACAGCCTCGTTAGAGGGCATCGGAGGAGCCGCCAGGAATCCGTAGAAGATCACATCGCCACAGGATGAGTGATTGAGATCCTCGCAGAGAGCCAGACGCTTGGTCAGAGGTGTTATCCCATAGTATTCGGCCTCATGTCGCAGGGCGCGTATCTCGCAGTTCTTGATATCGATGTCCTTTGTCCTCAAATAGTTGAGAATGATGGAAAAGAGGGTCGGATCGCGGTCAATAAAGATGGCATTGTGCTCGTCTCTCAGGCTGGAGATGCGTCCACTGAGAAGAGCCGTGAAGAATGTATCTGGTATCCACGTAAGCGTTTGCCGTGACGTAGAGAATCTACGGGAAACGGAACGGAACGTTAAATATTGCATGCGTCATCAGCGTCATTCACATCTTGCATCGAGCATCGTAATCTAGTTTCTAGTTTCTTACCGTTGACCACCCACATTGAGATTCACCAAATCGCTGATAGCAGTATGCATAAAGTAGGACATCCCCTAGTCCCAAGCTGCCGCAGCAGCGGAGAAGTGTTTTTAATTTGCTTCTGTGGGGCTTCCTCTCAGCGTTGGCCCGCAACTGCAACTGAATGAACGGACAGCAGCCACAAACAGCGAGAAAGATAACGACGCGACGGGATTTTACTTAGGCGCTGCTCTGCAGGGTGCAATTTAATCGTTTAATGTAATTATACTTTATTTATTTTTATTTATACTCTGCCGATTGTTCGATAGGTCTGACCTCAGAAATATACCCAAATATACCGTCTCACTTTCACAATATACCGTAAATATATCGATGATAAAAATACTAGTATAATTGAATTTGAAATTTCTTCTTCTTCGAAAATCCTTTTGCGAATTTAGGCAGATCTTTTATGTTTCAATTAATTCATATTACTAAGAAATAAAATGAATGAATGAATATGTCAATGAAAAAGCTCGTTTGCTCAACATATCGTGACCCCGACGTGACAGTTAATAGAAATTTGGCCACAAGCAATTACAATCTGTTTAAATTGTGAACAATTAAACTTAACCGTTGTGCCGCAAAGCAGATAGTTTTTGTTTTGATGCCTTTATGCTGCAGAGCGCTTGATCTATTATCATATTACGCACTTGACAATTATCGCCTTTTGGAATATTTATAAAACTCACTGTGTTACATGTGGCTTGATTTTTTGGGTAGCTTAACGGGTCAGAAACGCAGAAAGAGCTTTTGAACTTCCACTTTCGGTTAATTTATTTGCAGGTCTGCTTCAATGGAAGTTTTTTGTCTTGCTGCTGTATTTTCATGTTATTGTAACTGTCGCCGGACGATAGTGGATTGCGATAGGCGTTTTAGTATATCCAGTATATTTGAAATGTATGGATTTTTGAGCTCTGCAATGAATGGGCATATTTTCGGGCGTCATGATTTGCCGCCATAGATTTAAGCTTCACATTATATTGTCGCGTGGTTTATATTCTCTTGTCCCCATCCCGCTCTGCTTCATGGCATTTCGAATATGTTAAGGTCCATTGTCCTTATCATCAAGTGATTAAAATTTAGTAAAAAGAGCGTCAGAAAGAACACACAGATTATAACTGCAAATCGATGGTTCCCTTCTGTGGGAAAACCCACATCCTATTCCTATGGCAGAGATAAACAGGAGACAATTCTGATAATCAGTTCCTGATCCTTTGTTTGAACGTTTTCTCGTAACTGCCACAGTTTTTCCATATGCCGCTGCAGAACATCTGGAAGGGCGGCCAACCTTGATGGAAAAAAAAAAAAAAAACATAATGATTGAAATAATGCTGATAGAAGCAGCATGCAGCGAGTCCTGGCCATAGAACGGATGGTCCACGAATTTAATGGCATGGTGCATAGCCATAATATTTCACTCAAGCACGGATAAAAACTATGAAATAAGTAAAAAATAATTTTAATCGAAAAAAGCTTGCCAAAATGTAGAAATATGAAAAATTTTCCAATTTATGCCAAAGTGTCGGCTGTCTGGGCCAATGTGCATTGGTAGTGGAAGAGCGGGCCATTTGAAAATTTTGCGTGCACAGCTGATGTTGTATCGACGTATTGATAGTAGCTCGAGTTGTTTTCGAATTTGCCGCGATTTTGTTTACATTCAAATCAAAGAACTAAATAACTTGGTGGGTGCAAAAAATCGTTCAACTTTATATCAATTTTTTATAATTGGAAAATCGCGAAGCCACGGATCAATTTCTTGCTATCTTGATTATAATAGCAATTGTTATTGTTTTAGTGCTTATCTTTAGGGTGTACAAAAAAGGGTGTACAGATATCGCTCTTTATCCGTACCCGCTGCATGTTGCTGGTGGAAAGCAAAGAACCGGCTGATGTCCCTGTGCGATGTCTTCGCGTCTTTTGCAAGTAGCAGGCCCTGGAGTTGATTGACCATTTAACGGAGCGCTGCGAGGTGGCCTACACCAACTGGGAGATCGCTCCCGATCAAAACCAGCTGCCAGAGCTCTTAGCGAAATCTGTGGCTGCCTCCTGCCACGTCCTGGTCCTGCTCACGGAGCTCACAGCAGCGACAGCTGAAGTGGAAGCTGCTGCAAGATGAACTGGTGGGGAATCAAGCCCAGAAGCGACTTATTCTGGTGCTTTGGGTCTAAGTGCCCGATGCCTAGCTATAGTGTTACCGCCGAGTTGCGCTGGGTCAGCAGGCAAAACGATTTTATGATGGGGCTGCACCCCACCGGAGGCAGATTAGAGCCATAGGCACTCGAGAAAGCCATAAGAGCGCCAAAAATAAAAGTTCCCTGGCGGAATGCGAGCGATTATGCTAATCTTTGTTGGTGTGAGCGTTTTCCCATGTTTGTCAATGGCTTGACCAACAGTAAGGCGGAAGATAAGAGGCGACTACGGGCGGATAAGCTGCGGCGAAGCTATAAGTGGACCTTCGGCAGGTGCGACGTCCTCAGTTGTGCAGCAAACGACGGCCATGAAAGGAATCGTGCTCTTGCTGCTCTGCGGCGCGCTGGTCGCGTCCGCGGTCAACCTGCCTGGAGTGCCTGTGGACTTCGAGGTGGACGACAAGGTGCTGTCCGCCATTGCGGACGACGTGGCGGATCGCCTAGCGAAGGAATACCTCACCTACATGAAGACGGGCGTGGAAACGCCGGCCTTCAAGACGCTGACCGCGCAGCTGGCCAAGTCCCACAGCCAGAAGGACATTTTCACGAGGAACCTGCCCGACTTGGAGCCGCGCGACAGCTTCTTCGTGTGCGTCGCCTGCCGCTCAGTGATGCGCGTCTTTGCCAAGACCATCCGGGAGGAGGAGGGGGAGCTCCACGGCGAGAACAGCGCCGTGTTCATGAAGAAGTTCGCCATGGACGTGTGCGAGCGCTTCAACCTGCAGACCGAGGAGGTGTGCGAGGGCCTGATCGACTCCAACCTGCCCAGCGTCGAATACATAATGCGCAACTCTGAGATTGACTCGCAGAGTTTCTGCTCGCTGTTCATGACGTTCAGCTTCTGCAACACCGGCTCGAATCCGGACTACAACATTACCCTTACAGTGGACTCCACAGGCGAGCCCCTCACCGGCCCCAAGGCGGATCCTCCTCAGGCCACCGACTCGGACCTCAAGATCTGCCATTTCAGCGACATCCACCACGATCCGCTGTACGAGCCCGGCAGCCTCGCCTCCTGCGCTGAGCCCATGTGCTGTCAGCGAAACAAGGAGACGGTGCAGGGAACCAGCGAGGCAGCAGGCTACTGGGGCGACTACCGCGACTGCGACTTGCCCTGGCACAGCTTTGAATCGGCCCTCGATCACGCCGTGGCCACCGAGAAGTGCGACTATGTCTATCAAACGGGAGACATTGTTGATCACATGGTCTGGGCCACGTCTGTGGAGAAGAACACCGAAGTGCTGACCAAGGTCAGCAACCGCCTCAACGAGGCATACCCCGATGTTCCCATCTACCCCTGCATAGGCAACCACGAGCCCCATCCACTCAACCTGTAAGTAATACCATTCCCCATTCCAATCCATATTCCATGCTAATCCTCCCACGTTCCCCCGTTCCCCCTATCCCATATAATCTTACATTTCAGCTTCAGTCCCGAGGATGTGCCCGACGAGATCAACACCAAGTGGCTGTACGAGCACCTGTACAACGACTGGTCCAAGTGGCTGCCGGTCGAGACCAAGGAGACGATCCTCCAGGGCGGCTACTACACGGTCTCCCCGCGCCCGGGCTTCCGCATCATCGCCCTGAACAGCAACGACTGCTACACGGACAACTTCTGGCTGTACCACAGCGGCACGGACAAGATCCCCCAGCTGCAGTGGTTCCACGACACGCTCCTGGCGGCGGAGAAGGCGGGCGAGTATGTCCACCTTCTTACCCACATCCCCTCGGGCGATGGCACCTGCTGGTCCGTGTGGGCCCGCGAGTTCAATAGGTGCATCACACGCTTCCGCAACACCATTAGCGGCATCTTCACCGGCCACTCGCACAAGGACGAGCTCTTTGTCTACTACTCGGAGGAGGGCCATGCCACCGCTGTGGCCTGGAACGGCGGTGCCGTGACCACTTACTCCGACAAGAACCCCGACTACAGGGTCTATGACATCAGCGCTAAGGACTTTGGTGTGCTCGATCACCGAACCTACATCTTCAACCTAACTGAGGCCAATCTGACGCCCGATAAGCAGCCCGAGTGGTTCCTGGAGTACGAGTTCGCCAAGGAGTTCACAAAGGACACCAGCCCAGCGGGCATTGACAAGCTGCTGGATGAGTTTGCCGACAATCCGCAGCTGATGAGAAAGGTATGTGGCAGTCCTGTCCGATCGTTGTTGCTCCTAACTCTGTTCTGTTTCGTAGTACTGGCGGTTCCGTGTGACTTCTGCCGATCCGCAGGTCAACCGCGGCTGCGATGCCGCCTGCCTGGCCGGATCCCTCTGCCGCGCCTCCGTGACTGTCAACAATCAGCGCGGACGTTGCGAAGAGCTCCAGGAGCGACTGTTTTTGGCTGTAAGTGACGCACCATACCCCTAGAAATCAAACCATTGCAATGTGTATCCTCTGTGTATCCTCAGCTGGAAAACGAGGCGACCACCACACCAGGTGACGGTGGTGATGGTGATGATGATGATGATGATGGAGGAGCTTCTACCCTGGGCCTGCTCAGTCTCGGTTCGCTGCTGGCTGTGGCTCTGTCCGTTCGACTTACTTTCTAGCTTTCGCTTTAATTGCATACCGTAGCATAACTAATCATAAGTTATATAATTCCTTGGTGACTATATCCCAATCCCAATCCCCACCAAGTAGCAAATAGAACTCTGCGCTTATCCCTATCGAAGTTGATAATCGCTTGTTTTTTGGCAGTTATCTCCTGCTATACATAGACTTTGCTTGCCAGCCTTATCGATATCCTTATCGGCTAATAGCGGGCACGGCATTAGCACAAATTAGGCAATTGCCTGCCTCTGCTTTTGCTGATGGATGGCCATAAACCATAAGCCAAGCTGCTTGCAGCCCATGTTCGTGTTAAAGGCTTATGGCCAAACAGTTATGTTGGAGAGATCAAGGTATTGCTAGGAGTCCAGCACGTGAATGAAAGTCCTGGAGAGGTTGGGAAATGGTAGTATGATTTACAACGAATATTTAATAAAAACGAGTAAAAACCAAAATATAATGGGTAGCATCCGCACCCACATTTGATCGATCAGGTAGCACTTCAAACCATATAAATCTGCCACCGAAACGCCATTAGTATGGGCTGATGGGTTATGCCATTTCCAGCAGCGATATCTCTGGGCCAGATAAGCCGCGGGTGTGATAGCAAGGCTATAAATATGGGCGATCAACCGGTCCTGGCCATCAGTTCCGTCATGAAGTTGCTCTGGAGCATAGCACTGCTGGGCATAGCTCTCTGCTTGGGCAGCCAGGCCTTCAACCTGCCCGGAGTCCCTGCCATCTTCACCAGCGAGGATCGTCTCATCTCTGCCGTCTCAGGTGGGTACTGTTCTGAGGTTTCCTTATCGGTATCCAGACCGATCGCTCTCTGCTTGACAGCTTCGATTGACATCCGATTGCGTTCGCTCTTGCAGCTAGTATGGCCGAGGAGATAAGCCGTGAGTTTGTCAAGTTTCTGCGAACGGGGGTAGAGTCCGAGAGGCTCAAGGTCCTGGGCAGGGAGCTGAGAGGGAGTCACAGCAAGAAGGCCATCTTCACAGAGTCGCTGGTGGATCTTACCTCGGCGGACCAGTACTTCGTGTGCACCATGTGTCGCTCTACGATCAACGTCTTTGTGCGCACCCTCACCGACGGGGAGCTGAGCGGACCCAACCGGGATGCGGAGGCCAAGAAGTTGGTGCTGGGCTTCTGCGACTACTTCAGCATCGCGACTCCGGAGGTCTGCTCCGGCTTGTTCGACCTCAACTGGCCCATCATGGACTATATCTTCAACGAGACGGCCGCCACTTCGCAGTCCTTCTGCGGCATGCTTCCCATCCCCATCTGCCAGGTGCAGCAGGAGGAGTTCAACCTGACTCTGACCATCGAGGGCGATCATCCCACCGAGTCCAACTCGGATCTGCCCGTCCGCAGCCCCGAGGACCATCTCGTCCTGCACCTAACCGACATCCACTACGACCCCGAGTACAACGCCGGCGGCAACGCCGACTGCGATGAGCCCATGTGCTGCCGCAGTGCCCTGCCAGAATCTAGTCCTAGTTCCTCTGCGGCTGGCTATTGGAGCGACTACCGCGACTGCGACACACCCAAGCACCTGATCCTGAGCGCCTTCGATCACATCAAGGAGAACCACAAGATCGAGTGGATCTACCACACGGGCGACGTGCCGCCGCACAATGTCTGGTCCACCACCCGTCAGGGCAACATCGACATGCTCACCGAGATCGATGGTCTTCTGACAGAGTACTTCCCGGAGACGCCAGTGTACTCCTGCCTGGGCAACCACGAGCCCCATCCAGCCAATGTGTGAGTGATCCTTGCTCATTGCTCCTTGCTCCTGTTCTGTGCTTCAGATTACACAAAATGAATATAATTGTTCCGTTTCCCTCCACAGATTTGGCAACGTTGAGGTCCCCGATTCCCTGAAGGTCGACTGGCTGTACGAGCACGTGTGGAAGCTGTGGTCCAAGTGGCTGCCCGCTGAGGCAGAGACGACTGTGCGTCGGGGAGGATACTACACGACCTCTCCCAGCCAGGGGCACCGCATCATTGCGTTGAACAGCATGGACTGCTACCTGTTCAACTGGTGGCTCTTCTACAACGGATCGTTGATCCAGGAGCAGCTGCAGTGGTTCCACGACACGCTCCTGGCCGCGGAGCAGGCTGGCGAGAAGGTGCACATCCTCTCGCACATTCCGTCCGGAGACGGCGACTGCTGGCCCGCCTGGGCCAACGAATACAATCGTCTGCTGAACCGCTTCAGCGGCATTATCACGGGCATCTTCAGTGGCCACACGCACAAGGACGAGATGAACCTGCACTATACGGAGGAGGGTCTGGCGGTGGCCATCAACTGGAACGGCGGCAGCCTCACCACCTACTCCAACAAGAACCCCAACTACCGTCTGTACTTACTCAGTCCACCGACCAAGCAGGTGGTGGATCACCTCACCTACACCTTCAACCTGACTGCCGCCAATCTGCAGCCAGAGCAGAAACCCGAGTGGTATTTGGAGTACGAGTTCGTCAAGGAGTTCACCGAGGACACCAGTCCAGCGGGCATCGACAAGCTGCTCGTGGCCATGGCCGAGAAGCCCGCCCTGCTTCGTAAGTTCTGGCGCTACAAGGTGACCAGTGCCGATCCCAAGCTGAGCCAAGGCTGCGACAATGCCTGTCTGTCCAAGACGCTCTGCAGGATTGCCACCAGCAACTACCAGAAGCGGACGCGCTGCCGTGAACTCCAGGCCATACTCGAGAAGAGCGTGAGTTGTCCTGGCTGGACATGAGTCCAGTCTGTCATTCAATTTTTGACCTTTTCCCCTTTTCAGCTGGAGAATGAGGAGGAGGAGGAGGAGGAGGACAATGACGATGGCGGTGCCCCTGGCCTCAAGGCCCTCAGCCTGACCTCGCTCTTGGGGCTGCTGGTTGCATCCGCAGTCCTTACATAACACGTCCGTCTTATCGATGTCCCCGTATATGTCCCGGTATATGTATGTATTTATAGCCCATATCATTGGGGGGCAATTATCGCTGATCGATTAGCGCGACAATAAATCGACTCGTAAAAGTTCAGAGGAACCCCGAAGATACCCTAGACGTGAGAGGGCTGAAGGGACGGGATTGGCGGGGCAATAAACACACACGATTCTCGTAGTCAACACTCAGAATGTTCGATATACACATATATATATATATAGAGAGTCCCAAGATGCCTCTCGGGTAGCGAATACTTTGCGAATTACTAGTAGCTTGGATTAAGTTTAAGTTTAAGTTTGGGTTTAAGCACTACGCTGGAGTCCGGGGAGTGTGTCTTCGTCTTCGCTTCGTCTGCTGCCCCTGCCGCTGCCGCTGCTTTTGTACATACATATACACAGGTGGAACGAGTCCAGGACGTCGCTTAGAGCGCACACATGAGCGTGGCGATGTCGAGGTCCTGCTCATCGGCCTTGCGGAGGATGAGGGCTGCCTGGTTCTGGTAGCGGCCCGTGGACACCAGGCGCACGGTGCTCACCCCGCAAAAGATGGCCTGCTCCGGCCCTGGCTCATTGGCGGCCCCACACACGGCGCTGGCCAGCTCCATGCTATTGGCATCCAGACCAGAGGACCCGCCGATCTCCAGGCGATCCCCGAACGTCTGACACTATGGGGGAGGGGAGAGAGAGATTACCCAAGAGCGAGCGGCCTCCTCCTTGAAGTACTCACGTCATAGTTAACCTTCTGCTGTGTTCGCACACTCTTGCCGCCGATCCGCAGACTGGCCAAAGACACTACGGCCGGGAATAGCGCGGAGATGGTGCAGTTGCGGGCTTGGCCAAAGTTTGTCATCTTGTAGACGGCGGCGGTGTCCTGGACCAGTACATTGCAGGCTATCCGACGGAGAAAGGTAGGGGGAGATGCAATGAGGGAGGACTCTGGAGGGGAGGGCTAGGGACTCACGTTGTGTGATCTTGTGGAAGCGCACATTGGCCACGAAGGAGCCTCGGCCGGGGATGCGGTACTGGAGAAGGGCGGCGTTCTGGCTGGACCGGAAGAACTTCTTGTTGCTGATACGAGGCCTGGAAGTAACGGGGAAATTCATTTATAAAGTGATCCCCAAATGAGGATCCACACGCACCATTGCTTGTAGTTGTTGCAGAACTCGTAGACACGCTCCTCCAGCGGTCGATGGTGATCCTTGATGCCCGGGAAGTACTCACCGTTCAGCTCCCAGCCATCAACAAACTGCGAATGGAACATGGATGGTCATGCAAGATCATGGGGAATCCATCTGGCGTAACTTACCGCCATGAGGGCTCCTGTCTCGCAATTGGCGTCGTAGTGCTTCATTGTAATCTCTACAATCGTGTCCGGCTCGCCAATGACATACAGGCCACAGACCTCAGGCTGATCTTCCAGTCCCGCTCCCGGTCCCGCTTCCGGCCCCGGTTCCAATCCCTGGCCCGCTCCAGCAGCTGCTGCTGCAGCTGCAACAGCTTCCAGCTCGAGCAGCGCCGCTTCCCGGCTGAGACCGGGCAAGGGGGCCAGCTTCTTGAAGATGTAGTCACCTGCCTCGGAGGCCACGTGCATGCATTCTACATGGATGGAGGTGGAAAGTGTAGGTTGTACTGGAGCCGTACTTGGATCGATTTCATGACTTCAATGCAGTCAAATGCCCCCAGGCCACTCTCTAACAAAAGCCGAAAGCGAAGCCAATTTGTCGGAATGGGAATAATAGAACGAATTATAGTGGGAGTGTAGCATCGGGGAGTCGTAATTGAAATCCCCTTTGACTGCCTCGCTCCTGGGCACGCATCCCCTGTTGTCCATTGGCTTTGCAACAATTAATTTATCATGCGCATCCACTTAATGCCCGGCCATCGTTGGCTGATTTATGGCCGGAATTATTAGCCAGACTTGTGCCCACAAGCCCACACACACACAAATGCGTAGGGGATGGAGAGCCGCCCACATATCCCGCCCACATATCCCGCCCACCCTGACAAAAAAAAACAACAAAAAAACAATCAAACTACTACTTCTTTTGTGGTCCTGTTCTCCATGCTTGTCACATACTCCGTTTTGGTCTCCGTCTCTGTGGGCTTGGAAGGCCACGTAGAACTGGAAGGGAAGGAGTGGAGTCGAGTGCACTCCTGCCCCTTGGCGCCAATTTGTTTATGACACGCTAATTGCTTTTGAGTGGTCGCACTTTTAACATTTAAATTTATTACGACTGACAATTAAATGAACAATATGCATAATTGATTAGACATTATTAGCCATTTAATAATCATATTCGGATGTGAAGCAAATAGTCATAAAATATTTAAGAGGCCTTCGAAATGGTTTCAGCTTTGAATACAAAGGGAATTTCCCATATCAACCATTCATAATACACGCGTATGTTTTAGTTCGCTACTTTCTTTAATATTTTCACTATTTTTCTTCAATCAAAATTCTTAAGAAAGAACTTCCAGCGGTCAAAGAACTTCTAGGGGTTAAAAAAGTGAATGAAATATTATGTGACTGATGCCAAAATTGAGTGAGTTTCCAATGATTATAATTATCATTCGAATCCCAGTCCGTATTCATTAGTATCTTTATTACAGAAATAAAAACGAACTGCTGTGCTCCCTCTGCCTTTGGTATCATCCATCCTGCGGATTAGGGCAACTCATTTGTGAATCGAAATGATATTTCTGCACTTGCTACAAAATTGCTTTTCCTGGAAACTTCACGGTGACGTCACTCCCACTCTTAAAGTATGCCTTGCCCGTCGTCCTGGCTATAAATAAAAGCAATTATAAATCGGTATTGCCATAGATTTGCGGAGGATGATGCTGATTTTGATGCAACTTCTGTTTGCCTCGCCCTGACATGCGGTTGCTTTGACGATTCCCTTGGCCGAAGCCATGGCAGTGAAAGGGAAAGGGAAGGGGCTGGGATTAGTTCAATCCATGTTTTTGTACGAGTGGCTGGTGGCGCTCCTCTCCCTGAATTTCATAAAGTTTAATATCATCGGAATCCCAATATTTCAGCTCTATTGACATTTGGAGTGGCCACAGATTTGATTTCCTCCATTTGGTCAAATGGGAAGTGCACTTTGATTTGAATTTGGATGGTCAATAAATTCCTGTTGCTGTTGTGAATAAATTGCGCATACGACATGCGGAACCAGGGAAACGGGAAGGCCCCAGCAGGAAGTCAACCGTACACAACTTATGCAAAAACCAATTTGAGAGACAATTTTTGCTGCCAAAAGAAACAAACAAGGTTTTGAAAGCGCTTTAAACTTGTCACAACCCCCCAAGTGCGGCTCGGAACCGCTCCTTAGCCCGAGGCACTTGACTCAAAAGTTGCCTTTGCTTTCGCTCTTCGAACCTTCCGGCCTTCCGCCCTTCCACGCTTCGTGCATGCTACTGAGCTGTTTGGAGTGCTTCATCTTACCTGCCACCGTGTGCACATTGTGGGGCATCGCCGGGCTGGGGTACAGCTCAAAGGAGCGCTTCACACTGGGCCATGCCTGAAAGAGAAAGAAAGTTAAAGGAGCATATAAGACGAGACCTAAATTGGAACCCCTCTGGCAAATGGCAGCCCATGCAACGGAACGTGGCAGTCAGATCAGGGTCTTCGCCTCCGCCTCCGTCTCCATTCAGCCATTGAGCCAACACAAAAGACAGACACCCGAAATGGGGGAAGGAGGGAGCCCAGCAAAGGATCAGCGGGTTGTCCGCTGTTAATGCCCGCCGACTTCTGTAGTTGTACCCCAGCGGGGGACAGCTCTCTAATGCGGGCCGGCACTTAGAAGCTCGCCGCCACAATGCAACTGCAGAGGGGGAAGGGAAGGGCGAATGGCAGCAGGGACAGGGGTCAGCGAATGCAGAGGACAATAGCCGGGTTTTAATTAAACGACCACACACGATTTGCCAATAAACAAGAATCGGAGCAGATGACGCCCTGCACGTGCTCAGCTTCTGATGGGGAGGGGACAATAGACAGGGATGAAGAGATATTATAAGCCTGAAAAATTGGTGGAAAAGTTAAAAGTTAAAACTGTTTCGGCCAGGCCAAAAAACGTTCATGTTTGGGTCCCTTTCTTGGGCCCTGACTCTTGCTTTTCTATGATTGATTGGAGGTACGTTTGCTCTGATTTTCTTGGTAATTGAAAACGTCTGTTAGGCGCCCATCCCCCCATCGCCCATCCCCCAAGGAGAGGATGATAAATGGCGACGCGCTCAAATAATTCAGTTGGAGGAACAAAAAACAAAAAAAGATTCCGATTTTGGTTAATTGTTTGCGCAACACTTGAGAGCTGGCCTTTGACGAGCCGCCCGTTATGGAACTGTCAATTAGTGGCGGTTTTGGCCAAAGGCAAAGCTTTAAGCCTAAGCCCTGCTACACCCTGACAAAGTGACAAAAAATGGTTGCCACCCTGACGTCACGAATCATCCTTCGACGCACATTCGAACACGCCGCACTGGGCAGTGGAGCGGGGTACATGCGAATCGAGACTATTCCAAGTCTCGATAAACTCTCAACAGGCGGTAAATAAATAATAAACATGATCCCTTTGAACACACTTGACGCTGCCTCATTTACATAATCACAATGTCGGATTCGGATTCGGCTTTGGGATTGGGATGGTCCTAGAGAGGGGTGTGCAGACAGCCTTTGTCCAACAAATGAGAAAGTTGCGCCAGCTGCTCCCAGAAGTAGAGATATCTGCGTCAGACCCAAGCCAAGGGATGCGATGAATTGCTATCAGAGAGTTGCCAGGGAGATCCGTGCCATTCAAAGGAGCTAATCCTTGATGGGGGAGCACCAGGAGGTAGCAGAAGTCACAAAGCTAAGAATAAAATATCTCCATCAGCCATTCAATAGCATTCACCCTTTACCTATTCCTTGCAGTTTCATTTTACTTCCCTCTCGTGTCCCTTCCATTCTCCGCAATAGCATCAGGGCATTTTCTCTGATATTTTTTGTATTTCTCATAATTTTGCATTCGTTTCGCAGTTCAAGAGTCACCTGCATTGATTAATGAGTCTCTTGTTCACACAGTAAATCAATTCCGAAGCTCAAACAATGCGCGGCTTAAAGTGGAAGCTGATCTACTGGTTGGCGTGGCTGTGCTGCCTTCCTTTCAAGGTCGTCATGGTGGAACCTTTTGTTAAGTCGGGGTCTCGCTAATTAGCCAAGGATATGCGTGTCAGGTATCCATCCACATGGGCGGTGGATGGAATAGCCGGGATTCGAAATTTCCCAAATATTTGTGACTTCATTAAAAGTTCCCTGCGGATGGCGACACCTACGCGGCTTTGGCAGCGGAAGCGACGCAAGCACCTTGAGAGCCTTCTCCTTCTGTTTGGCAACATCCTTTCAGGGCCCAGGCAAATATTGACTTTACACATGGCGGAAGGAGCTTCCGTAGTAATCCCTAAGTTCGGCAAACACTCCAGCCTGCATCCTCGGCATCATTCCTCTGGCCATTGTGTAGGACTGCGGGCTGGGGACTCTTTGGTGGTGGCGGCATGACTAAGTTATGAGGCACCTTCAAAGAGGACAGTACTCTCCAAATAGGAGAGCCGGAGAAGAGTCTTTCTGACCATGAATAAGTGATGTACTGAGCAGCAACAGGCTGCCGTTGAATGCTGGACAGCATCAACTATTCAGACGCATTTATGGCCAGTGTAAATTTCACTCAAGGAATCTCTGTGAAAGGATTCCGGTAACAGAGTAATGGTGGCTCAAATATGCGCATAATGCCGGAACCCAATGGAGTATTACTCACTTAGCATTGCCCCAACTCCGAATGAATCTTCTTGAAATGAGCTGCGAACGGTAGGGCTTGTGAGAAATTAATTGAGGCGGCCGAGTCGGGTTTTGCGATGGAAGATGCTTTACTTAAAGCAGCACCGTCAAAGGGCGGACTCGTTTAATAACCATTGACAGCTGATCCAAGTTTCTAATCCCATTAGAAAGTCTTGGAAGTGCAATAATTGAATTTGATTACGCATACGCACCATTGGACGAGAGTGTTATTGGCTTTAATCACTTAATTAATTTCCCGCAATCGCAAATGAAGTGTGAAATGCAATTTATCCCAAATTGGAAAAGGGGAAGAGTGGCTACAAGGAGAGTGGGACTTGAGGGTGTCTACAAGGATAGTAGGACATCTCTTCTAGGAATTCGATGTCATTTCACGCATGTGAATCGCTTTGCAGCTGCTGCATGCGAAAGAAATCCACTGCCACGACGGAAATTATTTCTGCCTCAAATCCTTTACATCCTCCCATACACACACACACATGGTATCCTTGACATCTGCATAATTTTTATTAAACATTTGGCATCGCAGATTTATTCACATTTCTGCAAGAAGGAAATCGGTAACCCGGCATAAATTTAGCGCGCCTGCTTGGATTGGGCCCAACAGAACATATGGAAATTTTAGGTATTTGACTTATAGATACCGCTATAGAATCGGGTAGTTTAGCATAGAAAAGCAATCGAAGGGAGTATACTCGAATAAAAGGTGGTTCCTTCGGTTCAGTCTTCAAGAAAACTTAAGTATTTTAAGATCAACAACAACAACAAGATTCTCGTACAAGAAAATTCGAAAATAAATACCCAAATACCCAAATATTCCTTAAGTTCAACCTTCTTCCAAGGCTCCGATTTGAGACCGAAGAATTTAGTGAAGACATCTCTCGGGCTGGTAATTCTCTTACACACCTTTCCTTTCTGCATATTCTCTTTTCTGTTGGTTTTGACATTGATGTTTTAATTGTTATGCCCCTCACAAGTTTCCCGTGCGAAAGTGGATTCTTCAGTAGGAAAGGGAGCAACAAAATATGGACAGGGGTGCCAGCCACATGGCTGTGGCTGTGGGCGGGGTCATGTCATGTCCGGGCTTAAATGGCTGTAAAGTGCCAAAGCGTCGGTGTCAACATGCGGCATTTAAACGCACTTCGAGTTCAGGGCTCCCAGGGGAAAGGACAAGTGTGCTGAGCCCCATCACAGGGGGATATGGATGCAATCTCATCCCATTCTAAGTGAGTGGCCACACAAAGAACGACTGTCGCAGGCAGGCTGCCTGCATTGCAGTTTTATTGCACTACGGCCATCAAGTGAAATCGCTTTTCCGTTCAGGTTTTTTCTGCGAGTGACTGTTGGTTTTTACCTCGCCCACTGGGGACTGGGTTCTGTTCGGTTCAATGGCAGGTGGGAAAATTTACATTTATCCTACTTTGACTGACTGACAAAGTTGCAGCTGTGCAAGCATATCGGAAACGGGCAAGGTGATGGATGGATATTCATAGCTCCACCCGTCCCACATTTTCTCCCCCCTTTTCTTTCTCTTTCCCCCAAAGAAAGATGGATTCGATTTGCTATTTTAAGATTTGATGTCTCTCTTCTGCGAGTCTCAATCATAATTAGCTGATTTGTCAGCCGTTCTATTTCAATGGCTGCAGCCAAATGTCAAAGGAAACTTTCACATGATTATTCCCCAGTCTCCATGCTCCACTGAAATTAAATATTCATTTGTGTTGGCTAAAAGTTTGACCTGATGACCCGATTGAGCCTGCCCACGCTGGAGGCAGTCATAAGTTGCTTCCCAGCCCGAAATTACTCTAATCCGAAGAATCCGAGGCCTGGCCTGCAACGTGACTCTAATGAGGGTAATCTGTTCTTAGGCAGAAGCCAAAGTCGAAAGGCTCTGAAAACTTTGGCAATAAGAAGGCGACACGACACACGCTGCGAACGGGAATCAATCAATCAGAGGCCACATCCACATTCACGGCCCAGAGGGAACCAATTAGATCAAGTCATTAGGGCAAAAGTGGAAACAAAAGTTGGCCCAACTTGTTGATCGAATTACGGGCGTGTGCCCGCATTTCCTTCCCGAATTCGAGACGAAATTTGACACGAAACGAAACGAAACTCACCTGAACGCCCAGCACAATCATGGACAAGTAGAGGTAGACGACCAGCTTCATTGCGACGGCTTTCGCGGGCTAAGCTGAGGCGTGAAATTGCCAATTGCCTTGGGAACCTCACGGGGAAGTTTCACTGGAGGCCACTTTTCAATTAGCCGACGGCCCAAAAAGTGTCGCGTCCGGTCCTGCCGCTTTGATCCTTTGCCTGACCGGCGTCCTAAGCCGATTCCAAAGATTAGCAGCGAAATCACGCACTCAATAACTTCATTAAGGCGCGAAATGAACGACAAAAGCACGCGAGGCTGAACTGGAAACGCGGCGTATACTTGATGCGGGTTTGAATTTGTATGGAGAAACCGTTAATGGGCAGAAACCGATGCAGTGCAGGGTGCTACTTCCGCTGGTCGAATGGTCCAGGACGATGCGTCAACGCTGCCGCACGACGACAGAGTGTTGGCCCTTATCAGTGGCGCATTTCCTTTTATAGCCCTCGTCCTGGCTGTAGTTTCACTCCTACTCCCGGTGCTGCATGGCTGTCGCTGTCATCTATCGATGAACGCTTTGTCTATTGTCCTACGAAAGTTCCCTGGTTGGTTTTCCGTTTCAGGTTTCTCCCTCATTCCGTTAATTTTCCATTCCTTCATTCATTTTCCATTCGCTTCGGTAAACGGCATTTGAAACGCTTGCCGCTGCTTTCAAATTGCCCTTTCTGAAGCTTTCTTTGGTGAGTTTCCGGCACATCGTTGCCAGCACAGAGAGAACAAGAAAGCTTTGCTCAAAGCTCTAACTAAACTGAGAAACGTCTTTTATTTGAATTAACACAAATGCGTACTTTGAAGAATACAGAAATCTTTTAGTTTAAATCTTTACTTATCATAACTTTTGTTACGGGTACCTTTTGGAAATGGTCCTACTTTAGGCCCATGTCCAGGGAAGGGGAGACGGCCACAGGTATGGGCACATTCCGTGGATGGTTTACATCCCCCCTATCGTAGTACCCGCCCAGATGCTCCCCTGGCACATGGTAGAGTCCGTAGTGCAGACCATTGTTAGCCACCTACGAGAACGAGTTAAGACTTGAATCAGGTCAAAGCTAGGACCATTGACAGACACTTACCCTCTTTAGTCCGTTGATGGAGGCCAGCAGCAGGGCCATCTTGGCCAAGAGCAGGGCTTTTCCACTGACTATGGAGAGCATCTGGAAGCCCATGGGCACCAGGATAGCCCCTAGAGCGGTGACTCCGAACATCATGGTGATGATCATGTTGTAGCGATGTCGCCTCAGACGAGCACTTCCCACAGGATTGGCTGAGCTGGCTGTCTCTGCGGCATGAGGATGGAAATGCATAAGGAGTCCAAATGGAGACCGATTGAACCTACCGCTGCTGAGATATCGATCCGTCAGCTTTCCCAGATTCACTTGAAGCGTGTGCGTGGTGAGCCCCTTGGCCAGACTGACGGCGAGTTGATCGAACCAGGTGAGATGCTTGGGGTCTGTGCGCTCCTCTCCAGCTCCTAGCGAATGTGCTGTGCCATTGGGACTGGACACCAGGCGCACTCCCTCGTAGAGCGGAATCTCCTGGGCCGCCATGATGCCCTCAAAGATGCGCGCACTGCGCGAGCGAAAGCAGGACCACAGACTGGGAGACGTTTCGGATCGATAGCACTCCCGCAGATCGCTCCGCAGTTGCCGCAGCTGGGCTATCCATGATACACGGGAATCCGTATCTGTGTGCGTAACCGTATCCGATGGGGCATCCGCCTGGGGAGATCCAGTCACAAAGTGCGCCAGGAGGCATCCTCCCACAACCAAAACCAGAATCGCTTTCATTCGCATTGTCTTGCCTTCGAACTCGGAATCGAAACTGCATCTGCTGCGCCGATGTCCAAGCACTTTTTATGGCCAACTGGTGGTCACTGATCGGAGACCGATCTCGTCCAGTGCACCCGGTCATTGGGCCAGAGACGATGGGCACTCTCTGCCCCTGCCCTGATCTGCTCTCGTCTGCTCTCTAACGGTCGCCAGGTCTCAATACCCGGCCTTTGGCGGTCATGGTCAACGGGTGCCTTCGATGGCGTGGGCCATCGTGGGCGTGGCAGTTGACTTCGAAACCGAGTCTGAGTCTGGCCGATCCGAGGTGGCCCAGAAAGGCAGCCATGGCCCGCCATGGAATTAACTTGTCAACATCGATTTGCCAACTATTCCCCACGATTCTAATCAGATGCGTTTTGGCCCTGTTAGCATGTGCCTGTGGATGTGGATGTGGTAGTGGCTGTGGCTGTGGCAGTGACAGTTGCTCATGTATTAGCCGCTCGATTGAGTTGGCAAGTAGCTTTCAATAGCGAGCATCGTTAGGGGCGGAACCCCTATATAGGTATGATATCTACGAGCTTGAGCTAGTCTCTCCAGCAGTTGATATAGGGAACTGGAACATTAAAAAGAGAACAGAGAAGGTCGATCGAAGTTACTTTATTATAAGGAAAATCAGCAAATGTATATTCAAGATTTATTAAGCGATTTCCATTCCTATTAGTTCCTGTTTTAGACCTCTATAGTTGGCAAAACTTTGAAACTGGAAATATATTTAAAAAATCACACAACTAAAATAGATTTTAAGTTTTAAAGATTGATACATGTCCTTACTAATTGAGCCAAATAAAAGAATTTAATTTTTTGATAATGGGTAAAATCAGAATAGTTAGGCATAATAAACTACAATTTGTTTCCAATTCCCATTTCCACATACTTTAAAGATATTCTAAACGGTTTCCGTATAGGCGACTCTTTAAATTATATTCGATTAATTCCCAATTATAAGTAATAAATAATTAAACAATGCAGATTTGTTTTCAACATACACTTTATTGGTTTATTGTTTATTAGCTAAGAGGTCATTCATTGCATTTCCTTTGCTAGATAGTTGTTTTGAACAAATTCGTACTAAGATTAGAGGGATTACGCTTTAAAAGTTCCATTGAGTGCAAAAGTTGACGTTCAGTGATTGGATTGGTAGGTAATTAGTAGGTAATTTAGTGGCGCTAGATTTTTAAACTAGTTAACAAAGTTTACAAAAAACAGTTCTACACTTTCCTAAATAGAGTCTCCCCACAAAATCTTTAATATACATACATTTTCTTATAGTTTTCTTTTTCTTTTGGTTTGGGTGTACGTAAAAACAGTTGTTGAGAGTCGACTGCCTCAAGGGCAGGTTTTCGCCCCCGTTTTTCAGATACAATAGTACGATATATTCGGTCGATCTCTGGTTCGATCTTTTCCGCCTAAACGTTAGAAAAATCCTCAGTGCTTCTCTGTGTGTTTGTGTGTGTAAACGCGTCCTAGCTAAAAATATATGCTCCCTTTTCTAACAGTGCACCACTGCTCTGCTCCGATCACCCCAATCCGGCTGGACAACTCTTGGACTATGGGGCACTGGGCAGGCGATGGCGCAAGTACAATCAGGAGCCAGTCGTTGTACCGGGCGTGGCAGCGGCGGCTCCACGACCGAAACGTGGCAGGTACAGACCGAACTTGGACTCGACGCCGGCCAGGAGAGGCACTGCCGCCTTGTAGCCTCCGATGTGGTCCTGCGTTGCAGCGCTCTCTAGAGAAGTGGTGATGTTGTGCACCTCGGATCCACGAGGCTGAGTGCCACCAAAGTCTACGTAGAAGAGGCGCTGCATCAGCTCGTAGGTGACAAGGGTGACGCCGAACTGTGGCGACGACCGGAAGACACGAGCTGAAGGAGTAACGAGCAGATTAGAGATTACATGTGGACACGCTGAGATTTATTGCCTACCTGCAGTTCCCTTCCAGAACGCGCGAGGACCCTCCTCGGCCATGATCTTCTTGGTGGCATCCCAGACGCCCGTGTAGGTGGTCTGTCCGGAGCGAGCAACGACCTGTAGGCGCGTCTTGATCACATCAGCAGGCGTGACCAGTGAGGCGGCAGGAACTCCGGCAATGGCTCCGGCGGCCAGCAGGGTCAGCGGGTGGTTGTAGCCGTTCTTGTCGGCCATCATGGCCTTGGTGTGGGCGTATGTTGGGAAGTAGATGGCCGAGAAGGGCACATCGCGCAGCAGACAGGCACGGGCTCCTTTGTAGAGGCCGAAGAGACCCAGCTCCCGAACCACAGACCAGGCACGAATCTTGCTGCCGCTAGCTATCTCTCCCGCCACCTGCAGACGGATCTTTACGATCTCCAGGGGATTGGTGAACACCACTTGGGAGGCACCCGCACAGCCTCCAGCAAGGATCTCCGACCAGAGCGGTATGTTGCCCCGCTTGTCCGAGAGCTTGTCGCGCACCAGATCGTTCACCGTCAGCTTGATGGCCTTCTCCGGGGCCACACCCATCAGCTGGGGCAGCAAGCCTCGATACAGGCCCAAGGCGCCCTCGTGACGAATGACCTGTGGGAGTTTGGGGAGAGTGGGGAGAGTGGTCAGTTGGTGGAGGATATTAATTTAGAGATCAGGGATAGTCACCTTCTTGAAGCAGTCCCAGGAGTTCCTATAGGCCACCTCCCCGATGTAGGAGCCAGCCCGCTGGTTCTGCATGCGCGTCTTCACCAGATCGATGGGGTAGACCACAGTAGCTCCCACAGCTGAAACAGAGGCAGAGAGGCAGAAAGTGGATTATCATCATCGGGAAATTGGGTGTTTCGTGATGGATGGAATACAAACCTCCAGCAAAGGAGCCGAGGGTGAAACGGTAGGTGCTCTCCAGCACCTGGATGAAGGCCGACCGGTCGGCGGGGCTCTCCACGGCCCTGATCTCGGCGAGGCGATGCGTGATATGCTTGGTGTAGTGCTCGGGCGCAATGTTGCTGAGGTCGCTGTAGTCGATGCGCCTGTGGGGACGACAGATGGCCAAGGATTAATGGAGCTGCTCTTATAGTGGAATCTTATGGAGAGGGGCTTATAGACAACGACTGGGTTATGGTTATGCCTGGGTGGGTGGGGGTGGGTATACACGGATACTTGGATAACGAAAACAAAACTGAGACCAGGGACCACTTCACTTGCCTACGCGTAGTAGCCTTGCGCTTCTTGCGCTTCCACCACCTGATATCGAGATGAAACAACAAATTCGAACAATTTCGAGGAGTGCAGTGCAGGAGGGGAGAAACAGATACAGATAAACAGATGGAGAGAAAAGATACAAAGATGCAACGATTAGCACATTTAGATTGACATTCAACGGAGGCATTCCCAAACATTTCACGGACATTGGCACTCTTTCACCCACTCTCACAATCATGCACATAAAACCACAAGTCCACAAGACCATAAAGAAGCTCTGGGATGATCTCTTACCCCGTCTGCTGGACGGTCCCCGTCAGCTGGAAGAGAATGTCTATCTCCAGGGGCGTGATCTGACTCATGGTCTGGGCCGCGTAGAGGAGCTGGTCCTTGGTGACGGGCTCGGATCGGCTGCCCTGGGTGGCCTGCAGGTATACCTGCTTGATCAGCTCCATGTTGTTCAGCAGCGAGGTAAATGCGATGAAGTAGGGGAAGCTCACTTTGTGACCTTCAGTGACCTGCACAGCAGAAAGATCCATTATTTTTTTCGGAATGGTGAATGGTGAAAGAAGAATGGTTCATGTTCATCTACTAACCGCCACCAGGTTGTCCTTGACGTCGGGTGTGAGTAAATGCCGCTTGACCTTAACTATGATGTCCTGGAAGTCTAGGGGGGAAATGAATCCAGTGCCAGCTGGATCCTTGCTGCGGAATGCCTCCATGGCATACTCCTCGTGGAAGTCGTGCAGCAGTTGCGTGAATTCAGCATAGTTGATGAGGCGTTGCTTCTTCTATGCGATTCAGATAGGTATCATTATAGATTAAAGATGCGATTGGAGGATTGCGATTGCAGGCGCCTCTACGTACATCACCAAAGTAGCGCTTGATGAAGGGTCCATCCAGGCTAAAGGGTATCTTTGAGTGCAGTTCGGTTTTTTGTACGACATCAGCAAAGTCGGCTGTAACAGAGGCGAGGATCTTTGATTAGCTTTCATTCGATTGGAAGATCGGGACCCACTCACCATAGGATACGTTTCCGTTGCCCTGGCGGTCAAACAGCTGGAAGGCGGTCCTGTAGAGTGCGTCCGGGGTGCAGAGCAGCCCCTCGAATGCCTGGAACTCCGAGAACGAGATAAGTCCATCCTTGCTTGTGTCCGCGATGCCCGCCAGCAGGCGTACCGAATCCTGCAAAGGTGCGGATCGCGTTGAACATTAGACCGGTAGCGAGACTCGTTATGATTAGCCGTAAAAGATAAACGGAGGACAGAGAGTTGCCCCCGCAGACTTCGGCACCTGGAAATCAAAATTCAGCTCCCCCGGGTCCGATCGCCCGTCCGGTTCTCAGGCCGTAAATCGGTCCGCGGCTGATAAGCGTCCAATTAAAACTGAATCTGTGACGTTGGACTGCCGGGCACGAGGCAATCAAGTGATTATACCCATTCGGGAGCTGCCTTCCAAATCCGTGTGGGTCAAGGGCAGCCGGTGAATCAGTGGCAGTGATTTATGGTACAGGTAAAAGCTGTCTACGGGGGATCCGACCAGGTTGGGGCTGTCTACGGGAGTTCCGAGACGGCTGGGGCTCTCCAAGGGAGTTCACGTGCTGATAAGATAAACCCGTGTCCGCTTCCCGTACAATGACGCCTTATCAGGCGCGTCAAATAACCTTGCAATGACCCTAGGAGTGCAGTGGCGGCGGCCGTACTTACGTCATTAAATGCAGCCTCCGAGAAGAGTCCGAGGAAACGACGGACAAAGTCCTCGCTGGTCATGTACGGCTCCCCATCCCGCTGCAGAGAGGCGTACTTGAGGAAGACCTCGCGCAGCTTGTCGGTGCCGGCGCGCTTCAAGAACGAAGGGGTCTGTTAAAAGACACAGAGAGAGAGAGAGAAAGAGAAAGAATGTAAGACGATGATGATTAAAAGGGTGATGAGATGAGAATGCTCTCTGGCGCGCGCTCTCTTGGGCCGTAGAACAGAAGCAACACGTGTCACATGCGAAGGGAAGCTTTTTGCGCACTCAATCCAACTACTATAATTAACCTACAGTAACGGAGTTCTTAGTCAGTGGCATTCCGATGCTGTTGCTGCTTCTGCTTCACTTTTACTGTTGTTTCGCACCCAATTGGCACATCAATCCCCACTGGGCCCCTCGCGTTTCCAAACTTAATGAGCAGAGCCAAAGCAGCCAACACTGAGGGAACAGAACGGAGAGAACTTTTATCTTTTCCGCTCTTTTGCTTATCGCTCGCACGCTCTTGCTCACGATTGCTACCATGCCAAGGTGTGTTTCGAAAGGTGAGGCATTTCCCATGGATGTGTTGCTGTTTCTGTTTACCTCCCACCTGGCGCACCGACAGCAGCCCTTTTTATACCCGGTACTCGAGAGTACCGTCTTCATGAGCGCTTAGATCTCAAAGACTATAGAAGCTAGAGCAACACAATTTTGTATCCAGACTCCTGTCCTATCACACTGTTCCAAGAGTATATAAAAATTTCGCCCCACCCTCTTCCGCCCGCTCAAAGGACGAAAATCTGTGGCATGCACAATTTTAAAGTTACGAGAAAACTAAAAACGCAGAATCATAGGGAATGACTATATCTATCCAAATGTTGAATCTGGATCAGATCGGATAATTAATATAGCCACAATGAAGAAAACCATTTAAAGAGGAAACGTTCCCTCTCGTTGAGCGCCTCGATCTGCGAGACTATAAACGCTAGATCAACCAAACTTTTTATCCAATATCCTGTCATATCCCATTATTAAAAGTGTATTTTAAAATTTCGCCCCGCCCTCTTCCACCCACACAAAGGACGAAAATCTGTGGCATCCAAAAATTTAAATATTCGATAAAACTAGAAACGCGAAACGCGACCATATCTATCAGAGCCTTGAATCTGGATCAGATCGGATCATAATCATGGCCGCATGGGAAACAACTCTGAATTTATGATAATATGATATGCATTTAAAAAAGAATTTAATTTTCTACAATATGTATTTAATCTTATGGTTGGAATAGGTTGGACTCATTTTGAACGCCTCTTGAAAGACTAATATTTGTCACAAAATGATACCCGTAAGCGATTAACAATTACAGGAAATATAAGTAGTATTTGTACAGTTCAAAAACAAAAATACATATTAAAAACCTCTTCAATTCGAATCCATTGTCAAAATCGCACTTAAATTGGTCAGTTACAAACTTTTTAGCTCCTTCAACTCAGAGCAAAATTACTCGTTGTATGAAAACTTGCACATTGCTAGCAAACACCTGTTTTTGACAGCTGTTAACTTAACAGTGGTTCGCTCTGTTAAAATTTCGACTACATATGTAACATTGAAGACTAATGCGCTGGTAATGCCTCACCCCTTATTTATGTACTTTGAGACTCTGACCAGATGGTGCTTCTTGGGGCTCTCTTATGCTACTGCTCTCTTTCTTTGAGCTCTCTTAAGATTTTTCGATGCACAAATAACATAATCGAAAGGTCACTCGCCGCCCCGTCAACAAGTTAAGCTTCGATGACAATACACCCAATCATTCCACTCCCGTTTATCAATATTCATTGACGTAATCCGATTGCCCAGCGAATGTAATTGTAATTCCCCCAGGCCCCATCGAGTTCGTCTGGTTGCTGGGGGGCCAGCTAGCTCCAGTGCCCTCATCCAATGTTTTTCCTCTGCGAGCGAATCGCGAATAGCGAAAAACAAAAACAGATTTCATTCTGGAAGCTGCGAAAGCACAAAAACAATTATAATGGAACCCTCAAAATGCTCCTAATTAAGTCATTATTTGTGATTCCATTTGATCGAACTAGTATACACTTCCGAAGGGTTACAAGAGAAGCGATTACAGTCAGGGGGATCCACAATGATTCTTTATACCTAATCGATTTGGTTTTGAAAAGCATCTTTTTCAACTTTAATGATGAATATTTCCCCCAATTCATTCACATATCGCATTTCACAGAGCATCCCCAACCTTCACTCTCTTCAGATTGTATCATCCACCTGTTTATTTGTTTATCTCCACTTTTCACATAGTTAAAATTGGATTCATTTATTGTTTTTTCCGACATTGACCTTTGCCAATCTCCCCAATCGATGGGCATTCAGAATAAATGAATTCCTTCGCCGGAATGCCATTAAATATTCATAGAAAACGACGGGGGGAAAATTGAATTGTCCACTTGATAAATACATATAATTCATGTGCCTGGATATATGTAAGCCGAGAAATTGTCAACTTTTATTTCATTTCCACGTAATTGAAATATTTGAACTGTCGCCGGAAGAGTCGGATGATAATGATGCATATCGTAATAAAGGGTATACTCGTACATATGTGTGGTAAGATTCAACTCTAAAGTGTTTTCCAGAAACTTTAGCTAACCCCCTTCTAAGCTCATTCCAGACAAGTGCATGCTGCATGACGCCCAACCCCAGAATCCAATCACTTGAGGAGGGATTATGTGCATCATGTTCCCTCTCGTCCCTATGCAAGCTCTCGCAAGGAAAGCTCTCGTCGACTTCTGGTTGAGTTGAGTCAGGCGTGTAATATTCCCATTCGAATGGGCTACGAATGGGGTTACGACCACAGGAAGCTTCGCCCAGCTCCGGCCTCGATGCAATTGGTTGAACTTGAAATCCCACAGATACCCACAGTAGTACTGCCGTACAAAAGTTTGCATATTCATTGACACGATAAAAGTTTCCGCTCCTCTTTTTTTCTGCCGAGCAGAGCCAACAGGCGGGAAATTGTGCACACATGTGACAGACGCCAATGTATTTTTCTTCGGTTTTCTGTCTCTGTTTGCTTTTATTCTTCCCCTCTGTGCGTTTCCCTTGTGTATCCTTGCAGAAGGTATTTCTGGGTTGCACTAGAACCCCACAAAATGGGTGCATATGTGCATATTTTGGAATTTTCAGGATCAGCACTAGTAGGCAATATTTTCTGCACATCATGCAGATCCTTTGGAAGTTGTATGGGATATGTTATGCATATGCATTGCATCATATACATAGCTGCGACTTGGGAACGACAGTGTGTCAAACTCTTCGGTGTGAAAGTTTGCTCTCTTTTGTTGCTGCTTTGTTGCATTTGCATAATGAGTCGGTCTTGGTATAGCTCCTGCCCTGCTCCGAGGCGCAGTCAAAGGTTGCTGGAGCAGGTCGCCTTCGTTCTCCGTCCTCTGTCCTCCGCCCGTATCTGCCTGAAGCATGCGGCACGTGCTTGTCGCTGAAACTGTAATGGTATTTGTGTGCAACTGTCTGTGGCTCGATGGAAATTTGTTGCGACAGCGACAGCCACGCCAAAGTTTTTGTTTCTGTTTGCAATTTCTCTCAAGGTCAGTCAATCCGTCGGTTCATTATCGCAGCGGCTGTCGCTGTGGCCCCTTCTGGGGGCGAGACAGGCCGTACCGACACTGAAGTCAAACAGCAGTTGTCCGAGACAGCAAGGGAAGGACGAGCATGCAGGAGAATCACGACAAATTCAGCCCTAAATCAATGGAATTCAACGTATTCAATGATTCATCCTCTGATCTAACTTTTCTCCAATTGCAATTACCCCTGTTCCCGGCCACAGACGAATAGATAGGAAGAGAGAGAAGCATGGGAACTAACGGCAGCTGCCCGACCGACCACTTGCGGATTACGTATACGCAGTGGCTAACACCGTGTGCCAGCAGTCAGCTGTCGCAAGCTAATTGACGACAGAACTACGTATACATATGTATATGTGCTTACATACATATATATGTGCATATGTATGTGTTCTTAAATAGAGGCAGAACCATAGAGAGAAAGAGAGATCTAGAGATGTAGCATTGGCTGCTGGAACGATCAAAAACTGCAAGCGAGACACAGAGATAGAGAGAGAGAGAGCAGACCGCTATCTCGGTGACTTTTCCAAAGTCGTGAGAAGAGCGAACACAAAACAAATCTCGGGGATTGAAGGTGATTTAGTTGTTTGACATCGGACTGGAGAGTGCGTCCATCTCATAGATGGCGGAGGCGGAGGCGACGCTCTTTGAAAGCTCTCATTCGGTATGATATAGTTTTTTGTTAAATTTTTTTTTTATATAATTGTTTTGTTTGTGCCAGAAAGCTCTTTGGAGATATTAAATATTTATCATTTGCCTATTTCGTTATATTTCCTCTATCTGATTCCGGATATGATATGGACATGGTTGCGTTTCGTGATTATTAGTTATTCAAGGCACTTGCCACTAGCACTATCTATTTAATTAGGAGCTGAACTTGCCCGGGCGTTACCTCTTCCTTATCCGGCATTTCCACTTAATCGAATGAACACAATCGGAAAGTCACTTGGATCTTCGCGAACTTCGTACACTCGCGTTATCTGGGAATATCCGGAATTTATCCGTCTATCCACTTATCCACTTGATAGCCCGCTTCTGTGCGCCTGCTTCCAACTGTTGCTTTTTCTGCGCCTCACGATTCTGACTCCTGCCAATGTGCGGGGGTGGGGGTATGGAATGGAATGGAGGCAGTGTAGACTCGACCGGATCCGAATAGTTCACCGTTACGTTTCGTTGTGTATTGGAGACGCGCGCGTTTTCTCGCTTTTCCCGTCTGTCATCCGCTGGCGACGCGTTGCTTTTCCATTCTGAATCGCGATTCTGATTCCGATTCCTATTCCGATGGCGGAGAGCTTTTCCCCAGTAACACCCGAGCCAGCGACAGCGACTGAGACTGAGAGACAGGGAGAGAGCGCGCTGTCTGGGCTTGCAATTCAGAATCATACTAATTTATATTCGCACTCGGTTTCCGATTGTTTTTCCAACTGCAGCAATGCAGCTAAATATGCAGCTGCAGAACAACAATAAAAGCTCTATAGGGGTGGTGCGGTGTCATGCGGCATAAACAACATAAATTTGATAATAGAAGTGCCTACGCGGAAGCAACTTCGGCCCGAGGAGACTCAAGGTGTCATCGCGCCCACTCACACATACATTTGGGGCGGCGGCAAGGTCACGGCTTTCGTGCGCGCGGCAAGTAGTTGGGGAAACTGTCGAATTTCCCTTGCATTCATTCAATTTTCAGCTGTTTACATGCGTGGAAGCGGCAGCCAAGAGCAGAGAGCAGGCAAATCAGTGAGAGAGCCATCAGAAATATCGCTCATACGTGCTGTTGCCTGTGCCGCTGGCTGCTCTGCCGGCGCTTGGCCAGCAGACACGTGAATGAAGCATGTTGGGCGGAGATCTATAAATAGAGTCCAAGCGGTAAGGCTGAGGGGAAATTGTGCCATTATATTAACGGAGCCAGCCGTCTGTGGCGTCTCTCCTCGGAGCGGAGGCGTGCTTATCCTTCGACTTTTGTCCGGAGTTGGAGGAGGGTTTTCATTAAATGAAATGAACAATTACTGAAAGCGAAGCACGAACAGACAGACGTTGTCATGAAGGTTAGCCAAATGTCAGGACAGCTCGGAATGGTATGGTTGTCTCTTTTATGGCGCCCCACGCACGGCCTCGACGACTCCCGCCAGACACAGCCAGCGACACGGAGAGAATCACGAGGCACGAGGGACTGCAAAGGAACTTCCACATCCTTGTTGTCACGTAGAAGCTGCTTTTCAGACGGAGAGAACTGCATCCTGTGATGGCTTCAGCTGTTGTCAGTTTATGGCTGTCCATCGCGTATTCCATTCTCATTTTCCACCCCTCACAGACACACATTCATTCGCTTTTCAACCACCGCCCACCCACACTATATTTATGCATGGTTTTCCTACTGCCGACGCTTTTCCTTTTCCTGCCAAGCTGTTCGGTTCGCCTATTTTTAGACCCCGGCAAGCACCTAATCCCCGGCTCTGGCTTTTCAATTTCCTTTGTGTTTTCCCGCTGCGTGGATGGCGTAATTAAGACGTAAACTGCCGCACACTCGAGGCAGGGACTTCAAGCCCCCTCATCAGTGCACTTACTTCTTGGCATTGGGCGGCTGGCGGTGCGGGGATCCAATTAAGCGGATCCGGGATGTGCATTGGCATCATCAGCGGCGGGGGGATGGCCTGTGAAAGGGGTATTTGGCGGGACAGTCGCTGAAATGTCGGCACTTGGAATGCGCCCCGGTCCCCTCACAGATGAAGGCAGCCAGTGAAGGTGGGTGGGCACGTTGCTCTTTTATCGATTTTTACGCACAAATATCTGTTAATCTTTGGAGGAAATTAGACCTCGGTTAACAGCTTAGCAATTAAAATAAATATTAAAATAGTTCCCAGTACGGATCCAGCTTTGACCGACGGATGGATGGATGGTTGGACGACAGCTGCAGCTGCACTGGGAGGAAACCCGTGATAACCCTGCCGAACGGGAATTTGAACTGTGAAAACTCGGAAAATTCGAATAGACAGCTGTTTAAGAAAATTAAGGCTTGCGCCACCTGTTCCTAGCTTTCGGTACATCATAAAAGTGGCGCCTCGACCCAACGTGGAATCTTATTAAACTAAAAATCAACTAAAAAGCTGTGAAGATTTTCATAGCAGGCAGCTATAGGAGCTTTACATAAACCGCCTGGATGTAACCGTCTGGACGGTCTAGCGTCTGCTGCAAGACCCCGCTGGATCCTTGTCGACTTGGGGTGGGACACCAGCTGCAGGACGCAGACCAAAATCCAAAGTGCCACCCTCCACATTTTGTCCGGTATTGAGGGCTCTCTGCTCCAGATACGCGATCAACAGTTGGCACAGGGTGAACGTATGGAAGAGCGAGGACATGTGCAGCACCGAGGTCTTCCCCCGAATATCACCTGAATGTGATCGGCTATGTGGCAGGAGGCTTCCAGTGCCAACGGCTGGGAGTAGGACACGTCCTGGTGCTGATAGTGGTCACTACTAACCCCTGTTGCATTGTTTGGCCAAGGCAGCTAAGTGGAGACGGCTTTGTGGTGTGTGCTAATCATCGTTTTAGTTTCGATCATTTTGAAGCTTTCAGGAAAAATACAGATTATTTAATTAAATATTTCTCTTTAAATTATATCAAGTTATAGCATTTTCAGATGATTCTTATTTTACCAGCAGGTTTTTGCGGATAGTCAGACACGACACTACCGAGAAGCATCAACAACAGGTTGCTCTGTAAGCTGCATAGAGTAGATGAGGATCGATCTCCTGCCAAAGGCCTAACATATTAATTATAGATAGTAACGAACGAAAGAGTAAGCCACAATTGTAAATCACATTGGGTTCTTAAGAGGAAACGAAAAGCAAAAGCTGGTAGTTAATCAAATTAAACAACAAATGCCGCCGAGTGCTCTAAATTGTTGGATGTTACAAGTCCTTGATGCTGGGATCAGCTGCATGCAAAAATACATCCCCTCTGTATTCCGAAAATATGTATCTTTGTCTCTATGTAACGTCTACGGTTAATCACTGTTTGACGGCGTTCTCCTCTTGCAATCGCCGAAGTCCCTTGGACAACTGAAACTGCGAGCTAGTGATGTTAGAACTGTAAGATGAGTGTAGCCCGCAGCATTTTCTAAATTCGCTTTGTCGCCTCGCTGGGCGACTATCTGCGCAGATCGATGACCTTGATCTTCGTGTTGGCATCCTTCTGGATGTGCTGTGCCTCCATGAATAGGGGCGGGTCATTCGGGTGCGGATGGAAGCCCGTTTGCCGGCACTGGGCGATGTAGTCCAATCCGTAGTGGGGCGTGAGTATAAAGAAACCAGTGCTGAGCGTGAGACGGAAAACTAGATTAGAAATGTATTCCCAGATGAGTCAGCGGTGACTCACGTGTTGTATTTGGGTGCACACACGATGGCCAGGGCCTCGGGCATCATCATCTGGTAGGAACAGTGCGTGTGCAAGTCCACGGAGGACAGGAAAGCAGTCTGGCTGGGATGGGTCTGCAAGGGAACCGCAAATCAGAGACTCAGGTCAAGAGCTTAGATACATAGTAGAGGCTACCCACATGGATCCAGCCGAGCGTAATGAGCTGCATCTGATCCTGCACATCGAATATCTGCTCTTCGTGCATCGTGTTGCAACTGTCCGGCGTGCCCTGCTGCTGCGGCGTGATGATGTGCGTGATGTAGAGCTGGTTCTGGGCCAGATGACCAGCGAGCACGCCGCACGTCTCGATGTTGTTGGATGTGTTGGACTTCGCCAGCTGCAAGAACACCTCCATGGTGTCGCCAGGTACGTGAACGATGCGCAATGAACCGGCCAGCAAGGAATCTGTGCGGTTGTATGACGGCTTCTGGTTTCGGTCGAAGCTGGGCTTCGAGCTGAAGGAGAAACAGATGAGCGGGAGGACTGGCAACAGCTCATTTCACTCGAACTCACTTGTTTGTCTTGTCGGAGGTCGCGTCTCCTGCTGGGAGCAGCAGCCCAGAGCTTGGTAGGTTGGTGCGATTGGCTCCTGTGGGGAAGTCGTTAGGGTAGACCACCTGGTCCAACAGGCCAAGATCCGGGGCAGAGGGTTGGCTGCCCTCGTCAATCAACACGTGCAGATTGGCTGGGATGAGCGATGGTATGCCGCTGAAGCCCGCAGCCTGCCGATTGGCCAGCTCCCTCTGGCGCTGCCGCTCCCGTTCGCGCTCTCGCTCCAGCTCCTTGACGCGCTCCGCCTCCTTGTTGGCCAGGAACTGCTCGTACTCGCGCTGGTAGTGTGCCAGCAGTTTGGCGCGCAGCTTCTCCGTTGTGGGCATGATCTCGTCCTTGATGCGCTTGTTGATGTCCCGCACCTCTGCCTTGACGTTGCCATAGTCCGGGTGCTGGCGAATCTTCTCGATGAATAGGGTCATGTAGCGCAAGTACAGGATGAAGGCGTTCTCGTGGTTGCCCTCCCGCAGGTACACGTTGGCCATGCGCAGCATCTCTGTGCCAGAGCGGTAGTAGCTGCAACAAAGGGCATTTGCCAATTAGCAAGGACACACACTGAGAACATCCTTCAAAGGCAAATGTGCGCTCAAGGTCCCTCTGTGACATTGAGACGCCTGCCTTGGGGCACAGGGACAGGACATGCAACCAGCGAGTGAAAATGTTTCACATTTCTCATACATATCTGGGTGCTTACCGCGTCACGGGCTGGTTCTTGTCCACCTCGATAAGGTTGCCGCAATGCGACAGGTGCTTCATCCGCTCCTGCGGCTCCACAACGCCCATGCTCATGTTGTTCACAGCCTTCGACATGGTTTGTTTATCCCACTGCTGCTTCTCGTTTCTGTTGCTTTGTACTGCTGTGTGGATGGTTAGCGGGAGTACTGCGTGGGATTCTGGAGGCTTCCCACTCGCTTTCGATACCTGTCCGTCCGCCCTGGACCAGTGCTCGACTCCTCTTGGGGTTATTTTGTAATGATTGTACAAGAATTACTCATTTGTCGTGCCTGGCGGAATACCACAAATACCATTAAATACTTTTTCAGCATATATCGGCAATTAATTTGCACGTTCTGAGTACCACCACTAACCATACAATATATATTGTGCTAGCATGAAAAAATGAATACGGTTGTATGAACCGAATGCCTTAAGCGTATCTCGAGTGACATTAAAAAACCATAGTAGCCATACGCACAAGGCACTTTCGTTCAAGCAACCGCAGCATAAACGTAAGTGAGCAGAAAGTACGCCGTAAGTGAGTAGGAACTGTCACGTCATTTCACACTTGTTGCCTGTCAACCGGTGGTGTGGACATTTGGATACCCTTTTTAGTTTAATTAATATTGAAATTCTGTTTTCCGAGCTGCTTTGAAATTTCATTAATAATGTCATAGATTGATATCTTTTACATACCTACATATCTTGATCCCAATACACATTCTTGGTATCAGAAAGAAAATTGTAAACTGAAAAATTGCGTTGAGATAGCTTTAAAAATAGTATCTGCATTAATTGGGGCCTGGAATGAAAAGCATTTCCTGTTTTCTATAGCATACTTTTCCCTAGGGTATGCAAAATGTAGATCATTCCATGTCCATGTTGCGGGACAATGTCGCTCATTTCACGAAACATTGCTGGCCATACAAATTAATGTTGGCAACGGTAAAAACGTAAGAAAACGTAAGTGTTGCGACCATTTGGTCCCTCAACAAAATCCCACAAAAAGTCCCACCGTCAGACTCACAAACATAATAACATATTCTTCGATTTTGATATTCCGTCTAATATTACTAGCTAACTGGGACCCTATCCACTAACCACATAATTTTATCTGATAAACTAATCAATTTTTAACAAGAATTGCACAATTGGCACGGCAAAACCATGTTCGTTAAATAACGTTGGGGTTATTTTGTAATGATTGTACAAGAATTACTCATTACGCAGGTGGCGTCCGCACGGCAGTGTTGGCTAATTTGTAAATATTGGCCTCGCGCACAGCTGGTTCTAGCAGTAACGATAATTACGGAATTGTACGATATAATGACGAAAGATTGCGCGGGACTTTTAAAATTTAAATTAAAAGATTAAATTGCAATTGAAGCAATTAGTTTATGAAGCTAATGGATATTTTAATCGACATTATCGTGCTGGCAATGAATTATTATTATTCTTTTTCAGGACTGCCAAGCCTGTGGGAATCTGTACGTTGCACGTACCTAATCCGTATCGCGGGACATAAAACACGGCTAATCTGTAACTCTGCGATATGGCCAACTATCAGTTGTTATTTTTAAAGACCAGACCCCACACTTGGGCGGCCAATCTTTGGTCGCTGCATGCGATCAGGAGCCTCCACTCCATTCAGTAGCAGTGCGTGGCTCAGACCAGAAGGAAGGGAGCAGCAGCAGACTCTTATACCCTATTTATACGAGCACCGTACCTGGGGTAAGCTAAAGTCAACCAATTTGTAGTGCAAATACTTAATCCGACACTATAGCGAAGCTGAGAACAATAAAACAAATGCGAATATTTGGTTCCAGGGGGTCAAAGTTCGAACTTGTTTACTTGAGCACATTAGCACTAAGTGGGAGGCCCAATCTATTGCCTCTGATCTGCGGAAACTACACAAATAAGAGTGCGATATGATAAGTTATCGGCGGATTATTTAAGGCATTCATTCAGATTGGGTATAGCCAACAGTGCGGGTCGTAATACTAGCCACACTCGGAGATCACAAAGACAGAGAGAGAGAGAGAAAAGGAATAGTCTGATGGAGCGACTGACCGACTGAGAAACTGACTCATGGATCGCACGTACACGCCTACAGAGACAGAGACCCCGAAAAATCCATTCAGAGCTCGAGCTCGGGTTCGATGCGGGCTCCCAGTCGCAGCCAAGCTTTGGCGCATAGCGGGCGTCATTTCAAGAGATCTCCACTCTCCACAGCTCAGAGCTCTGCTCTGGTCGGTTCGTTCGGCTTTGGAAGGGGGCCAGTCAGACCATCAAGAGTGTCGCGTTTGCATGATTGCCGTGGAAAGATAAATAGATACTACATCGAGTTCGGGCATTCGGGAGTTGGTTCGGCGTGTTTTGAAATCAGTATTCGCAATCGACAAGTCTCGAACAAGTGCCATTGCAGTGCAGCGGGAAATGCTCTGAAATTCCCACCGATAATCGCTCTAATTTGCCATTAATTAGGTGGCTCGCGCTCGCGGTGATAAGCCCTCGACATTAATTAAAGTAATTGTGGAACTGGACTGGAATTAGTGTAGTGTGAAGCCAGGTGTGTCTGTCAGTGGTCAATCAGCGGATTGAGTGCCAAGTGTTTCAGTGAGACGGAGTCAAGCTGGCCCAAAGGAGTCAATTGCATAATATAATCCACAAAAACGAGTCCGAATTGGGTGCAAGTAACCTCCAAGATACAGATACATGCACATATATGTACATACCTATGTACCTATATATGTGAACTGCGGTATTAAGTGCGAAGCGTATAAAAGGCTCATCAACCGAAATCTTCTGTAATTTGCTCAATTGGCGCGTTTGTCCGCCGTTGATCACCGTTTGGCGTCGTCGTGTATCCAAGAGATACTTTTGTATCTGGCTCAGCATCAACATCAGAAAGAGAGGCTCTTTTTCTCTCTTTCTCTCTCACTCTCTCTATCTCTGTGTAAGTGTGTGCCGGCTGCCATTTCATTACAAAAGTATTGCAAAAGTATCTGAATCCGAATCCGAATCGAAGCCAAGACCAGTCGCTGACCGACCGTCCACCGACCGACCGCCACAGAAAGATACGTGTTTACGATCCCAATTGTATCTGTATCTTGTGCGAAGGCCCTGCAGCTGTTATCGCTGTGGTTTCTGTTGTTGTCGGCTCACGGTGCCCGAGCCAGCATATTTATTTTATTATAATTTCGTTTTCAATGTCAGGCCTGTGGTGTGCGTCCATTATGCAGAGCGTCCGTCCCAGACGGGGGGTCGGTGCAGAGAGGGGCATGAACTGCTTTACATGCACGACTCGTACTCACTCGATTTCCTATTTAACGCCTTCTCTGAGAGAGGGTTCTATTTGGTACACCCGCTGCATACAAAAGAAGTCGATTCATCAGCGGAAAACCTGAAACAAAGGATTCTTAAGGACACCGAAGGTGTGGATACTCTCTCTCTTCTAGAACGATCGGACAGTGCTACAGCGCCTCCAGATACCTCTAAGAGTCGGGACTAATCACAGTACCCTCTGCAATGTATTCTGGGACAAGGTGCAAGCTGTGGGAGGGAGTGGCCCAATACTGGGACTGCGGGGTAGCGGGAAACCCCAACTACTTTTGATTTCAAAAGCACTGACTGTCCAGATAGTGAGACGAGTATCGATCCACTGTCCACCATCAGAGCGGAGTTCGTCAATGAAGAAGCCGCCCGCTGTCCGCGACTTTCGCAAGCTGATAAAAACCGGTTCCCGATCTTTGAGCGCGACTCTTCAGCTGATAAGGGGGCTCCAAGCTGCGACTTTGCTTTTGTTATTACTAGGCTTACATATGGTTATTTGTTATTGGGGGATGGAGGTCGTACCAGAGTCCAAGCGATTACGAATACCCCATTGAAATTTGCATTTGATAGATGGTCGTCGCGGGGAATTGGCTTGGATCGATGCCTAGTGCACCTGTCGCTGCTGACATTCGATTATCGGTTGGCTCATAATCACTTTACTTTGTTTTTATAAATATTTGCAATCTACTCGATGAGGGTTGCCAAATGCGGCTGCCAGATTGGGGTTCATTGATTTCTATGTGTCTCATGGATGAAGTCACAGACAGCCACAGAAGGGAGCTGGAATCTCTGAGATCTCGCTACAAATCAATCCAACTTTTGTATTCCCTTCCAGACCAAAGTTCCCCGCTGTTAGTCCTATGATGGCCATATCCAAGATCGCATTCTTGGCTCTAATAGCCCTCAGCGGGCTCTGCGGCCTGGCCAGTGCCACCTACAAGGTGGGTGTGGGCCGTGCAGACATCACCGGACCCCCAGTGGAGATCAACTTTGTAAGTGCTTTGAACCAGAAAGACTAGACTGAGACTGAGCTCTCACTTCCTCCTTCCTCAGATGGGCTATGCGAACATCAAGCAAGTGGGTCGTGGCATCCACACCCGCGTCTTCGCTCGTGCCTTCGTGGTGGAGGACGAGAAGGGCAACCGGGTGGCCTTCGTCAGCGCGGACGCGGGCATGATGGGCTTCGCCCTGAAGCGTGAAGTGATCAAGAGGCTTCAGGCCCGCTACGGCAACCTCTACCATACGGACAACGTGGCAATCAGTGGCACCCACACGCACGGAGCGCCCGGCGGGTTTCTGATGCATCTGCTCTACGACATCTCCATTCTGGGCTTCGTCCCACAGACCTTTGAGGTGATGGCCCAGGGTCTCTATTTAGTAAGTAGAACAACAACAGATATATTCTTATAGTTATCCTCATCACTATTCTCCGTATCATAAAGTGCATCAAAAGAGCCACTGACAACCTGGTGGATGGACGCATCTTTCTGTCGAAGACCACCGTCCTCAACGTGAACATCAACCGCTCCCCGACGTCGTATCTGCGCAATCCGGCGGAGGAGCGGGCCCAGTACGAGCACGACACGGACAAGACCCTGACGCAGCTGCGTTTCGTGGACCAGGAGAACAATTTGCTGGGCGCCTTCAACTGGTACGCGGTGCATGCCACCTCCATGAACAACACCAACAAGCTGGTGACCAGCGACAACGTCGGATACGCCGCCCTGCTCCTGGAGAAGGAGTACAACCCGAACAAGATGCCGGGCAAGGGCAAGTTCGTGGGTGCCTTCTGCTCCTCCAACCTGGGCGATGTGTCGCCCAATATCATGGGACCCAAATGCTCCATCTCGGGAAATGATTGCGATCTGCTTACCTCCCGCTGCCCCGCCGGTGAGGGCGAGTGCTTCGCCTCTGGCCCCGGTCGGGACATGGTGGAGAGCACCCAGATCCTGGGCCAGCGGCTGGCGGATGCCGCTCTTGGTCTTCTAAATGAGCAGAGCCAGGAGTCAACGGCCCGCGAGGTCACCGGCGACGTGCGCTTCATCCACCAGTTTGTGGACATGCCCAACTACAACGGCACCGCCTACAACCCTCTCAATCGGAAGATCGACAAGATCAGGGGTTGCCAGCCGGCCATGGGCTACAGCTTCGCCGCCGGCACCACCGACGGACCCGGCGCCTTTAGCTTCGAGCAGGGCACCACCACGGACAACCCCATGTGGAACTTTGTGCGCGACTTTATCGCCACTCCCACCCAGGAGGACATCAAGTGCCACGAGCCGAAGCCCATTCTCCTGGCCACCGGAAGGGTGAGTACTCCAAGGGAGCTCTGATCCTCCAATCCTCTGATCTGATTGACTTGCTAATGATTCCTCCTTCTAGGCAACCTTCCCGTACGAGTGGCAGCCGAAGATCGTGTCCGACCAGCTTCTGAAGATCGGTGACGTGATCATCGCCGCCGTTCCATGCGAGTTCACGACAATGGCTGGACGGCGCCTGCGCAACCAGATCCGGGCCGCAGCATCCGCCGCCGGGGGCCTGGACACGGAAGTGATCATTGCCGGTTTGACCAACATCTACACCAGCTACACGGTGACCCCCGAGGAGTACCAAGCGCAGAGATACGAGGCCGCTTCCACGATCTTCGGGCCGCACACGCACTCCATCTACATGGACGTGTTCGAGCGCCTGACCAAGGCCCTGATGCGGAACGAGACGGTGGAGCCCGGTCCCAGTCCACCCTATATGAACGACGTAATGCTGTCCCTCAACACGGGAGTGCTCTTCGACGGACATCCTATCAACACGGACTTTGGCTACGTGAAGACGCAGCCCGGCAAGGAGTACGGCATCAACGACACCGTCAAGGTGACCTACATCTCCGGCAATCCGCGCAACAACCTCTTTACCGAAAAGACCTACTTCACCGTGGAGCGCAAGATCAACGAGGATCGCTGGAAGGTGGCCTACACGGACGCCAGCTGGGAGACCAAGTAAGTATTTGAGTGCTATGCACGCGCGGAAAACCCTTCAACCATCTCCGATCCTTTTGCAGGATGATCTGGCACCGCACCAACACGATTTTGGGATTCAGCGAGCTGGAAATATACTGGAACATCAGTCCGCAAACGCTTCCAGGGGTCTATCGCATCCGGCATTCGGGCGAGTACAAGTACATCCTAGGCGGAAAGTACCCTTACGAGGGCCTCTCGCACTCCTTCACCGTCAAGGAGGACTAAACCGTTGTTCCTAAATAAACATAGATATGTTTTACTGGGCCAGAGGAGCACTGGCCTCTCCGAAAGAGCAACAGCAACACAAGATCCATGTACTATATTTATTTACCATTTGTAAGTGACGAAGGAAAAGCTTTATTTTTGCAATAGCGAATAAAAAGGATGCCAAATTTTGTTGAAACTAAGGTATGCGAAGGGTTTTTGTTCTTGCAGATCCAATGTATCCAAAAGATACATTTATCTAATATTGTTCCAGCTGTTTGAACTGTAGATTCGATACTATCGTATACAAAATACAAATATCGTCCATATATCGTTAAAAAGTCTGTTCCGCAACATGTGTTTCTATCAACATGTGGCCGAGCAACATTCAACATCTCAGCAAACGAATGTATCTGTCGGATGTCGGAGTGTATGTCGGGAATGTATATCTATAGTCTATAGCTGTTTTAATTCATTTTTCAACCGGCGCGAGCAAGAAACCGACACAAAAGAAGTCCGCGCGCAGTAAACGTAAACCAAAGAGAAGCAATACATAAAATAAAACATAAGGGAGTGCATTATTAAGAAACAAAAAACGACTCGACGAGGACTGGGCTGTGTGTGGTCCGAGTGCATTTATTTTTTAGGTAGCTTAAGTGCGTGCGCGATAGATACGGGAGAAGGTATCGTATCTCTGAGATACATTGTGCGGGCGGGCGTGCAATGCAATCGTGGTGTTCCCCACCCAAATCGGCAGCGGTGTGAGGGGCAGTGTGAAGTGCAAGGAAGACTGGGATCAGAACCACAGCCACAGCCAGTCAGGTGTCTGTCCTCGAAAGAATCACAGCAACAAGTCCAGAGGAAACGAAACGGAAACCGAAACCGAAACCGATTTTGGGTGAGTCTGAGAATACATTGCCCACAATTAAGAATAGAAGTGGCCGCTGGGGCTGACGTGTCTTGTCCCGCTTCCGCCTTGCAGTGATAACAGAATTGTAGGAACGGGCTCGGATCCGATCGTCATCGTCTTAGAGCTGATATTCCACATGGAATCTGGGGCAGCAAAATTGAATTCGATTTCGATTAGAGAGAAATGTTCTCTATCTGGAATAAACGGAATGTGATTTTTCATCATTTAACTAGGAGAGCATACAAATATATATGTACATACATATGTACATGTTCTACGAGTAGATGTATTTGTGCGTGTATGCACTTGTTGTCACCACATGGAGAGCATTCAATTGTCAGCATTTGACCGCTCTCCTCTCCTCCTCGCATCTCCGCTGGCGATAAGCGGCCATATATCTGGACTCGGAAATGTCGGTGTAGGCATAGACTTCTATATGTTTGCCTCCTCTGTGTGCGAGTGTTTATATAAAGACCGGGAATAGGGGCAATAGGGGGCGCTGAAGGAGGAAGCTGCTTCGGTCGTCCCGTCACGTAGTCAATTGTTGGCATTGGCGTTTGTTTTGGTTTTGTTTTCCTCTCTTCTGCATTTGTACTCTCTCTCTCTCTCTCTCTGCTTCGCTGGAAGGGGAAAGAATCCACCCTCGTGACTGGAAGGAACTAGTTCAGGAACAGGAACACCAACTGCAAGGAACATGAAACTGGTTCCATGCGCATGTCTTGCCAACCATCACGAATATCCTTTCAATTATTTTCCTTGTGTCCTGTGTCTCCGCTTAGCCAGGACACAACCCCGCGCATTTGAAATATATTTTTGTTTAGCAATTTGAATAATTTCACTCGACTGTCGTCTGCCGATTCTCCACCAATTAGAGGTTCTGATGATAAATTATGGAATTATCTGTTTCTGAAAAACAATCGCAGTCGCAGTCGCTGAGCGGTCCCAATAGATTCAATTAACCTGCGATTTGTTTTAATTAATGAGTTTCGCTCGTCGGATCGGATTGGATCGCCACTTGCCCGATATTTGGTGATTACTTGCTAATTAGTCGGGCAATGAGAGTCGTCCGTTAACCGGTTACTCACTCATGTTGCACCGCGAAAAGAGGTGGATCCATGCAGCATCTCCTGCTAGTCCCAGTCCCAGTTCCAGTCCGTATTTGACGATAATTTGAAAACGAAAGTCACTCGCGGTCCAAATACAGATACAGATAGAGATACATGTTTGAGGGAAGGGGGGAATGCAATGAAAGTGTTGACTACTTATCGAATGGGTCTCCGGCTCCCACTGGCCCACTTCCCGGCTGTCTGCCCCCTTCCACTTTCCCCACTCCCGCTCTCGAGCCCATCTTCATATCTGGCTTTTTTATGAACACTTTGGACCGGTTTGCGCTGCCATTTCATTTTCATTTATGCTCACATTTCAAGGTGAATTGTAATATTTATGTGTGCACACGCTCCATGACGGCATCTGTCTGGCATCTGGCAAGGGGTTTTCGGAGGGGTAGGGGATTGCGACTGGGATTGGGTCTCCGAACATTTGTCATTCATTGCTAATTAACAAACTCGTTGAATGCACTGAAAAGCTCTCTTCCCGGATCCTTGCTTCCTCGCTTCCTGCCTCCCCATCTGAATCTGAATCTTTAATGCGGATGGCATGCCATTTTCCCCAGCCCCACCCCCACCCCAATGGGGAGTGTCTTGGGTTGGGGTTTGGGGGCTCTCTTCCATAAAAGTTCAGCGCAATCAAATTAACGCTTATGGAATTGAAAAGTTTTCCCTACACTGTGCTGTTCTCCCTGCAGATAGTAGATACATAGATACTCGTACCCGTAGTCGAACTCGAACTCGCAGAAGTGGAACTTTCGCCTGCAGCTGACAAATCACATTACCCTTGGGTGACTGGCTGTCGGCTGTAAGGAGTCTATAAGGTGGGGATGGATGGATGGATGGATCTGCGTTTGGCAACTTGTGGCAAGGCTAACCGAATTACACTTAACCAAATTGTTTGCCTAAAAGACACAGAATCCGCAGAATTAGGTGGTTAAGGGGGGGATAGGACATCCCTAGACACATAGATAGAATGTCTTGATATCCTGGGAATCCCAACCCTTTGTTATGTTGCAGAGACCCTCTGCCAAGTTAGAGCAAATCCAAGACTGGAGCTTGATAATGACGATAATCGGGGTGTTATGTGGTTATCGGGGAGACGAGACGAGACGAGGCGCGTCTAACGAGCCCATTAAGAGTCACTGAATTAAAAGAAAAACTCGACTCGTTTCGGCATCAAATTACAGTGTAGAAGAGACACTGAGCGACACTGAAGACTGCGACTGCCGTCAATTCGATTTTAATTATGCATTCGATCAGGCAAATTGGCCAAATCGAGCTGTGGGGAGTCGGAGTCAGAGTCGGAGTCAGAGTCAGAGGCGTACGCGGAGGAAGCCGTACCCAATGCGAATTCCATGGGCGAATGGGCAAATGGGCAAATGTCACAACGGCCAAAGCAGCGAGGCAGAGGTACAATAAGTATAGCTAAGGTCAGTCCGGGGGTCTGGTCTGACATTTAGCAGACAGACACCAAAAGAGGGGGAGCAGTTTGGCGACTTCGTGCCACATTAACAGCCAGCGGAGTCGGAGTCTCCACAATTCTCACAGTGCCACTGGGTCCCAGAGTGCCAGAGTGGCAGAGTCTGGGCCCAGCTCCCAATTGGATGCGGATGCATAGTTTTGTGTCTTTTTCGATGGCTCATAAATGTCGGTGGCTACTGGGCTGGCTCTTTCTGCTGCTGCCTCTGAGTTATGACTACGAATATGGCCCCGGACCATCTCGGACTTGCTACCTCCACTGGTCATAAAATTGATGGACGACATTGTGTGGGCCAAGCGAGGCAAACCAGATGGATGGATGGCTGGATGGATGGCTGGATGGGTGGGGTGGAGCAGGAGGAGGCACCTGCCTGCCGCTTGTCAGTCGGCCTTGTCGGAGGCACCCGAACTCGAAACATCTCAGTCCCTGTGTCCTGTGACATTTGCACCTGAATAATGATGTCGGGCTGTTCAAATTGTCCCGTTGCATTTTTATGGAATTTCCGTTGCCTGTCGACAGTTTCATTTGAGTGGGAGGAAGGTAAAGCGACAGAGGAAGCAGGAAAATATGCTTTTCACGATAAGCAGAGGACCATTGTGACATGCACAGTGGATGCTCCCAGAAGTGGACAAATGTTCCATCCACCCCCACAGCGATGCGATGCACACCCCCACAAATACTCCCACACAGGGGGGCGGTGGGATGGAAATGGATCCCATACAATGCGCCCGATTCAGGTCAGCGTTTGACAGTTTTTTTTACGGTGGCTTACTGTGGATGCAGCAACAAGGACCCGCGTTCTGTTTTTTTTTTGCCAGGTGACAGCAGGTGGTGGTTAGAAAGGAGAAGTACACCGAGAAAAAAGAGAGGGAATAAGGTGGGAAAATCGAGAAAAAGCAGCAATAATCCGAAGAATCCACTGAAAGATATAGAACTTGATTCCGGACACCCTTTCGTTTCGCTCAGTGATGGAAGCCGTGAGACAGTCGCTCGGAGTCGTGGCAATTGTTGCTGACGGGGCGAGCTGATAGTGTTCGTTCGTTGGCACCTACCACAAACGTATCTGAATATGTGTATCTACCCTACATACACCTGCCGCCCATCGTTCCTCCCCATTCGGCAGTCAGTCAGGCAGTGGGCCGAGCTTAGTCAGCGATTTGCGCAAAAATATTTCATAACTTAATTGCTGCACGATAACAAAATTGAGGAACAAAAATCTGAAAATTCATTTACTTGCGTTTTCCTTCTGCGGAAAAGTGCAGTGTAAAAAAAACAAGAAACAGAATAGAGGGAAAGGCAACAGAAGAAGAGTCGAAATGGTTTTTGTGTTGCATAAAGCTGACGCATTGGCCAGGCCAGGCAAGAAGGCAGAAACCAGGCAGAAGGCAGAAGCGAGCCAGAAAACTGCAACACGCAAGTCAGAAAGCCAGAAATTGATGAGGCTGCTCATTTTGAGTCTCCGATTGCGTATGCTTCGTGGGCGGACTGTGAAGAGTGGGCGTGGGCATTGTGAAAAGTGCAATCCGATGATGAAAGTCCACTTCATTATGCCTTCCCCAATCAACATCCACAAACATCCACAGTTCACTGGGCTCTGCAGACAACTGGGCGGAAAAAGGGAGGGTGGTGCTGATGATGGGGCATGAATGAAAATTGATTATAAAGACGTTTCAAGGCAAGGAATGTTACAAGAGACACAAGAGGCTCATATGACTATATGCTGCTTCGGGAAGGGAGAGGGAAAAATGATGTTAAAGCCTTCCCTGTTATTGGAACGAAATGTTTCTCTTTGGATACAGTAGTCGCACTACAGGGACCAACCGCATCGCATCGAATTTAGTTAATAATTATTTAGATTCCAGATATCCCTGCGGTTCGGCGTCAGACACAGATGCAAACCGAATTAATTTCAGTTAAACTTTATAATTTCCCATTGCCAAAAGGGAAACCCATCAATTTCCACACTTTTTCCGACCAGTTGCACTCTGTAATTTTCTACCCATTAGTGAAATGAAATCCAATTCCGACTTCTGATGTGCATCCCCTGGCATTTCCCCAGCCTCTTTCTCTGACAGCCACACCCACAGCCACAGCCACAGCCACAGAACAATGTCTATGGTAATTAGAGCTGCCTGACATTTTGACTGGCCAACGTTTTCAGCAGCTTATTTATTTCTGTTTAATATTGATAATTTCGCATATTGAATATTGAATATTTTGCCCCGAATCCTGTTTGATTTGATCTGCGATTGTGATTGTGTTTGTCCATTTCATTCAGCTCTCGTTTGAGTTGTGTTTGGACAAATGCTGATTCAGTTTCAGTTTCAGTTTATACGAACATTAATTTGATTGAGCGACGGGTCCCGTCGAGGGTTTCGAGCCAGACAAGGTGGCAGGTGCTTCTGAATATGCTTAAAAGTATCTATAAATAGATGCTTCGATGGCATATTTGTAAAAAATAACAGATCATCCTCTGATATAGCTTAATTTAGGCATATGCCATAAGATTCGCTTAGATCTAAGATCCAGCTGTTCTGCATTAAATGGTAGCATCTATTCGATCACGATCTCCATGCCCTGTAAGGTCTGGTTTCGATGATGCATATCTCGAAATTCCTGGAATTCTCTGCATCGACATAAACCCCAAAATGCTCGCTTCTTCCTGCTTCTGGAAATACTTTTGCAGCAATTATGCAACTCATCAAAAACCCAACACCCTCCCCCTCCGCCGACTGTATTGCTTGGGGCCTTCGTGCAAAGTGAAGCAAAATACAATATTCGGTACGAGGTGGCATGAGGCATATAGTGGTCGGCGATCGGCGATCGGTGGGGCAGTTCACTGAACCCATTCGGAGAAGACATTGCTCATTGGCACACGCTGCAGATGTCATGGAATGGGGGATGGTGGATGGGAGATGGGGGGAACCTGTCCCAGAACCAGAACTCCGGATGAAATAGATATTTGCATTTCAATAAATTTGATTGTGTAACGTGTGGTCCGGAGGGGCAAAGTGGGGAGAGTGGTAGCCCCGTTATATGTCCATCCACAATGAAAGTTTTCTGTTCTCTTCAGTTCGGTTCGGTTCGGCTCGGTTCGGTCATGTTCTGTTGCACCAGCGACGCGTATCTGTGGGATACATTTGCATATTTAACGGAGTTCCTTGAACCCCAATTAATCGTCTGGTCTCCCGTCCAGATGCAGGGCCGCCTGGGCCTGCTTCTATCTTTATCTCGAGACGACCCAAAAACAAAAGACAAATGAAATCAAATTAAATAGAATAGAATTGAATGTCCGAGAGTCGTTAAACTTTATCGCTATCGCTCTCGTTCTGCGGACAGCGTATCCAGCTCCAACTAGAAATGGAAATTGGAATAGATCCCTCTGATCCGAACCGGTTTGGTCTGATCCGATCGTTATACCGGGCAAGATTATTCAATACTTGCTGACAGCCTGTTGTCGCTTAACAAGTGTTGGCCGTCATAAATCGCAGCCTTTAAGAGCGGCCATAACTTCTGTAGAATCCGCTAACAGATCGGGCGATATCGGGGTCTATTGTGGAGAGTGCTCCTCCAAGTCGTGCTGGCTCTGCTCTGCACTCCACTCCACTCTGATTAATGTGAGCCATTACCTGCTCGAGTATGAGCCAACAAATTAATTAATGCTGATTAATAACTCATCTCCAAGTCACTCTCCTTGAGAGCCCATGCCAGCCCTTTAAGAAAATATGGTAAGGGCAAAGGTAAGCTCTTTTGGCCACAAACACAGCCTGGGACCCACCGCAGTCGCTGTCGCAGAGGAGCCTCTTCAATATGCAAATCGAATTCCCCAAAAACATCTTCGCAGCGCATTTATCTTAAAGATGCGAATTAACAGCGCGCTGCTAATTAATATCAATTTAAATTTATTGGCACCTTAACCAAGCCACAATCCATGTACCCCACACCCGAAAACGGAACTTGAATGGCAGCGACAGAGACGGCATAGTCCTCCCCTCCCGCTCCCCCTCCCATCCCACAAGTGACTGATTGAGGTACATTCACTAAGGGGGATATTCGAAAATGATTATGGAAATATTTCATTAAAATTAAGAGTCAGTTCAGTGGCAGGAGAACTATTGCTTTAGAGCAGCTACGCCTGGCTACGAATGTCCTTTACTTTCTTAATAAGCTATTTGGGAATAGGAATTAGTGGTGGAACCATTATGAGTACATGAAAAGCACCCATAAATCCAGTAAATCATTCAAAGTGTGACCTATGGGTGAATGCAACAGCCTTTAGACATTAAACATTTCTGAGTGCAATAATGCCCGTTATTTCGGAGCTCAAATAAATCGAAAGAGGAAAATGGCATCACTGTTACATGCAGTGTATTTTCCTTTATTTATTTATTTATTTTTGTTGCTGGATTTCGAAAGAATTCCAAATTAATTCTTTTAAAAAAAGGACGTCAACTATTTAAAACAAAAAACTCTACCAAAAGTGGCTTGCAATTATTTGCATACAAAAAAGGACGTCAACTATTTAAAACAAAAATCTCTACTCTCTAAAGGTTTTTTTGCAATTATTTGCATACAAAAAATGTATTTAGAAAATCGCTCAATTTCTAACATAAATATTTTGTATGCGTCGTCAAACTTGAATCAGTTCACGTTCTAAATAGTTTAAATAGTTAGAAAAAAATACTTATCACCTACTTAACTATTTACGGCGCCCCAATAATTAACAAATTTTAAAGCATTTTTAAAAACTTAAAAAAAGTACTGCCTGTCAGTCGTTATCTCATTTTTTTGTAGGTGCAATAACGCCTTCAGGCCTTGTAGCATGCACCTGTGCTCTATATTTCGTGGTTATAGTTCTCCAAGCAATAAGCAGAGTATTCTTTAGTTCAGTGGCTTATACCCGTATCCCCCAACATACGTATTCTACCCGTTTTATTGTAGTCAGCGTGTTGCGACAGCCGTAAAGCAATCGCCATAAAACAAAACGCTGGATGGCAGCGCAAATTAAAAAACGCTCATTAAAATAAATTGCCAAGTCCCCAAGCCAAAGCAAACCCAGTCCCCGTCCCCACCCCGTCTCGATAATGCTCCCCTAAAACAATGTTCTGTTCTGATGATGTTCTATGAGTCGGTCTGAAAGTGATATTAATCAATATGAAAGCCGCTTTCGAGTTCAGTGAGTTTGGCGCTTTCGTGTTCGCTTTCCCATTTGTGAGGTTGTTCGACTGGCTGACTGGAGGGCTTACACATGGCTGGAGACGCAATCGCTAATTCCCCTGCCATCCTAGGGGTCTTTCCCCAAATTTTCGCCATCTTTAACTTTCTCTTTATCTTGAAATCTTCTTTTCCTTTCAGATCCAAAGATGTCCGCAGACGGGCGACTATTGGGCGGCCTCTGCCTGCTGCTGGTGGGCATGGCCGTGAACGGGGAGCTGTACACGGCGCTGGCGGAGATGGAGGAGCTGCTTGAGACTGAATCCGTGCTGATAACCAACCTGGAGGGCTACATCCGCGTGCAGGAGGACAAGCTGAGCTTCCTCAAAAAGTGAGTATGCAAAGTGCACGAGTACGCAAAAATGTATCTCGAAGATAGAGATACAGATTAATGGCCATCGCTTAATCAGTCTTAAATTTCGCATAAATACGTCTTTGCCTGGTTTCGCCTTTAAATTCCATTCCTCATGCAAATGAGGATGAGGCGAATATCTCGTATATCTTCTTCTAATGAGGGATTGGGGCAAGCATCAGAGTGGGAGCTCAGGTAGTCTTCTGGTGCATTTCGGTAATTACTTTGGCCACGTGCGCGCTTCGGCAGCTGTTGCACGTCGCCCGCAGATAGAGATACACCCTGGCATGTACATATCTGCCGCGGCGCCCTGCACACAGCACGATTATAGATACATGTACAAGATACAAGATACACACATTCGCTTATGCTTACGCTTATGTACAGATGTAACTGCGTGTTTGTGTGTGTGTGTGTGTGTGTGTGTGTGTGGCAGCGGAAGCACATGGGGGAGCAGAGAGGTGCAGGATGCGGTGAGGCAACTCCCCTAATCAAATAATGCCATATCCAGAGCCAAGCACAGGCAGAGCCACAGGCAGAGGCAGGATCTATCTGGATGTTCCTGTTCCTGTCGCTCCTCGGCTTTGTCACAACAAAGGACGAGGCAAGATCCTCACAACAGCTGACAGCTGTTTGCCTGTCGCTGCCTTTGTATCTGTGTGTCTGTGTATCTGTGTATCTGTATCCTTGTGCGCTGTCATTGCCCTGCAGTTGAAGTCCCTTTCTGTCGCTCCCTCTTTCTGTCCCTCTGGCTCTCTGTGTCTGTGGCTCAGCCTCTCCTCATCTTCACCTCTTCGCTCTCTGGCTATGTATCTCTGAGATACACTACTCTGTCTGTCTGTCTGTTTGTCTGTCTGTTTGTCAGTGGCTTGTGGCGCGTGCCGTCTGCCAGCAGACTGGCAGGAGTTGAAGTTTTAATGCCGCTTTAAATTTTCCAACTGACATCTCCCCGGCGGGACAGCTGTCCAGTGCCTGTGCCCGACCGCCCAGCTAATCCCTTTGACAACTGCCCCAGCATGAGCCCCCCGCCTGACCACCCACTGACCATCGCCTACCCAGTGAAACTTTGATTTGATTTTGGCCTGCGCCTCTGTCCACGGCTCTGGCCGAAACTCAATTAAATTTCGCAGCACAGGACAAAGAACAATCAAGCTCATCCTCTGCTCTACTCGGCCAGGATATGGCTAGGCATATGCACTGTCACTGTCGGGTTATGTCGGGATGGTTATGTCCATGCAAAATGCATAGGGACTGGCTGGATAAAATAGTGTGGAAATATGGGATCTCGCCGGTGTGCCAGTGAAATGTAACGGTCGCTTCCAAGGGTGGGGGATCCACGACCTCCCCAGGGAGGGTTTTCGCTGCACAAACACACACACACACACACACAGAGAACACCGAACACCGAATTCGAGGGGAGAACCACTCGCAGTAGTTATGTTATGAGTTGGTAAATAAGAATTATTATACGAGAAGTGTAGCGCTGATAAAGAGAACCCAGGGAATGCCGGCTGTGGCTGTGGCTATGGCTGTGGCTGCGGCTGCTCCTGCCTTTCGATTCGTTTCAACCCTCATCGGAGCAGGAGCAGAAGTAGAAGCAGGAGCAGATGTTTCTGTTTTCTGTTTTGCTGGCTTAATGGAACGCGCCAAACGGAACACACAACGACAGTCATTGTACGGGTGTCTCGGCAGAGAGCCCTTTTATATGTGTATATTACGAGCATGCATATACATATATAGTTTAAATGGATAAATGGCTGAATGAGGGGGAAGGTGCGAGGCGGACAGGCACGATCCACTCGACTGCGCGCCTGCGCAGGAAGTCGAGGAGCCGACGCTTGCACAGTTCTAGCTTCAGTCGAGTCGCAGTTGTCGTCGCGAGCGGATCGGAAATAGCAAGAGACGGATCTTGCCAGAGAAAAGTGAACACTAGAAAGTGTATAGAGAATAAGTGAAGTGAAACGCACCCCTTAAATACCCAAGACCCGAGACTGAAGACCCTAGACTTGAGATCGAGTACAGTGTCAGTACAGATCATGTCGCAGCACAACTACACGAACCCGGCCTTCTGCCAGAACAGCGAGTTCTATCCGGTGCCCAGCAGCGGGAGCGGCAGTGGCAGCAGTCGGGTGGAGTCCATCTACAACCGCAGTCTGCAGCTAAACTTCGGCGCCGTCTCGCGGCCAGCCCATGTCGCGCCCTCGCCGAGTCGCGATCCCCGCGAGGGTCCCCTGCGGATGCAGCGTAGCATGTCCACGCGATCGGTGACGCGGAAACAGCAGCAGCAGCAGCAGACACAGAACTACCAGCCGCAGAAGCAGAAGCAGCTGCAACAGAACCACCAGCAGCAGCAGCAGCACCAGCAACAGCAGCAACAATCTTCAAGTGGTCGCTATGCGCTGGTGCCTCTGGAGGAGCTGAACGTGAGCAGAGCCAGCCGATACGCCATAGTGCCCGGACAGGCGGCCCAGCGACTGGCCAGGTCCCAGGACAATCTCGATCGCTATGGATCGAGATACGGACTGCAGTCGGACGAGGAGCCCCACTCCTTCCACGAGGAGCCGCACCAGGAGACGCAGTTTGCGAGCCTGCCGCCCATGCTGAATGCCCTGCCCCCGAAGCCCAACGCCAGCCAAGGACATCAGGGACAGCAGGCACAGACGAAGATCAAGCACGCCTTCAGCAGCGACTTTGGCAGCAAGACGTTCCTCATAGTGGACAAGAACAGCAACCAGCGGTACCAGATGGTGCCCACGGCCGAGGACGAGGAGCTGGTGGACGAGAACCAGGAGATCATCCAGATGCACAACGGTCGCGCCCATCGGTATGCGATGATACCCACGGACGTCGACGAGGAGGAGCTGGCCGAGGAGGAGTCCTCGATGATGCAGCAGCAGCAGGAGACCTGCCTCAGCACCTCGGAGCTGAGTCAGCAGTTTGCCGCAAGGACCTCGACGCCACAGCAGAGGAATGCTGCGGCCGCCACGCGGGCGCTTCACGAGCTCCTGACCACGCCTCGGAAAATGCAGCCACCGCCGCGTCTGGCCCACTCCACGCCCCGCAACGCCGCCCACCACGAGCAGCTGCAGCTGGAGCGCCGCCTGCAGATCTACCAGAGTCAGCAGATCCTCAGTCAGGTCGCTCCTGCTCTTGCTCCACCGCCCACACTGCCGCTCCGACAAAACCGACTCTCGCCGCAGAGACTCCACTACGAGACAGTGAAGGCGGCTCCTGCCCCGCTCGCAGACCGCTCCATGGCCGTGATCAGTCCGCGGGTGCAGGAGCAGGAGCGTGAACTAGAGCAGGACATGAGCAGCATCCAGGGCAAGCCGCAGAACAACAACTCCTACCCGCAGAAGCTGGCCAATGCCACCATCACCCTGGCCGTAGTTTCTCTGATGCTGGTCCTTGGCAGCACCATGAATGCCGGCCTCATCATCTACATGATAGCCCACGTAAGTCGATCAATCGTAAACCAAACCATGGACCACTGGACCACTGTCGTCAAAGGATCGTTTGATAACCTGTCGTTTCTTCCTCCAGTTTGGCAAATCCTTCTATCTGCAATTCGGTTTGGTGGCTTCCTTCTGCGGCGTAGGCCTGGGATTCCTTGGATTCCGGTCGCGCCACTGCGAGTGGCTCCCGAACCGGAGCTACACCTCCGGCTACATCCTGGTCACCGTGTTCTGCCTGTTCAAGAGCTGCGGCCTGCTGGTCATCCTCGTGCTGGACCCGTTCCCCGGCCTGCCGCTCCACGATGTCACCACGGGCGTCATCCTGGGCCTATCCACCTTCACCATGTTCTTCATCGGCCTGGGCGTGATGGGCAGCCTCTGGTGCTACCGTCCCCCGCCAGACAACCGCGTCAACGTGGTCTAAGGATCTAGAGTGTACATTAAGCTCCCAATATAGATATAGGTGTAGATGTAGTCCCCTTCCTTCGAGCACTCGGCACACGGAACGGCTAAAAGACCAAAACTAGTATTACGAGTATTCATAGAGTTTTCGAGGCGGACTCAGACTCACCCCAGAGAGACTGTAAATACCATGTGGGTTGTACTTTACCTTACGAGTAGGTTGTAGATTGTATTTTGTAGTTTGTTTTTAATCTAAATTGTTTAAATTTAAAGTTTAAACCCTCTCCTAACTTATTGTTCACCCTTAGGCTAAGTGAAAGTAACGATAAGCATACAATAAAGGCACTTTCAACACCACTTCTTTGAGGGTTCTTACCATCTTTAGTGTTTCCCTCTTTGGGGTTACTGATTTCCCTGGTACTCCTTTAAGGGAAGAGAACTTTTGGCATATCAGCAAATCATAAAATCCCTCCCTTAATTGCTGGGAAAACTTATTCTTCGAAGGCTTTCCTCAGCTCTGATACGATTTGCAAACTCAAGAAAAGCACTTAGTAAACTTTCCGGAAACTTTCCTTGATTCCGTCTCCAGCAAAATGGACGAGTACCAGCGGGAGCACGCGGACGCGGCTAGCGACATAACCGCCTACGTCTCGAACCCGATCAATGCCTACCTCTTGACCAAGCGGCTGACCACGGACTGGCGGCAGGTGGAGAACCTAATGGAGCACGACGTGGGCACTGGTGAGTGGGGGGAGCCTGGTGAGGGGGTTTTTCGGCATCATTCCAAGCTGGACCTGACATCTCATCTCATCCTCATCCTCTAGACTTCCTGCAGAATCTCACGCAGTACCGGAACGTGCTGAAGTTCCCCTCGGACGAGGACCTCAATGGGGCGGCGGTGGCTTTGCTCCGGCTGCAGGACACTTACCAGCTGGACACATCCAGTGTGGCACGTGGCAAGCTCAACGGAATTCAGTACAGGTAAGTGGGCAAGAGAAAGAGAGAGAGAGAGAGAGAGAGCCCAGACTAGGCCCGGAATGACCAACCTTTGACTGCAGCACGGAAATGTCCTCGGACGACTGCTTCGAGCTGGGGCGGCAGTCGTACGTGAACAACGACTACCACCACACGGTGCTCTGGATGAACGAGGCGATGTCCCGCATGCTGGAGGAGCCCCTCAACCAGACCCAGACCTTCACACGGGCCGATGTACTGGAGTACCTGGCCTTCTCCACCTACAAGGAGGGTAAGCATCCGGCAGTTTTCTCTCGTTGCAACCACCCCCCCACCCCCCCGAGAAGACTCGTTTGCATGGCACTTTTGAGGTCCATTTGGCTGCAGGAAATTGCACTCTAGCCAGGTGACTCGAGGTGCACTAAGAGCCAGACATTAAGTGCGAAAAAGTGTTGGCCATCCGCAGTCCTTGCGACAATGTTGTGGCTAAAAGCAGCAGCAACAGCAACCCCAGCCACATAGTCAGAGCCAGGCCTCGGGCATCCTCATACTCTGGTTGTTTATGAACGTCTTATTAACCATGGCTTGCCATGGAGTGTGCCCCTATCTGTTCATCAAAGAGTTGCCAGGCACACGCATCTGTATCTACACTTACTTTGGGCGCACCACCTCTCCATACCACTCCTGGCACACAATTTATGGGCGTAGCGGAAGTGCCGCCATATTGGGTTGAGGAAGGACGGCAAGCAAAAAAAAATAGATGTACGCACACACTCACACAAATGTGTCCGCCCATGAGGCAAGTGACAGGCTTTCTGTCACCCCTTGCTACCCCCATTCCTAGGAGGGTAGGGTAGCAGTAGCAGCATACACATGTGTCTCGTATGTCGTGTCGGGAGAGGAGAGGGGAGAGGGTAGAGTTGAATTTAAATTCCTGCCTCTGACAAGGTCTCAGAGTTTTGGTTGGTGTTGAGGTTGAGGCTGGAGCCGCCTGCTCCGCTCCTCCGCTCCTCAGAGTGGAGCGGTGTGGCCTCAAGTGGCAGGCAAACTTATTAGAGAAATGGCAGGAGTCGGGACCATGAACAACATAGCAAATGAATAACTAAGCAAGCACCAGGGGAAACAATCCAATACAAGTTGTTAGGTCGTTTGGGGGAAAGAAAAAAGAAACTTTCCAACTGGAAAATGCAACACAAAAAAGAGCAAAAGTGTAGCATACTTTCGGGCAGTTGGAGTTATTCTTGTGGATGGAATTAACTTTTTTTTGATTCCCCAATCCCCCCCAATCACCTGCAGGCAATGTGGAGAGTGCTCTGGTCATGACCAACGAGCTGCTGCAGCTGCTGCCCAATCACGAGCGGGCCAACGGCAACAAGCGCTTCTACGAGAAGGAGATCGCCCACCAGATGGAGCTGAAGAAGATGAAGGGCGACGATGGCACCGACGAAATGCCCGTCTCCGATTTGGTAAGGATCCGTTCTCTCAGACAAAGCTCCCATAGACTCCCCCAGACCTTAATGGTTTCCTCCTTCAGCCCGTGGCCAGGAGCGATACTGGGGAGCTCGGCGTGAAGGAGCGCAAGTCCTACGAGATGCTCTGCCGCGGCGAGCTGAAGCCCTCTCCGACGTACATGCGATCGCTGCGCTGCCGCTACGTCACCAACAACGTGCCCTTCCTGCGGCTGGGACCCTTGAAGCTGGAGGAGGCCCACAAGGATCCGTACATCGTGATCTACCACGACGCCATGTACGACAGTGAGATGGATCTGATCAAGCGCATGGCCCGTCCGCGCTTCCGTCGCGCCACCGTCCAGAACTCGATCACCGGGGCCCTGGAGACAGCCAACTATCGGATCAGCAAGTCGGCCTGGCTGAAGACCGAGGAGGATAGTGTGATCGCGAGAGTGGTGCAGCGCACAGCGGACATGACTGGCCTGGACATGGAGTCGGCCGAGGAGCTGCAGGTCGTCAACTACGGCATCGGGGGCCATTACGCGCCGCACTTTGACTTTGCCAGAGTGAGTAGTCCTTCCCAGACGGCATTCGCTCCCTGTTTCATTTATTCTGTTTGGAATCCTTGCAGAGAGAGGAAAAGCGCGCCTTCGAGGGCCTCAATCTGGGCAATCGCATTGCCACTGTCCTGTTTTACGTGAGTTTCACTGATGCCTTCGCTATCCATGTAGTTTATCTAATATTTCGCGAATCCCTTGCAGATGAGCGATGTGGAGCAGGGGGGAGCCACTGTGTTCACCACACTTCGTACTGCCTTGTGGCCCAAGAGGGGGACGGCTGCCTTCTGGATGAATCTGCATCGAGATGGCGAGGGCGACAAAAGGACACAGCACGCTGCCTGTCCCGTCCTCACGGGCACCAAGTGGGGTAGGTTCAAGCAATACCGCATTCTTCTTCCTTTCGAATATTCTTGACATTTTCTGCTCTCTCTCAAAATCTCAAAACAGTTTCCAACAAGTGGATACACGAGCGCGGCCAGGAGTTCCGACGGCCCTGTGCCTTAAACGAGGACAGTGGCGACTTCGCCATCTAGTTTGGGCTCTAGTTAATACAATGCAACGAATCTTAAGTGCGGAGAGGACCCTCTGAATCTCATCCCTCTCCCTCTCACTCGCCCTCGCAGGCTGGCCATCGAATTCCTATTGTACATACAGCATCCAGCTGGGAGGCGGCGGCATCTCTTCTATTCTGTACTCACTTACACTTACGGACTGCCCAGACTGTCCATAGCTATATCGTAGAACCCTAATGAATTTATCTACTTTTGTATATTGCCTAGTTTAAATAGTAGAACAAATTGCAATAAATTGAATACGAAACCATAACAAAACCGCCACTCTTCGAACACTCCGAGTGGTCCTCACGCTAATGTCCGATTAGCGGCGGTGTCCACACACCCACACAGCCACTGGCAGTCCATCTGCCCTCAGAGCTCATCCATCAGAGGAGCTTTGCCTCGGTTCCATCAGATGTTAACAGATATAAGCGCGTGTGTGTGTGTGTGTGTGTGTGTGTGTGTGTGTGGCGGCATGTGGGTGTCTCTCTGTGTGTCCATGCATAATAATCGGCTCACGAGGACCGCGTTGCATACTCTGCGGCGCCGACGGCAAATTCGATTTGCCTGAAAAGTGAAAAGTGCATCCATGCGGCAGGCAAGAGGTTTTCTGTGCTGCATGGACTGCACTATTTGGTTTGACAGAATTATGGAGCACATGTCAATGGGATGGGGAATTATAGAATAATAGATGCTCTGAAACTACGAATAAGCACGGTGTACTTCTGGAACAGAAGGAGCTACTTTCCGAATAACAGTACGAATAGCAGTAGGTCTTCCCCGGAAACTGTTACAGGTGCGAGAAAGTTTCCTGGATAGTATAACGAATTGGAGTATTACAGTAATAAAGGTAAGATGGCTTAAGTTTAAGATGGGTCTATAAAGTCTGCCCACAATATTTGTTTTTTTGTTTTTGGTTTTACGATTCTTTCTGCCTCTACACGAACGAAGTACTCCCTTTCTTGTACTCTACATTTACCGGATAAAAAATATCCACCTGCACCTGTCGCTTTCTGTGGGAAATGCCAGAGAAAGAGAGAGAGAGGGTGGGACGGAGAGGGAGAGGGAGAAAAGCAGTGAGCGAATTGTTTGCTTAGCCGCTCTTGTGTCTGTGGCTGGCATCTGTTTGCCGAGCGTTCTATTCTGGATACGTGACAGTTTCTAAATGGAATATCATTCTTTTGGGCCATAGATAGATGGCCCGGGCTCAGGAATTATCCATCAGCTACAGTCAGCCTCAGTCGTTTCCCTCATTTCACAATGTCACATCGTGTTTGCTGCTGCTTGTCTCTGTGGCCGGTCCTCCTGCTCATTGTTCGTGGCGGTGGTGTCCGTGCAGAGTTCTACTCGTCTGTGGACAGCATGCAGGACCTGGGGCAACTGGAGCTGGAGCTGCTGAATGCTACGCGTTCCTATCTGGAGGCCCAGCAGCAGCAGATTAATTTATACCGCAAGTAATTCAATCCAGATTGAGGTCACTCGGAGCTGGGGATTGATGTCTTTTGGCAGATTTGTAGAGCAGCTGAAGCAGGAACATGACATGGCCGTGGATCTGATAGATCTCGACGATTATCTGGGGCATCCTCTGCATGCGTTCAGGCTGATCAAGCGACTGGTCTACGATTGGGATGCCTTGCACGCTCCTGTGGTGGAGAACAAACCCAGAGAAGGTTCGTGAGATTATTCGTGAGAGGTTTAAGGTGACTCCTCTAAGAGCATGTCTCCCTTCATCGCAGACTATCGGAAGGCGGTGGATAGCCTGTCCAAGGAAGTGGGCTTCCCTGATCTGTCGGAGCTTCAGGGCGCCGTCAAAGGTGTGGCTCGGCTGCAGAGGGTCTACAATTTCACCGCCTCCGACCTGGCCGATGGCATCATCAACGGCTTCTTCTACGACTCCGAAATGGACTGGCGAGAGTGCTACGAGATCGGGGTCCAACTCTTCGACTTAGGAGAGCACCACCGCTCTTTCGAGTGGCTCCAGGTGGCGTTCAACCTTCTCCGGGCCAATGCCGAGATGGAGCCAGAAGCGAAGACCCAGTTCCTAGCTGACATCAAGGAATACGCAGCCTTGGCTAACTTTGAGCTGGGAAATGCCGAGCTAGCTGGCAGACTCTTGGAGAAGGTGCTGCAGACCGAGCCCACGCATCCCGCACAGCACACACGGAAGTATGTGGACTACAGGGATCTGGCAGGGATCAACAATCGACATAAAAAAGAGCCCTCATGGTTCGGCAACTACACAAGGCTCTGTCAGGGCAGAAGATTGCCCGAGAGGGGAAGTGGAAGTTCACTGCGCTGCTTTCTCGATGGAAAGAGACACGCGTACTTCACCCTCGCTCCGCTACAGGTGGAGCAGGTGCATCTGGATCCCGACATCAGCGTGTATCATGGAATTCTGACATATGATCAAATCGACTCCATCTTTGAGGAGGTGGACAAGCTGGAAATGATCCGCTCTGGGGTGGCAGGAGCCGGAGGCACGCGAACCATAGTCGATCTTCGAGTCAGCCAGCAGACGTGGCTTGACTACCAGAGTCCCATAATGAAGTCCATCGCTCGCCTGGTGGCATTCATTTCCGGCTTCGACATGGCCGGGGCCGAGGCCATGCAGGTGGCCAACTACGGCGTGGGCGGACAGTACGAGCCCCATCCGGACTACTTTGAGGTCAACCTCCCGAAAGATTTCAAAGGAGATCGCATCTCCACCAGCATGTTCTACGTGAGTGAGGACGTCTTAGATTATGTATCTTAAATCAGTGTTTCCCCGCTATACTGCAGCTCTCTGATGTGGAACAGGGCGGCTACACGGTCTTCACCAAGCTGAATGTCCTCCTGCCGCCCATCAAGGGTGCGCTGGTCATGTGGCACAACCTGCATCGCTCCCTGGACGTGGATCCGCGCACCTACCATGCCGGCTGTCCTGTGATTGTTGGCTCCAAGCGCAGTACGAACACGTTGAATTATTCATTATTCCTTTTAATCACTTTTCATCCTTCCGCAGTTGGAAATATTTGGATGCACTCGGGCTACCAGGAGTTCCGCAGGCCTTGCAGCCTCACTTCGGACAGCCTCAAGTCCGTGGCATATCGGGAATGAGTGGGCTTCGTTCTCTTCTCTCTTATTAAACTAGTATCTTATTTTAATGAGTGTTTGAGGGGCTTTCAGTCAAAGTCTTTGAAGGGTAAAGAGATTAGATGATTCCGCTGAAGATCGCAGGGCCGCACCCGATCCTGATTGCGCTCGCGGATCCACACATTGGCAACTGCAGAGACACCGATCAATCAGACGATTTCAAATATGGCCTTTGGGGATAAACTTACTCCATTTGCTTCCCTGCAGCACGGGACAGGCGGCATGCTTCGTGCGGAAGTCCTGGTCCCCAGATGGATGCAGGTTGTACCAGAACAGAAGACTGCCTCGCTCTGGAGTCACCAGCAGGGGCAGGAAGGGAAAGGCAGTTCCACCGCCAGCCTCCACATCGGAGAGCTGCAAGGGATTAATCGTCTATAATATTGCCTGAGAACCATAACGGATCCATTAGCTCACGTAGTAGATGCCCGTGGCCAGGCGATTGCCATGGAGGTCGTCCTCGGGGTACTCGTGATTCTCGGGAAAGCTGTCCCAGTGCGGCTCGTAGTGGCCCCCGATGCCGTAGTTGGCGATCTGCAGGTTCTCGGCGTAGTCCATGTCTAGGCCGGATATATCTGCCACGTGCTGGCTGAGCAGCTGGGTGGTCGCGTGCTGCGAGTAGTTGAAGGAGGCGCCCTGGCTGGTGCGAAAGGCGGCGGCGGTGGTGCCGGCCCCCGCCTGGTTGTACACCGTGGATCGCTGGATGCGGGGTCGGGCCGCGTTCTGGAGGAGCAATGAGTCCTGCTGGCTGACCATATCGTGCAGCTGCACTACGCGGGGGTCTGCATGCAGCTCCTCGAGTTTGAAGGGAGCGTAGCCGAAGCGACTCCTCTGCAGGCGGCAGCGAAGATGTCTCTGGGCAGCAGGAGAGGGAGTGAGCTCCCTGCGGCACACCTGCTCGTACGTGCGGAACTCCCGGGAGCTGTGATAGTCGCCCGGTCGGCGGGCAGTCGTGTGAAGGAGTCCCTGCTTCACCCCGTCCGTGATGAGATCCTCCAGCTGCGTGCGGGCCTCCAAGAGGTGACGGCGCTCTTCTGGCTCAATGGCCAGGACGTGGTTGATCAGATTGAGGGCGTTCTCGTGGTCGCCCATCTGCTGGTGATATCCAACGACTGCCTCCATGAAGTCCAGCGAGGCAGGCTCCTCTCCGTAGCTCTGCTCTCCCAGCAGCTGCATCGACTTCTGTAGCCATGGCACCGTGTGGTTGTAGTCTCTCAAGGCATACAGGTGCTGTCCCAGGACGAAGCAGTCCTGCCAGGACATGGCAGTGCTGCAGTAGGTTCTCTGATCAATACAGATTTCTCTGTGTGTAAGGATTCCTTGCCACACTCACCCGTACTTGACTCCATTCAGCATTCCACTGGCCAGCTCTGCCACATCCAGTTGATACGTCTGCTGGAGTCGGGTCAGGGCTATGGCGGAACCCACGAAATCGTCCTGTGAAGGATAGCTTAGGTTCTCCTTCAGCTCAGCCATGGCCTCGAGGTAGTCTTTACGATAAAGAATATCACACCTAGATCATGTTGCTACAGTTGTGGGATATATAAGGACACTCACCCGCGCGGCTTGTGTCGCCCTTTACGCTGTCCTCGAAGGTCTCCCAGTCGCTGTGCAGGCGCTTGATCAGCCGGAAGGCATTCACTGGGTTGTTGAGGTAGCTCCCAATGCTGTCCATGGCGCTCCGGTGCTCCACTCGTATGGCATCGATCTCGCTGTGGTCAGAGGTTAACAGAATTATCATTTATCAGGATAGTAATTCCAAAAGGCGTAAAGGGATTTGCATTCATTTCGATGAACAAACGAAGACCAAGATCTACCACTACGAATATATCACTTGAGTTCTCCTATATTAAATAATTTTTGCATAATTCTGATTAATTGTTGCAGTCAGCGGGGGGTGGAGGGGCTCAGAGAGGTACCAGCGGGGCACCTGATTTGTATAATTAACGCATTTATTTCTGCACCTGTCGCCTGCATAGAGGTTTATTTTGGAATCATTAAGATTAAGAACCGAACCGAACCGTAACCAGATTTCCAGCTTAGAAGCGGAACCAACTCTCCACTATCTTCATTTTGTGAGTGATTAATTAGCAGCACTTGTTGGCCATTAGTCTGTTGATTATCCCCGAGACCAGCGATACTTAATGACACTTAATTCTGTAGAGAGCAGGAGATTCAATTGAATCTTACAGAGATGCCGAATATACTGTAGGACCTGTTCTGAAAGCAGCGTTGCGTCAGGTCGTTATAAATTATATACTTTACAATTTGTTAACGGTTTCTACTCGCCGACAATCCGGTTTTGAAAGTGCTCATCGTCTGATAAACAAAATATAGAATCGGTTGCACCATATTTTGTAGATTCTGAAAGCCGATGACACTCATTGCCGAGCAACAAACAAAATTAACTTTCGGCAATTCCAGCTTCTAGATATAGCTGCGGATATCGCTCCGCTCCTCTGGTAGCAATCGATTGGCGGAGATAATGAAATGCAAATTTCCTAAATTCTATTTGTGCTTTATATGGGCCATAAATATGTCTCAACGCCGCTGGGAATAAATCAAGGCAGGAACTAGGAGAAATTAGCAGGCAATAAAATAGACTGCATCGCTAAGGGAATTAACAGATGACCAATTGGCGATCCCAAGTCCCTGAAGATGACAAATCATTGGGCCATAAAGCTTATAAAGCCCAATCGACGTTCTCTTTTATGGTAACCGGTTGGTCCAGTGGGAATGCTAAGTTCTACAAGTATCTAGTTGTAATTAAATGCCATGTTCAAGGAGGTACCAATACTGGTACGAGTCTAGTCCGATGCCATCTGCCATCTGCCGGAGAATCAACTGTTTAATATTCTAGAGAATCTCTCCCACTACTCACAAATTTATTTTAATCAGAGAACAACCCACCAGCGTTCGTATTTAATTCATAATCAATGTGGGCGTCCACGCATATGACATGACATATTCCCAGTCGGATGTTGAGGCAATTTTTACATGATTGTTCAACCGGATGGACTTTCAGTGGGAAAATGTATTCGACAATCGACGAATTGGCAGATTGATTGGCTGTCGGAATTCCAATTGGACTGTGTTTGCGATTGGGAATTGAATCGAATCTCATTTGCATAAAATTAATAGGCCTAGCAATCAGCAGAAACCAGATTGGCACAGCACGCAACGAAGGCCACTGGAACTTTCCATTTTCCAATTTATTCTACAGTTAGTTCATAGGACTCACCTCTGAAGAGCCTCTGCATGCTGAGTGATTGCATCCACGTAGTTTTGGAGTTCTTCGAGCAGTACGACTTCCGTGCTGAACAGCTGCTCCAGGCCCGAGGTGGAGCTGTAGAACTCGGCGCGGCAGGCCAGCAGCTGCAGCTGAAGGACCCCAACCAGCCCCAGGATCCACATCCACTTTGTCAGAAACATCTCTTCGAATCACGACGTGCGCTGCTGCTTGCTGTCCCAGCCGCGAATCGTTTGAAACTGACTCGGACTCCGGCCCGAGCTGCGACCTGCGATCTGCGATCTTCTACCGAAAAAAGCTTGCGGCTGGTCTGGTCTGTGACTGCGTGAAGCTCGTGCGGGATCAAGCTGGTGTCGGATCAAAGCTTTGGTCAAAGAACTGCCCTCGGGGGTAGACGTTCTGCCTGAATAGGCCACGTGAAGAGAGTACTCAGGAGGAGCATGCAGAGAGTTCAACAAACCCAGAACTGGACTTTACCTGGCTCAAGACTTGAGGCAATTATTCTGGCAATCAATTCTATGAGCGAAGGCGTCTCCCTCCATCTCCCAGATGGACACCACGCAATCGTTATAGGCAGAAGTTTACTTTGGTAATTACTTTCACTTTGCTGCTCGCAGCAGTTGTCACTTCACAGGCCCACACAAACATTCAAATGCTGAAATCCCCCACCGAAACTTTGTCCGTGAACTTGTTTATGCAAATGAAGCCGGCTCATCCGACTCTCCCATCCACCGTCCACCAAACGTCTCTCTCCATCGAAATCGAGATGTCTCGACTTTGTTTTGAGTGGAAAGCCGCAAAGCCACTCAAAGCTGTTCAGTTTAACCCACTGAGCACCTTTGGGGGCAGTCAGAGACACAGAGAGACAGAAATGTTTTGGTAACTAGCTTTATTTTATAATCTCGTACTCCAGCGACACCTCGTGATCCCGGAAAACGTCGCAGGGCCGCGCAAAGGTCTGTGTGGCTTCGTGTATCCAAACGTTGCCAACTGCAGGTGAGAGAAAAAATCAAGAAAATAAAATCAGGCTAATTACTAAAGGTGAACTTTAATGTGGATTGACTTGGAGTCATTTAAACTGTGTGAATCGGAACATTTTGCTACAATTTGTGTGAAATACTCGTAAAATGGTGCATTGAATTGAAAACTTGATGATAGACCATAGAGTTGAAGAGGATTTCGAATTCTAAAGTGAAATCAAAGTATATTAAGTATACGTATAGCTCATTGAAAGTCTTAATTGGCTTGGCATCCATCTACTCTTTTTTCTAGCTTCCTTTAACCATGAACTATGGTTCAATCGACTCGGCTCTTATCACAGCTTATCATTAAACACTTTAAGGGTCTTCGCTTATCTGGAAACTTCTGACCACACCCCCTGGCACACTATATTCAAAAACTAACTGGCATCGCTACATTATACGTCTAATAGCTAATCCCTAGTAATGGAGAGCACTTACTCCACTTGCTGCCCTTGAGGACCGGGCAGCCGGCATGCTTGGTGCGATAGTCCACGTCGAGGGAGCGGTGCAGGTTGTACCAGAAGAGGACGTTCCCCAGCTGCGGCTTCACCGCAAAGTTTAGAAAGGGAAACGCAGTGGCTCCGCCCTGCTCCACATCGGAGAGCTGCAGAGAGGAGGAGAGGAGGAGAGGAGGAGAGGGAGAGTGGCTCGTCATAAATTCAGATGGGGGATTGGGTTGGCTTGCACTCACGTAAAAGATGGCGGTGGCCATGCGGTTGCCCTCTTCGGCGGGATAGTGGTCCGGGTCCCGGAAGAAGTCCCAGTGCGGCTCGTAGTGGCCGCCCACGCCGTAGTTGGCGACCTGCAACTGCTCGCAGAAGGTCATGTCCAGGCCGGTGGCGTCGCTGAGGTCTGACAGCATCCCGCCCATCGTCGGGTGGGAGTCGTAGGCGAGCCAGGCGTTCTTGCTGACGCGGAAGGAGGATTTCTTGTTTTGGCCACCGGGCAGGGGATTCACCGTGGAGCGGTGCATCCTGGGGACGGCCATCAGCCGGAGGTCGGCGATTTTGCGCGGACTGAGCATGTCGTGGTAGGTGACCACGAAGGGGTCCAGGCTGTGCTCCTCCACCTTTAGGGGCGCCAGGCGTCGATAGGGGTGGCTTCCCTGCGAGTAGCGACAGCGAAGGGGGCGCTCCTGGCGGGGGGAAGGACCCACCTCGCCACGGCACACCTTCTCGTAGTGGGCGAACTCCTGCGTGAGCTGGAGGACTAAAATTAGCTTCAAGTTGGAAGGGGGACGAGGCCTGGGGGCCGGCTTACACTGTAGGAACCTGAATGCCTGGGCAGAGCCATGTCCTCCGCCTCCTCTGGGGTGGTGGGTGCTCCCTTGTCGCCGAGATGCCAGTTCCGGATGCGCTTCGGATCGAATTGGAGAACCCGCCGGCTGAGCTCGTAAGCGGTGTCAAAGTCGCCTAAAAAGTCGATTCGCTTGGTCAATATATGCCAAGAGCCAATCTCTGGCTGCTCACCCAGCTGGAACAAACTCTTGGCTACCGCCTCCATTCGATTGAGGGTTTCGCTGTCGGGGGGGGTCGCGGCTGAGGGGTGGGTGGGACTGTGACGTCCCAGCCGCTCCATGGACTCGCGCAGCCACACCTTGGTGTTGTTGTAGTCCTCCATTTCAAAGAGTTGTTGACCCAGCACGAAGCAGTCCTGCCAGCTCATGTCGGAGCTAAAAGAGGATTCAAATAAATGGCATAGCATATGAGCATATTTTAAGCCTCGCTGGTTATTGCTTATTGGAGCCTTCTCCACTACCATTACTCACCCGTATTTGATGCCATTCAGTATGCCGGCGGCCACTTGGGCCACATCCAACTTGTAGGTGCTCTGCAGGCGGACCAGAGCCAAGGCAGCGCCATCCACGTCCTCTTGACTGGGAAAACTCAGGCCATATTCCTGGGTAACGTTGAAATCTGTACGAGGGAATCAGTGGTAGTAAGTACGACGTATAAGTATCCTCCGGGGGCTTGGCGCTCTTATTTACTCATTTTATCAGCCATTTGCTGAACACGTCCCTCCAGATGCGGCCAGTCCGTGTGGAGGCGCTTCATCAGGCGGTAGACATTCACCGGATTGGTCAGATAGTTTTCCGTATCCCTGGCAGCCACAGCCTGCTCCTGCTCGATGGCCAGTACCTCGCTGACGACGATAAACAGGACAGGATGGGACGGAATAAGTACAGGTTTCAGTTGAAGTTTAGGAGTACCAGTTTGCCCCGATTTATGACTTGTGTCGTCACAAGCCAAGCGCAAATTTTGCATACGAATATTCAGCCTTAATTAATTCTAATTTATGTCTCATTCTACATTCATAATAGTTTTTACGATCGCTGCGATAGCCCACCGCGAATCCAAACGAAAGCGAAATGCCAGCCGCCGTGCCATAAACCTGCTAACCATTTTAGGATTATCCCCCCGCCCCCAAACTGTCACTAACAATGGCAAGTCTCTTACTAACTTGGCATGGCACTGTGCAGGATCCTCGATCAAGTCAATTAGAACAGAGCTCAGACACAAAGTCTGCCGGTACCCCCGTGGGCTTGGTGGGCTCGTGGGCTCGTGTGGCTTATTGTAAACTAGTTCCCGCAGGGGCATAAAAACTTTAATGGATTTTCGATCGTCAAGTTGTAATTAAATTAGCATTGTTCGAAAATCGTGCTTCGACTAAAACTAAACATAGTTTTCATAGTGCTTGACTCGACCATGCGATATCCTCTAGTAATTTCCAAAACGTTCTGAATAATGTCTGTGTACAACACTCGTAGAATTCCTTGAGATATAATTTTGTGGAAATCTTTTGGGATCTTATCCTCCAAACTTTTCTAGGACCTTCTGTATCGACAGTCGTCTCATATTAAGATAAGTTTCATGATGATTCATTTTCTTTGAATCCTTTCTCTCACCTCTCTAATTGTTGCAGCGATGTCCTGACTGCATTTACAGTAGTCCTTAAATTTCGTACGAGAAAGTCTTCCGTTTGGAGCAGTTTCTCCAGTCCCGTGATCGATGAGAAGTAATCTGAACCGCGACAGAAATGTCCAAGACAGGACAACAGTCCCAGGAGTACTAAGGGCCTCATCATCCTCATCGCGTAACCAAATTAATGTGCTCAGTTATGTATTTTAGGTATCTCTATATATAGGTATATGCTGGTATCCTTTCTGTGATCTATTTCTCTTCTATGTTCGTATAATAGCTCTGGGCTTTTGGTCGTCCACCCCTGTCCGCGTCTCGTAGCCAACTGATCGCTTGAGCAGATCTTTGGCTCGGGACTGAGACATCCCAGAGACAGTCGGAGAAGTCGTTTTGCACGGCTTTCGGGTACTTCGAGTCTCGGTATCAAACTAGTTGGCTATGACTATGATTTGAAGAAAAACTGTTTTATTAGCCCGTTTTGTGCATTCTGATGAAGAGCCCACACTGAGAGAAAACTGCGCCGTTCTTGTATTTTTTGTAAGTATGGTAAGTTAGAAAACATAGAAAATCTAACACAAGTGGCAGCCATCTCCATCAATTTATCTTTCAGGATGGCATTTTTTCCAAACTTAGACTCCTCATTCCAGGTTTTGCTTCGTTTTTCTCAGTGTCTGGAGTTCCTGATGATCCGGGCGTGTTTTATGGCTTGTTTTGTTCTGATTTACTGATGCTTATCGCATCAGCTCGTTTTCAATTCGGATTCCGCTTAAGATTCGGCTTTGGCTTTGTCTTTGGCTTGGATAGGATTTGGGTTTGACTTAGACCAGACCGAGCATATTAATTCGCACTAATTGGACTGATGGGCGTTGTTTGATATTTAAAACTGCACACGCCTCCCGCTCCCGACTAGCCATATGGTAGTTCTGGAAGGTGGAAAGTGCCGCCTCATTGCGGCTTCTTTATAAATTATTAACATTTCATGTCCGATTGGGGCTGGCTGCCATCGTATGTCATTTTGGTTTATGGGCCCGCGACCGTTCATTGACGGACCAATGTTGTTTATGCCCATCGCCTCCGTCCGACATTTTGGAGCAATGAATCTTTAATGAAGTGTCAACATAAAAGCGCCGAAGAGGATAACGAAGGTTTTGATACCCTTGCAGATCGATAACTATAGGATAAAGTAAAAGTAAAAGATAAAGTTTTCTTAGAACCATCGATAGTTCGAGACCAACATTTTATTCCTATAACTATTGCTTGAAGAAAACGAGCTGTCCGAAGGTAAAGTCCTGTAGAGACCCGACTTTCCCTGAGTATAAGCCATAGAGACAATTTTCTGTTCGTTGTCAAAAATAGTAGCCCTATAGTTAGCAAGGGTATACAAATGCAAATCAAATCACCACATAAACATCACTATTTATTTTGATTCGCAATCGTCTTTGATTTAATGCCTCCAGAGGTAGCCAACACCTGTTTGATGACCCGATGTTTGCCTTTGCTACTCGTATTTCCCCTTGCCAACAGACCAACCTCCGCTCGGTCGCAATTATGGGTCTCAGCCAAGCAGAAATGATGCCATTCCCAGCTGTCCAGCAGACCAGCTGGCCAGTAGTCCGGCTGCCCAGCCACCTGTATTTGCCCAGTCCATTCACACATCGACCATCAACCGTCGACCATCGACCACTCCCTGGAGTGCGAGTGGAATGCAATAAAAAGCTGATATTCAATAAAATGTCAAGGCAGACTTTTTTTATTCTCCCGGCGGCAATTAATACATGTGTAAAGCCATGGAAACGGCTGGTTTCCCTGTCAACTGAGTCCCGTCCACGCGGCTGCAAGGGAAATTGAGATGAATAATCATGGCACCTCCTGGGGTCAGCCAGTCAGAGATGAGGGCGTGCACTGGGATTTCATCATCCCACTCATCCACTCACCCACTCATCTCTGCTCTAGGATACTCACACACTTGGACACCCAGGAGCACGGGACAGACTGCCTGGCGACTGCGATAGTCCATCTCAGAGGCGGACGCGGACGTGGTGGAAGTTCGCCAATGAAGCAGCGCGCCACGTGGGACATTCACGCCAAGCTCCAGCTGGGGAAAGACCACGGCTCCGCCCATTCCGGGTGCCTGGAGCTGGAGCGAAAGGACACAATCCAATTAGGGAAACATTAATCAGTTAATTAATACGCACATTCAGCATGACACGTGTCTGGTGGCACTGTCCCCGAACGGGCTCCTCTGGCCTGGTCGTGTGCTCGTGGCCATGGCGGCGCCCCTCCCAGAGATCCGTGTCGCCTCTGACATGCCCCAGTTGATGGCGAATGGCTCGCAGCTTCTTTTGGGCCAGCAGCGAGAACTTGAGTGGCTGATAGCTGGCTCCCTTTCCAATCTCCTCCTCCTCGTCCATCAATTCCAAGAGTTGATCGCTCTGCTTGAGGGTCAGCACGTCATGGTGCAGGGCTATGTGGGGGTCGGAGCTGAGGAGCTCCACTCTGACTGGCTGCAGCATGGACCAGGGAGTGCTCCTCTCCAGCTGGCAGTGGGTGAAGCGACCTCCAGTCGTGGCCTCCTGGGTGGCTGTGGCTCCCCGACAGAGTTCTTCTATGAGCAGCTGCTCCGCTGACTTGGGTTTGGGATTCTGAAAAGGGTATTTCAATCATCTCTTTGCCCAAAGATGGTATTCCATTGCCAGTGTGTCACTCCTGAAATTCTATATTCCACCTACTTTTATCTTTGTCTTTGACTTTGGCTTTTGCCCCTTGCCCGAGGGCAAGAGCAGAGCTCGCTCAATCTTGGCCTTCGCCTTTTGCACATTTTGGTTCATCGGTCGGAGGAGCAGAAGCTCATCCGCGGTTGCCAGCGCCTGGGAAAGTTCTCCTGCGGCGAGAAGGGGAGAAGGAGAGCATTCCTTGAAAAGTGAACAAATTGCATTGAATCGGGGAAAACCAACCCGCACGGTATTCCATGCTGAGAGCCGCCTCCAGTATCTGAACCTTTCCGCGTTCCCGCTCGCTTCGGTGGTCCGTGGCATTCGTGGCCGGCGGCAGCCTGTCCAGAGCCGTCTCCAGCCAGAACTTGGCCACTCCGACATCCGACTTCATGGCCATTTCCAGGCAATCGCTCCAGGACATGGCTGAGCTATAAGTATGCAAACAATTCTGTATTGTTTTCCGCTTCTCATATCCTGCATTTCGGCAATCCTGCAATCCTATATACTCACCCCAATTTCATGCCATTGACCACGCCCAGGGAAAGACTTGCCGGTTCCAGCTCGTAGACCGACTGCAGATGGAGGAGATTGGTCAGGGCCTCCTCGTAGTCCTCCTCTGTGGGCAGAATCAGATCGCTGTCCTTGTGTCTGCCGCCAATCACGGTGATATTGTGGGTGGCATTCGCCTGCTGCTCCAGTCTCGGCCAGACGGTCTCGAAGCGCTTCAGTATGGTCAGCACATTGAGCGGGTTACCCATGTACTCCTCCACGCGATCCCCCACCTGGCTGTGGATCGACTCGATGGCCGCCGTCTCCCGCCTGATCTCTTCCAGCTGCTCGTCCAGGCGCTCTATATAGTCGCGGAGTTCATCGATGAGCAGCGTTTCCGTGGCCAGCAAGCCCTCCAGCTGCTCCTCACTGTTGAAGGAGCAGCCCACCGTTGGCCAAAGAAGTGATACCCGAAGTAGCCACAACAATCCCACAACAGCTCCGGGCATTTGCATAATTAGATGTCGCTGCCACTGCTTTTACTTCTTCTTTGGTTTTGTTCTCCTCTTCTCTCCTCTAATCTCCTCTCCGGTTTCTCGGGTCAATGACAATGACAATTTTGTAGTATTTATTTTTTTTAGAATTTATGGAAGTCTGAGAGCGAATGGAGAACCATCGACTAGCGGGCTTGAAAGATGCTTCTGGACTGAGCACAAGATTCCCTTCTTCGGAATATAGAAGCTCGTTTATCTGAAGAAAGTTGTGGTACAACTTTTTGTGTGCTCTTCGATGAATGGTTATTAGCAGTTATCTAACCTTTAGGCTGTTTTTTTATAGTCAACCCGACCTCATGCTCATCCAACCCGTAAGCATGGAGACAAATCTTCGATCTATAAATAAAGGATTATACTGGAAAATATTTGTTCGATTTCCAAAATACCCAGATGTACTCATTATTCATTAATTTCAACTCTCATAATGGCCCATCTTTATTCAAATGGTCAATTTTTCTATTTATTGCTTCAATAAAATTTAATTTAATTTTAACTGAAAATAAAGCAATTGAATAAATTAAAAGTTAAATTTAAATATATTTGAAATGGTAATTAAATGGATTTTATTTTTGTTAAAATTAATAATTTCCGGATAAGTACTATTTGCTTTCAAGTTCGAGGAACTTTTCAGCATCGCTGGTCAGCCCGCAGGGTCTCTTGAATTCCTGGCCAGCCTCATGGAACCACTCATTGCATACTGGAAGGAAAGAGACGGAGATGCTCGCTGAAGTCACAAACCATCGTTGGGCATTTGAGGAACTTACTCCACTTGGAGCCCTTGAGTACGGGGCAGCCGGCGTGCTTGGTGCGGAAGTCCTTGTGGAGGGAACGATGCAGGTTATACCAGACCAGAAGACTACCTTTGACGGGCGGCACGGCCAGATGGAGGAAGGGAAAAGCAGTGGCCCCTCCCAAGGGGACATCATTCAGCTGCAGACGGAAAAACATATGCTATGAAAGGGGTCTCGGGAAAGCAGAATCCCGACTCACGTAGAAGAGAGCTGTCAGTAGGCGATTTCCCTTCAAGCCAAAGTTCTTTTCGGCGTCCTATCGAGAGAGGAAAAGCAAAAAAATTTAAGTAAATGGATAGGATTCAATGGCAATGCGTGTGTATGTACATCCATGAAGTCATAGTGCGGCTCGTACTGCCCTCCAATTCCATAGTTCACCAGCTGCAGGGGCTCCGCAGAGTCGGTGGTCAGTCCGGTGATGTCCTCCAGGCGCTGCTTGATGTGCGCCAGCCAGGGATTGTTCTCGTACCACAGCCAAGTGTTCTGGCTGGTGCGAATCTCCGACACTGTGGAGTTTCCTTGCTGGCCGATCTCCGAGCGCGTCACCTGCCCCTTGCCGTGCTTGATGATCAGCTCTGATTCCTGGTCGCTGAGCACATCGTGGAAATAGGCCACATAGGGGTCCACGCTCAGCTGCTCCACCTTGAAGGGCGAGAGGCGCTGGTAGGGCACATCCTGGTGGCTCAACCAGCACCTGAGATGCCGCTGCACTTTAGGGGACTGCCGCAGTTCTCCTCGACACACGCGCTGGTAGAGCTCTTGGCTCTCCTTCAGCTCTGGCTCTGACTCTGGAGCAGAGTCCTGCGGAGAATCTACTCCCATCCTGTTGCTCCTCTCTCTGGCCAGCTGCGCCTCGTACACGATCTTGTTCTTCACGGCCTCTTCGTGGCCAGGTTCCGCATCCAGGATTTCGTTGTTCAGCTTGTGGGCCAGCTTCTTGTTGCCCAATTGGCTGAAGGCAGGGGACAGCTGCTCCAGTATCTGCACTTTAGTGATCTTGGGAAACACAGATCCCGAAGGATTCCGATTCAGTCTGGTCCTCGCTTCCAGCAGCCACTCAGAGCCGTAGGCGAACTCCTTCATCTGGCAAAGATGCCGCCCGATCTCGTAGCAGTCACTGGCACTGAGTGACAAATTCATTTGCTGCTGTTCCTCGGGAGCCAAGATTCCCGCCGCCAGCTGCCTTGTGGGGAGTTGGTACATCTCCTGCAGGCGCCACAAGCCGCGAGTCGCTCCGAGCAAATCCTCCTTGGTCGGTTCCTGGATCTCGACCTTTTCCAGCCCCGCTCTCACCGACGTTTTGTAGTTCTCCAGGCTACTCGTCTCGAAGATCGGCTCGAAGACACTGTGCTTCCAGTCGTGCACGAGGCGTCTGATGGTGGTGAAGGCGTTGATTGGGTTGCCAAAATACGCCTCGATGTCCCCGCGTTGACTATGCAGCTGCTCCACATGGTGAAGAAACCTGAAAGTCCATTCCTTTGTTAGGATTAATTCCACACTGCCCACGAGTACTAGTTCAACCTTTCGATGTTCTCCTGCTGCTGCTGGGCTCTCTCCAAGTAGTCTTCGAACCGTTCCACCAGGAAGGCCTCTACATCCAGCAGCCGCTCCACCTCGCTGATGGCCGAATAGTAGTCCCCGCCAACCAGGCCCAAGCCCACACTCCCGAAGAGCATCCACAGAAGCGCTCTGACTCGGAACATTCTCACTGCTCTGTCTGCAGATCGTTACTGCCCTCGATGGAGGATTGGCTGGGAGACAGACTGTCTGCCGCGCACGCAGCAGCAGTTCGGCAAACATTGACACAGTTGGGTTTTTCTTCTGGATTGGGGACAAACACCATGTGGTATTCGTGTGGAAAACTACATTAAAAATAAGGTAAAAATAAGGTAACAAAGTTGGGAAGTCCATCAGTAGGTGATGGATATCAAAGCGAGGAAAATGCATTTGCCGCTTGTTAGGAGTTTTTTCCAACTCAAAAACAAACCTGTTTAGTAGATACGAAATTTTCGAAATGAGAAGATTGAAGTGCTTTCTGTGCCTGGTCATCCTTTGGTTTCCTGGTGTGAAGCTGGACAAGAACTATGCCATGTCCATATACGATCTGGGGGAGCTGCTGACCCTCAATGAAGCGCTGATCAACCACCTAGAGGCCTACGCGGACGAGTTGCAGCAGAGGGTGGATCTTGTGGACAGGTGAGTGAAACGACATGAGATTGCACCAATACAAAAGGTTTTCCTCGCAGTTATGTTGAGATCATGAAAGAGAAGATAGCTCACGCAAAAAGGAAGGATTCCGACCCCTGGTCTAGTTTTTCCTTCATGCGACACATGCTCTTCGATTGGCCCAACATTCTGTGGTATCTGGAGCAGCAGCCGGGAGAAGGTAAGTGAGAAGGCCTCGAACCATTGAAGAACCCTTTTCAAAGGGGATATTTTTCTGCAGCTCAAGCCTCAGGTATTCTTCACTCTGATTTACCGACCAACAAGGATTTAAGGGAAACCCTTAATGGGTTGAGCCGCATTCAAATGTTTTACAATCTAAACGGCTCTGATATGGCCAAGGGACTCCTCCTGGGAGTGCAGCACAAGTGAGTGGCGGAAATCATACGAAGAAGAGTAATACTCATTAATTTGCAGTTACTCCCTCACCCCCTTTGAGGGCTATACCTTCGCCAAGTATTTGGTGGAATGGGAGGACTATGCCAGCGCAAAAGACTTGATCTCTGTGGCCTTTGATCTCTACCAGGCGGATGAGGGTAACTGGGATCTGTATGAACAGCAGGGACTCTCCTCGGAAAGCCTGTATGAACTGTACATCGAGGTGTTGGATAACTTGAGTGAGGACAAGCAAAGGCTTCTGTCCATGATGATGGAAGCCATAAAGAGGTATCCAGAGAACCGCAACTTGGAACGGGCTCTCACCAGGCTAGAAATGAGCATTCGCATTGGGGAAGGGCCAGAGGAACAGCAGGTCAGTGGAGGAACCGCAAAGTAAAGCCAGTAATCCGGAGTAATCTCTAATCTTAGGAGTCAGAAGAGCTGGATGACTTCTTTGGGTGCTGCTCTAGAGAGTGCCGCCGAGGATCCCGATTCTACTGCCTCTACAATACCACAGCCACAGCCTTCCTCCGCCTGGCGCCCCTGAAAATGGAGCTGCTATCACTCGATCCCTACGTGGTGCTCTACCATGACGTGCTTTCGGACAGGGAAATGCTTGTACTGAGGTCGATGGCGCAGCAGGAACTGATTCGAGCCGTAACCTACAATGCCACGACAAATAAGCAGTCGGAAGATCCAAATCGCACCACAAAGGCCGGTTGGCTGGACCCTAAACACAGTTTAATACGAAGGATGGCCATATTGACAGAGGACATGACCAACCTGGATCTCGAGAAATCGGAGGAGTTTCAGGTTCTTAACTACGGCATTGGCGGCCACTATGCCATGCATCCCGACTACTTTGAGGTGAGATCTTGATACTTTAGAACAAACCAACACCACACTGATGGAATCTCTCTTAGGGTTCTAACCCTGAACTCCCCGATCGCTTGGCCACTCTACTGTTCTACGTGAGTATGTTGTGGTTTTCCTTTGGGGACGGTTTCTGCTGAATCTCTCCTTCATTCAGTTGAGTGATGTGCCTCTGGGGGGCGCTACGATGTTTCCCTTTATCGACCTGTCCGTGTTTCCCAAGAAGGGAGCCGTCCTGATGTGGTACAACTTGGATCACAAAGGGCTGGGCATTGAAAATACAATTCACACGGCCTGTCCCGTCGTTGTCGGCTCAAGATGGGGTAAAATCAGTTTTAAGACCGAAACATGATTGATTTACTCACGCCTTTCCTCCCAAACCTCCCAGTGATGACCAAGTGGATAAATCAGCAGCCCCAACTGTTTCGACGGCCTTGCCTAAGAGAGTAGTGAATAAAGTCCGTGTCATGCCATGAATCACATGACCAATCGATTTTCCTGTCTTAGCCATATTTTCTCCATTGAAACCTCAGTCAGTGGCATTCCAGAGATAATGTTGACCAGAAGTCTTCTCTGTCTATCGGTTTAGGTAGTTGTTGTCCGGGATGTTGTCTCTCAGATGCTGGAAAATAGCGAAGTGGTGGATCATTTCTTTTCCACTGCAGTCGTTGGCATGGAGGATCTCCTGGAGGCCAATGCGGATTTTCTCTTGCATCTGGACAGCTACATTGACATTCTCAAAGCTAGGATAAATCTCATACGAAGGTGGGTTCAGGGCCTCCGTTTGCCTAACCTGCATAACTTGCTGGAGTTGATGGAGCAGCCCCTGGGTCAGAGTCAGCAGCTGTTTCTGAAGGAGTCACGGCCCCACTATTCCAGTGCCTGGGACTTGGAAGAGGGAACCATGGGCATTCACAGGATGCAGCAGACCCATCAGCTGCAACCCAAGGATATGGTCAGCGGCCTGCTCGATGGCGTTCGTTATGGAGAGAGTTCCCTTTCCACCCTAATTCGAGGTCCTTTGCAGAACACACTTTTCCACCCAGGAGTGTTTCTCTGTGGCTCGGGCAGTTTATAAGAAGTACAGATATCACGAGTCGGTGACATGGCTGGAACAGACCCTCAGCCCATACGATCAGGCATCAGAGGATACAAAAGAGAACTACCAGTTGCTTGGCTTTGATGTGTCCGAAGTGCTCAAGCTATACATCAGAGGACTCATGAATCTAAGTGAGTTTTTTGATCAACTGCCAGAAATATGAGCAAAGACAATATAAATGTCCATACATCTCGTCCCATAATCAAGGGTTCCAAATGGGGTACGTATTTCCACTTGAACGTCTCCCCACATTACCTTTTCTCTCTCTGTTTCAGCCCTGGTCAAATGGATAGACGAGGTGTCGCAGGCCTTCCGCAGACCGTGTAATCGATAGCACTGCCTTTTATAGCCATATCTAATACAGAATTCTGTTGGTCACGCTTTGCTTGGGTATCATTCATCGCAGAATCGCACTCTTAGATCAATCATCATGTGGGTATCTCTGCGAGTTAGCCTCGTTCTGACGGCTCTTTCCTGCACTTTTTGGGTGGAGACAAACGCTTCCAATTTGGGCATTGAAGGACTGATAGCTGTGGAGGAGAAGCTCCTGACTCAAATGGTGGACTATGGCAGTGTACTCCAGAAAAAGATCAGTTTGATGCGTCGGTAGGTACCGCTGTCCATTGAAATAGAAAACTGGTAATCCTGACCATGGGCAATTTCCATACCAGTTACATTTCCTTGATGAGAGTGAAGCAGTCGGATGCGAAACCCGATAGGGAGCAGTATTTGGGCAATCCCCTCCACAGCTATTCCCTGATCCACCACATGCACTTCGACTGGACGAATTGGCGTAGGCTCATGGAGCAGTCCTTGGGCAGAGGTAGGCTCTCAAAGCATGCAAACTTTTGCCACCAATTCAGATCTCTGCCCTTCCCTTAGAGCAAATCTCTGAAATTCAGGCATTAATGCCCGGCATTTCAAAAACTGAATACTGGAATGCCATGCAAGACCTCATCCACGAGTCCATGGCAGGTATTCAGCTCGAGTAAGTCCAGGAAATCGATGGAGTTGAGCGATCCTAACAGATCCATTTTCAGTCCGTTGGAGGCTTTGGAACTGGCTCTCTTCGCATTTGACAAGGACCACCCCGATCTCGCCGAGAAGTGGCTGAATATGACACTAAGCGGCTTCCAGCAGCTCAGTCCCAGCAAAAAGGAACTCTACGAAGTGCTGACAGCGGTCAGAGAGAGTCAAGTGCAGAAGCTCTATGAAAAGGTTAAAACCACCAACAATTTTTCTCTTGATTTTTGAATTTTTAAAAAAGATTTCGGCGATATATTACACATTCCAGGTAAGATGAGGCTATGGTAAGGCAATATAATTAGCGTAAGCAAATTTCCGCGTTGATGTTAGCTAAATGCATATCGCATGTACATACAAAATTTCAAAGTAAATAAATACTGTATCATACCATTTCGAATCATGACAGTTATGGCTAGTACAGTGACGAATTGATTGCCCCATAGACCCCTTAAGACTGTGAGTTTCCCCCAAAAAGCAGCAGCATCCACTCAATAATCCAATATGAAGAGGAGTACCATAATATTCTTCGCTGGATTACTCGCCGGCTTAGACACCTTTTCGAACGCCCAGTCGAGTACGAGTCCCGCCAGGTCGATATACCGGCTGCGCGATTATCTGAAACTCCAAGAGAATTTGGTTCTCAATCTGGAGAACTATGTGTACCACCTGGAAATAAAGCTCCATAAAATCCAAGAGTGAGCAGAGCGCTGTTGGGAAATTCGAAAGATTAATCCTCTAAAAATCCCCCAGAGCTCTAAATGATATGAGGGAAGTGCATGCACTTTTCGAGGAGGACGAAAGGGCCTTTGTGTCCAATCCCGTCAACAGTTTCTCGCTCATCCGACACATGCACTCTGACTGGATGAAGTGGCAGCTCTTCCTGTCGGCGGATCCAGGACATGGTTAGTCTTGATCCCATATCCGTAGTCGCAGTCCCCTGACGAAGTAATATTTATACTATTCAGAACAACTGGCTTACATGAGGAACATCAGTGGGTATCTTCCCACCCAGGATGACTTCAAAGATGCCCTTCTGGGCTTGGCAAGAGTGAGGAGTGTGTATGGCCTGGAGCCCCAGGATATGGCAAAGGGTTTGCTCTCAGGCGTGCAGTACGAGTAAGTGATTCGATCCTGGATCTGGATGCATATTCGGGCTAATCGATCTCCAACAGTTCTAGGTTTTCCCCCCATGACTGTCGAACGCTGGCGAAGTACAGCATCGAAATGAAGGACTACGCCACTGCTGAGCGGTGGCTAAGGGTGGCCATGTCCCTGCTTCAGGAACAACAACAAAATGAGGATCCAGTGGGCCCCCTGAACATCATTGATGAGACCTACACTCTAGCACAAATCTACCGGTCACAGGGTATGTTACCAGAGTTTCTGCTAACCAGCTATAGACCCTCATTTCCACGCAGGAAACCCTTGGAGGGCTGGGGAAATCCTGGATGCTGCGCTGGAGCTGACACCTTATGAGCCGCGTCTGTTGACACTGAAGGAGCACGTGACCACAGACCTGATGTTCGTAGCTCCGCAGAAACCCAAGGCAAGAGAAGTCCCCGATCAGGATCAGTGCTGTAACGGGCTTTGTAGGGGTCCCAGGAACAGGCGCCTCCACTGCTTCTACCTCTCCGAAGGCGGGTCCCCCTTTCTGCTCCTGGCCAGAGTTAGGACTGAGATCCTCTCTGACGATCCCTTTATTGCGTTGTACCACGATATTTTGACCCCCTCCGAAACGGAGTCCCTGCGGAACACAAGCGGTCCGTTGCTACAGCCAGCCACCACCGTTAGAAGCATCGTCCAGGTTGACCAGGTGACCCCCTCTCGTACAGCGCATGCCGCTTGGCTAGAAATGACCTCCACCAAGGCGACACGGAGAGCTGAGCGGGTGCTTTGGGATGTCACGGGCCTAAATCTTAGCAGCTCTGATAGCTTCCAGGTCATTAACTATGGAATAGGGGGCTCGTTCACACGCCACCGTGACATTTTGCAAACTGTAAGAATATCCTTTCTCCTCTCGATTCAATTGATGTTCCCATTCGATTGTCTAGGAGGGAAGAAATTATCTGCTGAGAGAACGCATTGCCACGGTCATATTTTACGTAAGTTAATGATTTTCCCTTTCCCTCTGCCTATTGTCGATCCGATATGAGTACGAGAACGAGTATGTTTTGATCCCACAGCTAAACGATGTGCCCCAGGGCGGCGCCACCTTGTTTACCAAGCTGAATGTGACCGTATTCCCCCAGGCAGGAAGTGTTCTCTTCTGGTATATCCTGGCCCATTCCGGAGATCACGATATGAGAGTAGAGCACACAGGTTGCCCCGTCATCGTCGGTTCCAAGTGGAGTAGGTGTTCCGTTGGGGGTTTTGCGACACATCCATCTGAGTATTACCTTGATTTTGTTCTTTCCCTCTTAGTAATGACCCGCTGGATATTTGACGAGGGTCAGGCGTTCACCAAGCCCTGCCACACGAAACTAGAAAGTCCCATGGCTATGGTTTAAGTGGAGATAATGTGCCAATAAATGGGATTACTCTGCCACAAATTTCATGGCTTGAGAGTGGTATTTTCTTTCCCATAGTTCGATTTCCGTTTGGAAAAAAATAAAGTGCACGGAGCATGCCCCAGGCTAAAAATGTAGATAATTCTCTTCAGTTAGGAGCTTCTCGATACCCGATAAGCCGCAGAATTTCACAAAGCTCATGCTCCATTAAGGATCTAAAAGAAGTATCTATGTGGAAGTATCTCTACTATAAGGATAATCATATTTTTATGAAGAGAGTGCCTATCTTATGATTTGATAAAATTCGTAGAATATCTACCGTCAGATACCACATCTCTCTCCGCTTAATTTCCATAAAGAATCTTCTGATGCTAGCACATCTCTCTCCAATTGGCATCAGGGATTATCTAAGCGAAAACCAGTTGCCGGCTCAATGAACCCCGGGGCCCGGGCTTTCTTTGGGTGCGTGCGGAAACAGGTTTCGAACAAGAAACAGAACCTCTGACATCTCTGGAATTATGTAATATTCAGTCGCTCTTCTTCAGTGCGGGGTCAAGTGGTGGATTCAGTCCGCATTGAATCGCTACGGAATGATGTTAGCCCTGCTGCTGGTGGGCGCCCTGTGGCAGGTCATTTTCCCTGCCTGTGGAGCCGAGTTCTACTCCTCCGTGCACGAGATGACCAAGGTATTTGGATACGAGCAGAAAATGCTGCAGCACATGCAAAAGTTCGTAGCCGATAATCAGAGCAAATTGGATTTCCTGAGAGAGTAAGTGCTGGCTGGCGAGGGGCGTGGCAAATCGAGCGTGACTCGGGACTAATTGAATCTCGGAAAACTCAATCTGCACCGACAGGCGGCTGCGAGAGTTCGAGCAGGAGCGCACCGAGGCGCAGCACTGGGGCACGGCATACTTCGAGAGTCCGCTGAACCAATATTTGCTCAGCAAGCGACTGACGGTGGACTGGCAGCGGGTGGAGAACCTCATGGATGCCGACACGGGCGAGAGTGGGTGAAGCATCAATTCAGCGGTGTGAAGTTCAAAGTCCATTAAAGCTCTCTTCCTAACCAGAACCACTGGAGCGGCTGCTGAAGCTGCGACGGCGTCCGTTCATGCCCGATTCCAGCGAACTGGAGGGCGCCATCGACGGCCTGCTCCGGCTGCAGTTCATCTACAGACTGGAGGCCAAGCACCTGGCCAAAGGCATCTTGGATGGAGTGAACCATGGGTGAGACATTGGATTTTGACCGAATTGACCATTGCTGCATCGTTTCTTGGCTTTTTAGCACACATCTAAACGCCGAGCACTGCGTGGACATTGCCCGCTTGGCATTGAGGGATCAGCATCCGCGACTGGCGCACGCCTGGCTGTTGGAGGCGAGAGAGCGCCTGTCTCAGGATCCAGAACTCCAGTCGCAGATTCTGGCTCTGCTCGTGCAGGCCAAGGCGCAGCTGGGCGACTTCCGGGGAGTAAATGGCACCTACCACGAGCTCCTGAGGCTCCATCCCGCCAGCGAGGAGCATGCCAGAAACTACGAGGAATTCATGCGTAACCATGCAGTAAGAGATGGTTTGTATGAATCGAAAAACATAGAAGAACATGCCGTAAGTGAGACGAGTTCCCTTTCAAGTGGTGAAGCTGCAACTGATTGTTGCCTCTTGCAGCCCATACCTGAGGATCCCTCGCGGCTGGACGAGTTCGAGGTCTTCCGTCTGACGTGCAGCGGCCACCGCAGGCTCACAGCCGGCGAAGAACGGCATTTGCGTTGCGGGTACATGACCGAGACGCATCCCTTCCTCTTGCTGGCGCCCCTTAAAGCGGAGGAGTTGAGCCACGACCCCCTGCTGGTGCTCTACCACGACGTGATCTACCAGAGCGAGATTGACACCATCAGGCAGTTGACGAGCGACAGGTTGCACCGGGCAATGGTGACAGGAACCAACGAGTCGGTGGTGTCCAATGTGCGCACCAGCCAGATAACCTTCATCCCCAAAACAGAGCACCGAGTGCTGCAGACCATTGACCGTCGAGTGGCGGACATGACCAACCTGAATATGGACTATGCGGAGGATCATCAGTTCGCCAACTATGGCATCGGTGGCCACTACGGCCAGCACATGGACTGGTTTCCCCAGACTTCCGTAGGTTCCTGAGATACTTCTTAGGTACAACAGAGATTAAATGTTCCTTAAACACTCTCTCTTTTCTATCCAGATTGACAATGGCTTGGTCGCCTCCAAGGAGATGGGCAACCGAATTGCAACAGTCCTCTTCTACGTAAGTAAAGTCCAAAGGACGTCTTTGAGTGGGATTTTCATGCAAAACGTCTCATTGAACAGCTTTCGGATGTGGCCCAGGGCGGCGGCACTGCCTTTCCTCATCTGAAGCAGCACCTGCGTCCCAAGAAATACGCAGGTACTTAACAAGTTTCTTTAATCGCTTGAAACACCTTTGATAACCCATTAATTTCCGTCTCGATAGCCGCCTTTTGGCATAATCTGCATGCATCGGGCTTAGGCGATGTCCGCACGCAGCACGGTGCCTGTCCCATAATTGCTGGATCTAAATGGGGTGGGTCGATCTCTAGAAAGAGTTTTCCATATTCGATATTCTATATATATCTTCTTTCCAGTACAAAATCGCTGGATTCGGGAGTTCGTGCAGGCGGATCGACGTCCCTGCCTGCTGTGGGATGACTCCCTTGCCACGTATGACCAGATTATGGAGCTGGCCAAAAAGCAGGAGGAGACTAACGAAGCTTCCAGCTAGGGGCCACAGCTAAGGAACCTCCAAGTCAAGCTTTAAGGAATGAAATTCTAGTTTTTTTGGTATTTATAGGAAAATAAAGATATTATTATGTGATCAAGTGAATGATCTGAAGTAATTACTCTAGGAATCTGTGGTTTATGGTCTATGGAAAAGTTTCTTCTTCTTTACTGTCCCCAATCCCACCCTTAAATAAAACAGCAATGGTTGCCTGAGGTCCCTCCAGAAACGGGGGAACCCCTTTCCAAGTTCTTTATTTCATTTCTCATACATTTCATTCTACGCTTACAATTGTTGATCTTTTTTTAGTTTACTTCTAACCAACATTAAGAATTTTCTATTAGCTGGGACTCCTCTTCGGAAGGAGAGGAATCCGCATCCTGCCTTTGGCATGCAGCTGCTTCTACGAATCGGGTCCTGCTCTGATCTAATCTATCCGGGTCTGTTTTATCCGCAATATGTGTGTATTTGAATAAATTCAATAAGTATGTCTTAAAACAAACATCCATATGTGTGTATTGTAGATATATATTCCAGCAACAACATTTAGTAATTACGTGTGTTCTTATCTGCTCTTTGGCATAATAATAATAGTAGAATAATATGACAGTAATCTTTCTGTTGTCTTTTTGTGGGGTTTCTTGTATATGCGTATAAGTTGAAAAGTTCACCGCTCTATCCGTCAAAACATTTATATAAATTTCTCTTTTTTTTGCAGTTTTCATATATCTCTCTCGAGATATGGCTTTTTTTCTAGTTAATAAAATAGTTTGTCAGTTGTGGAGTTTTGCCTGCAATTCGAGTTGCAATTGAAAGGACACCGAGTGAAAGTTCTTTTGACTATGCAAATGTTTCATGTTTCATGTTGCTTGTGTATAAAGTTTAAATTCGCTTTATTATATTTATCTTCCATCTTTAATAACGCTTTATATGTGTGTGTATTTGCATGTGTTTGTGTTCGTGTGCAATGGACCGGAGTCGTTTCCGGTTCCGCTTTCGCGTTATGGTGGGTGTCTCTGTTCACTAGTTTTAGTTTTAGTTTCAGTTTGAGTTTAGTCATAGTTTAGTAGGTATGCAGGTCTTGCCAGGGGATTGTCTTTGGGGGCACATGGTACACATTCAACATCGATATACAAATACACGGTTTCACATAAATATAGGTACATATATATATGTATATGTTGTATATAGTAAACATCTGTATATGGTATATTCATCGATAAAATTTTCACTAAATTTAACTTAAAATTGTTGCCGCACGCTTTTCCCTCTCGTTTTTCTCGTTTATTGAAATTACAGTTTCTTCGCATAAATATATATATTACCATTTTTTTATATCTTTTGTACACCTATAAAGAGTATCATATCGTATCTATAATAGAGAGTATCTGTGCTCTGTAGTATGCTGTATGTAACTTCACATCGATAATAAGTTTGTTCTTGTTGAATATTTTGATATAATTGCATTAACGTTTACGGAATAATTTGCTCTACGCAATGCGCATTCTTCTGGACCATCATCTTGTCGATCCTTTGATTTGATTTGATATATGCTTGTATATATACGTATACGTACGTATACGTATTGTATGTAATTGTATGTTTAAATTGAAACTCCCATCGGCCACGAATCAGCCTCTAAACAACCCCATCCTACACCTCTTTGCTTTTTGCTTTCTGCTATTTCCTGCTTAGATCTCGTAGTTGCGGAACTTGTTGGCCACATCCGTATTCTCGGCCCCCCACTCGGTCTTGCGTCCGCCGTAGTAGAGTGCGGCCCCGCCCTCAGAGGCACGACGATGGGCCGGATTGGGGGAGGCTGCGGTCAGCCCTCCGCTGCTGCACCCAGCTCCGGCCCCGGCTCCAGCTCCCGGTCCGGTTCCAGGTCCATCTGCGGTCTCCGGCAACATGCGATCCTTGGTCTTGGGGGTGACCCAATGCATCGACTTTGATTTCGATTGCAATTATTCGGGGGTTATTCGGGAGAGGATGAAAATTGAAGTTAATTGAAAATTCTGTGGTTTTCTAGGAGGGCCAATGCCAATGCAGATGCAAATGCAGATGCACTGGCTCTGCTTGGGGCATGCATGCACACACGGACGACACACATAGTTGGATGAAGAGGCACATTCAAGATAGGTAGACATTCGGTGGGGCACTCAGGAGCAGGAGCGGGCTCAGAGAGAGAGAGAGACAGATAGAGAGAGACATATAGAATCTATGTATGGTGGTGTCTAATTTTGCTTACACTAAAACTTGAGTTAAATTGGAAATGCAAATGAGGATTTTTCCCACTCCACCCCGGACAATGTCCGCCGCTGATGGATGCGCGACAATTTCCGCACTGTCCGGCAGCGGAAATTACCTTGGGGGGAGGAGAGTGTGCGTGGGCGCGGAATGGGGCTTGAATAATAACGTTAATTGTGGCGCAACAAAAAGCGACTCCAGCTTGGATTACAAATTTCATTAGCTGCCTGGGAGACAGCAAAAAAACAACTGAAACTGAAGCAACAACTGAAACAAGGTCAGGTGTTGGTTGGCGCAGTGCAGCGGCGGATAGGGACAATAAAGGACAAAGGAGTCGAGTTGGATAATAAGTAAGCGGACACTCGGTTTGAGGCTTTGTGTCGCAGAGAGGGTGGGAGGGTGAGGGTGCGCTACGTAAGGGAGAGAGAGAGAGAGAGATGTAGAGGTAGAGGTTGCTACTTCTCTGACTGGTTTCTCGTATTGTCTGCTGTTCCTGGCCCATACGCATACCTCTTTATCCACTTTCTCGGCAATCGTGTATCTTCTCACCTGACCGACATGCTCCTTCATGCCCAGCCACTGCTTGTAGCTCATCGAGATGCCGCTGTTGCGCCATTTATCGTACACGGCCCGCTTCTCCGGATCGCAAAGAGTCTCCTTGGCCTCCTGCGAAGTAAACAAAATTGTGGAAAAATAACATAAATGCATAAATTAAATGGAGTGTTCTTTGGGTCTTCATAGCACTCAGTTTACTATAGATTAAGCGCTCAAATTGGACGAAATCATGTTTGTAGGTCATATCTGGACATCTACCAACTTTCATAGCCATCGTATGATTTTCCCACCCAGAAATATGTAAGAAATATTCTTGTATTTAATCTGGAAAGAAATGCAAATAAAATGCTGGCGTATTGCTTGGATTAATATCGATTTTGCGTGGTTCTTTTGATCTCCGATTCGATTTCATGAAAATCAAAAAATAATTGGCCCTAAAATGTTGCATTTTGCTTTGAATTCATTTCCATTTTACACAACAAAATGTGTGAAAGGGTAAACCATTTACTGGCCATCCGATAGGCCTTCTGTGTGTGTGTGGGCCCACAAATACCTTACTTAATAGCAGTGCCGTATGGCCTCATGAAAGTCAGATTTGCTCGAGTGCAAAATCAACAGCTGCAGAGATTTCGGATGCCTTCGGACGGGGCGGGGCACTGCCTTTCCTTTGCATGTTAATCAATTTCATAAGCCAGGATACGGCTTTGAGAACGGGTCTATGGCACACTTATTGGCAGGTTCGTGATTCACACACCACACACAGGGGCAGGGGTTCTCTCTGGCCCTCACATATTTGCACGCTCAAGTGGCTCTGATAGCTCTGCTTGGGCTTGGGATTTATATCTTGACTACTTTTACGGCCAGACCCAACACCAACACCAAAACAGATACACAAAGCGGTGGTAGAGACACAGATACGCTTGTTGCACACACACTCACACACACACACACACACATTGGAGCTGTGAGATTTCAGCGGCCGTCCTGCTGTTTTATTGTTCGTGGGACGCTTTTCGAGGCCGTGTCTACATGATAATCAATTATTTTACTACTCACTGATTATTTGGGTCAGCAAACAGGACTCGGGACTCCGGACTCTCTGACCGACTGACTGACTGGCTGACAGGATGCCTACCAGCTTGTTTGTCTTCAATTAGTTCTATTTTCCGAGAATATTTTAAGCTCCTGCAGAGTGGCAATTAGTCGGCAGATTGCGGTTCATCTGCACACGACTGGAATCTAAATGAAAACTTCTTCTCCCCGAAGACTCGACCCTTTTCCGCCCTGCGGTTCCCTTTTTTGTGCTACTTTTGTGGCCAGCTTGACAACTGCAAATTGTGCTGTAAGTTGTGGGTTAAATGTTTAAACTGAAGTCAGGATCATGGCAGGGCCTCTTGCTCCTACTTCTTCTCCTTCTCCGCCTCAGCCGCCAACGTCCTTTCTCATTTGCATAGCCTTTGGGGATTGTGCAGCATGTCCTGACTCTTCCGAATCTCCACATTTCACTTTAAACGTTTCATGTTCTCGGGCTGGCCTTGCTTTATGGTCGGCCATAAAGTCTGCCCCTGTTTCTCCGCCCCTGCATATGCAGACATCTTTACGACACACGTGTCCGACTTTACGAGCTGTAAATTGTCGGGAACAAGCTCCTGAACTGCCAAAAGTATCATTATGAGGAATATGTGAGAGTCTGCACAGGACCCTCATGCATATTCAAGGACTACAGGCTCAGGTTCAGGCTAATGCTCAGTCACCAACCTGTCTTTCATAGGTGTGTTATATATATGTCCTCTGTTATTTTTGGGTTCTCGAGTTATAAACTTCAAACAGACTGAAATAATAGCTCTGAGGGATTTTTAATGGGACATTTTGGGACGATAGCAGCACGTCCGTGTCTATAAGTAAATTTCTATGGAAGTCAACACAGAGTATTCATCACTTATGAATAATTTTGTACCTTTTCTCACACGTTAATTTAGTTCAAAGATCGGAATAGAAGTAAGGTTTAGTGTCACTCATGGAGTACCATTCATCACTGGTCATCTGTTGTCATCATTTTTTTACAGCACTCTGTCGCAGATTCTCATATATGAATTCTCCACCCCACTCCAGTTAATAAAATCATCCCACAGCTGGAAGAACACCTCTACCTGTGGCAATACCAAAGCAGCCACCCTCCCACTGCCTCTCCATTAAAATTCTGTGTGTTTTTTCCTTTCATCCACACATTAATGAATTTTCAGGCTCTAACCATCCCCTTCTCCGCCCCTCTCCGCCATTTGTGGTCCTAATAATGTTTCAGGCTTTGACATGAAAAATCAATAAACGTTTTCAAAAAAAATTATACCTATATCATGTATGGGTAATTGATTTTATCTCATCGCTGGCGCCTTGTTTTTCTTTTGTTGCTCGGAAAATTCAATTTGAGGCTGAGGGTGCGTATCCATGTGTGTGAATAGTGCGCGTGTGTGTGTGTGTTTGTTTGTGCGTGTTTGGAAGTGGGTTAAGTGCATGTGTGTGTGTGTGTGTGTTTGTGTGGGATCCATTGTTGAATGCAGCTTAAAACTTTCACCCCTGACAGACACGACTTTGAATGGATTGAGCCTTCGGTTGAGTGGGCCTTCAGCTAATTACTGAAACAATCTCAAGAGTGAGTGGGTATGTGGTTAGGTATCTGAAGGGCAGATGTTCTATTAAAGTAGGTTCTACCGTCCCGATATGGTCGATAAATATACATAGTTCTTTTTCACTTTTGATGACCTCCACCTTTGGGAATCCTTCTGATAAAAGATAGTATGCTACTGCAGATGCTTCACCATATTTTAGGGCTATATGTAGACCGATGGTCGTTATCAGTCTCGTTGTTATATTGGATGGACTAGATCCTATAGATTTATAATATATTCAAGGACTTCCTGCAGCTTCTAAAAGTTTTAATTAGTTTTATTTCTGCCATATTCACATGCGTCAGACCTCCACCTACATATGTATTCTACGTTTATTGTACTCCATTGAAATGTATACACGGATATTAGCTAAAGGCCAGAGCATAACTTTTTATATATTAATAAATAAATAAATAAAATGAATATATGGCTAGAACACACATAGTTCCGTTGCAAGACATTAATTGCATCGTGTTTGAGGCCTGTAACTTTTGAGTATCTCCCACAATCCTAAATATATTCCGATGAACTGGTCCTGCAACCCTTCCATTCCAGCAGTCTCTCTGCTGATGGAAAACATATACAATAGTTCAACTTTGAAACCAGTTTTTGTGGCTTCGCAAAGTATACAGTTCTGTGGAGTTGCCAACTTTTGAGTTTGTTCAAAGGAATAGCAATTATCTCCTCCATTCTCATCCCACATCCTACAATCGACCCACACATGAGGGCCAGAGGATGGTGAGGTATCTAAAAGTTTCTGCCTCTCGCCTGTATTGGGCTTAAACATCTTTTAATTTTGAGCCCGCTTCGGAAACTTTGTTCTCGAACATATTGTCCCACAGGCTGTCAAATTTACAACGTCCCCATGATGCCCCACACCCCATGCCCCAATGCTACTACCACACTCTCTTTCGCAAGTGAAAACTTCATTAAATATGCAAAATGTTGAAGGGGCAGGACCGGAACCCAACTCTGGTCCTGGTCCTTGTTCTGGGTGCTTGTTCTTTTTCGGCTTTCGCTTTCCTTTTGCTTACCTTTAGGTTCTGGAACTTGGCCTCGGCCTCCTTGTCGCCGCTGTTCTTGTCGGGATGGTACTGGAGGGCCAGCACCTTGTACTCCGCCTGGATCTGCTCGGGCTGTAACGAGAACAAATAGCACAGAGATTGGGGCACGTTAAGTGAATTGCGATAAGGAATTCTCTTTGCTGCAAATTAACTAAACATTTTGGGGCATTAATTTTTAAAGTGTTCGTGCCTCGTGCTTCTTTATCTGGAAAAACATATCACATAATTGGCAAATAATCCACCAGAGAAACAGCCAGAGACCTACATTTACGCAAGTGTTATGCAGAAATCCGAAGGATGCGTGGGGCCTTCCAAAAATATCGCAAGTCATGACGCAGGACTGTCGGGAGCAGGCGGATTTGACGCATCAAACGGTGGTCGTATCTGCTTGCCATGAAAAACCCAACCGCACAACGAAAGAACAATGGGAAAAGCATTCAAACTTGGGAAAGCTGGGAAGGAGAACGGGTTGGAAAATGTTCGTGCGATGCTGAAAATCACTTAAAGTAATAGGAAAGCTGTCGCTCCAGCAAGGAAACGGACAGCTTGAACGGCTTAAAAGCTGTTGCTAAATTAATTCTCACTCAACTATTCCCCTTTTTACGACTATGAGACTGACACTGACGAAAGGGTTGTTGGCACTCAGCAACTATTGGCCAACAATTGAAATTAATTAAGTCAAAAGTGTCTTGAAGCCGAGCAACAAGTTGGCCGTCGGCTAAAAGACATCGAAATGACTCTGCCTCTGGCACTGGCACTGGCCCTGCCGCTGGCACTGGAACAAGTGCTGAAAGGGGGAGAATGATGTTGGTGGGGAATCGGAATTATTTACTATCCCGAGTACAAAGCAGCCTGTTGATTGTCTTGTAAATGGAAATGGCTTTTCGCGCACCTTCAAGCGGGGCACACAAAGGACACACAAAGGACACACAGAGAGCGAGCTGGAGCAGGGGCTGACCCAGCATGACTTTGAATTCATTTTCGAGCCCTTTGTCTGCCTCTCAAATAAGAAAGACAGAGAGCAAATATCAAAGAGCCATGCCGCCAGAGAGCGAATTTATTTAGGTCATTCTACCATTTTCTAGCATTTTCATTGCGCAAACAATAAATACATCAAAAGCATGGCTATTTTATAGGTCAAATGGAACGCTCTACCATTTCATTGGCTGCTGCCTCTGGCTGTGCCAAATTCACAGCAACGGGGCGTATAATTAATTTCAGCGCAATTAATATCACTCATACGCCAAGATGTACGGCGTACACTCCACAAATAGACCGAGAGATGCTCCTATAATTAGCCAAATGGAGAATCTGTGGTATCCACGGTGGTTCTTCCCCTCTCTGTTTGAATTCCTATGAGGAATCACGGAATTTTCATTCCCATTCGCCTCCTCTTTGGAATCTTTGGAATCCGCAATCGCATTAACAAATTGCATAATGCCATTAAATGACCTCAATTAAATTCATCGCCTCAATTTATCATCTGTATCTGTATCTGAATTTTGCATAGCAAACGCTTCCCTGGAGAGCCATTTCCATTTGATTAACTCTGTTGCTGCACATCTGTTTGATGAGATTGCGATTCCAGATAGCTGCCAGAATAGATCCCACTGCAAATTAGCCCCGAAAACATTTCAAGTTTGTCCAGTGGATTATCTGAAGTGCATAGATTGCTGGAATTGCTCGGATTGTCTGTCTTGGGTATGCAAATTCCATTCCCGAGAACAATTGCCAACTAATCTCCATATCAATGGACCCAGCCGCCCCACTCGGCTGTTGCATTCTCCCCAGTCATTCGATGGTCAAGGGTGGAGGGAATGTGTGGCGTAAGAGTCTTGGACAAACAAACGACAGCGGGTCATCGGAGACTACGAGTACGTGATGGAGGCCAGGCCATAATGCTTAACCCGAGCTACTTCCCTTCTGCTTTCCCGCCCCATCCCAAGGAGATATGTATCTGTGGCACAGGCAGCGGGAATATTTGATGAAATCGATTCCATGCCAGGCTTAGGCTCCTGTCCACAGCCTGGCCATAGCATAGCATTCCTCGACTGCTCGGCTGCTCGACTGCTGGACTGCTCGGCTGATGCATAATTCAATACACTTTCCTGATGCAATCGACAGGTCTGAAAATTGCCAAAGGTACAGGCATTTTCCGGGCCAATAAATTTGATTATAGCCATGCCTCACCGAGCATTGAAATTTACTGAGCCCGAAAATGCGATGGCTCAAGATGAATGTCATGTGCCAAAAGGCCATTAAGCTGCTGGGGATTGCCATTGCCTGTCAGCAGGCGACGGAAGCTCGTTAATTCCACTTTGAGAGGAGTTCAGGAAAGTTCTCGAGGGGCTCTCAAACTCTCATATGGTTTTCACTTAGCGCTGGATCTGAGGGGGGGTGGATAGATCAGTGCCAATTCCCCCAATCTACGACGACTGCTTGTGTAATTGAAACTAATTCCCAAAGCAAAATCTCTCACCTCAATATCAGAGATGGAAACAGAACCCGAACTAGAGCCAAAGCCAAAGCCAAAGCCAGAGCTCGGATGATTCCACACGTTCATGCGTGGGGGGCGCGGTGCGAATTGCGGGCAATAAAAAGATATCACGATTTCAAGGTGGCGCATAAACAGAACTCGTCTCAGAAGTGCAAACTTTTCAGGATTTGACCCCCAATTAAATACTGTGAGAACTTAAATGAGTTTTTAAGGGTCGGGTCACCTTTTTTTATCCCTAATATCCTGTGGAATGGAGTGGAGTGGGAACACTTACCGACGAGGTCTCATCGCAGTGGAGCAGGGCGTAAAAGTCCTCGTTGGGACTACGCTTGTAGTTGATTATGGCATCGACGGCGCTCATTGCGTCAGGATCTTGCTTTCCAGGGATCGGATGGGATTCTCGCTCTCTCTCTTTGTTTCTGCGGGGTAGCGGATTCCGTTTATAGCGTTAATGGATCGTTATAGAGCAAAGTGGGAGACAGTGGAGAGTGGAGTTTTCGAATAGTTTGCTGATTTGAGCTGTACTGTATTTTTTTTACGGGCAAACGTTCAGCTCTCTTAGGATCAAAACAATAACATCCAGGTACAAATAAATGGTGACAATTAACGTAAAAAATAGGAAACTATTCAGGAGCTTTTCACGCATCAGGCAGGCAGTCTTTAAATGTTTTTAAGATCGATTGCAGGTATACAGAACTCTAGTTCTTATAACATAATGTAAAAACTATCGATGGTGGAATGAACGGTGCAAGTGACCTTCGAACAATTAGCAACTAAAAAAGGTTTTGTTTTATGCACAAACGAAATACAGAAATCGCTCTTCTGGCTTGAGTTCGGGTTTGGATTCGTTTTTGTTTGAGTTTGTTTTCGATTTCAGTTCCGGACTGAGATTGAGTTGAGATTGCCGCGCAGAGGCCAAGTTCACTTTCACTGTTTTTTTTGGTCCGCTCTCTTTTTTTCTGTTTTCTGTGTGTGTGTGTGTGTGTGTGCTTCAGTTCTCTAGCACTTTGTTAAAACCGCACTAAACAACAATAGCTATTGTTTGATTCTTGATTGTTTCTCCGCACTCAGAATCGCATCAACTAATCGGAAAACGTAAAACGTTAAACGGAATCGTCGATTGCACCAGAGCCAACTTATGCTGGAAGTTTCTCTCGCTGGCGCCCACACACTCTCCGTTTGCAAATCTCAACTCTCTCGCTCGCTCTCTTTCTCTCCAGCTCCAGCTCCCACTCTCCGTGCTCTGTGCTCTGTGTGTACGGTTTGGAGCTATGTATTTACTTTGGGGCCAGGCGAGCGCTCACGATGTTGCTGGTAACGCGTCAAAATTCGTTTTGTTTGGCGTTCCGTCGCGGCATACAATTCACTTTTGAAAAGGCAGAGCAAAGCATAGCAGAGCAGAGCAGCAGCTGTTAACAGCAACAGCAATGTTAAAGTTAGCAGCTAACATTCCTATGCCCCATATGTTGTTCAGATTCCAGTTCATTGAATTCCATCGTTTCCATTGACTGAACTCTGTTAAAGTGGCGAAGCTGAAGCCGAAGCCGAAGCGGAGAAACCGAAACGAGCCGACTGCACGCACTGGAACTGCAGTGAGAGTCGAGAGAAGTTCTGCAGCTGCGGTCTAACTAATTGCGTCGCAGCCTCTTACTACCAGAGATAGAGTGAGATAGAGAGAGCGAGAGGGGAAAGCTTCAAACAAGCTTTGGATTACCTGGAATAGGGCTTGGAACAACAGGTTAGTCGGGGAACTACAAAATTTCAGATTGTCTTGGGGCTGACTGTGACTCAACTTATCTCAGGGAAAAGGGGGAATAATAAAGAACTCTTAATGGAATAATATACCTACACAATACGTCATTTCATATGCATATACATATGTATGTATACATATAGATAAGTATATAATACCGGTTATCACACACCTGGGGGCAGTAGTACAAGTTTAGGCAGAGAGGTTTATTTAAATTGACCACCAAAAATAAGCTTTTGTAACAGAACCAAAAAGCTATTCTGCAAAGTTAACAGAGCCCAAAAGCTATTGTGCAAAGTAAACAGATCCGAAAAGCTATTTTAGTTAAAGCTTATGCCATAAAAATCTGCCATAAGAAAAGCACATTTTGCCCACTTGTTGCTCGAAAAGCAAACACGAAGAAGAGTTCATCCCTCCCGCAGCTGTCAAAGTTTTGCCGAATTCGTTAGATGGAAATTAATGCCCAAAAAAATAAAAGAAGCCCATCAATCTGCGGACAGCTGTCAGGCAAACTTTCCCCCAAATCAGCACCACACCACCCCGAAACCCCCACACCGAACCGCACTGAATAGAACTCTGCCGAACCGAACCGAACCAAACGAAAGGAGCCACATAGGATTCGTTTTCAAATTAAAAGAGCCATCGAAGTGTGAAGGAAAGTTTGCAGCAATCGGAAACGAAATTGAAAACTGTTGCATACTTTGGCTCGTCCACAAAACCAGACCGACCTCAACGGGCACCAGGCACCAGGCACCAGCCACCAGGCACCAGGAAAAGCCAGCGGACCACTAGTCCCAACTGCCAACTGCCAGCACCCACTGCCCATTTTGACCAGGCCGAAAAATGATTTCCGTTCATAAATCATCATAATGGCGAAACAGTTCCGGCCATATGTATGTCTGGTCAGAGCCAGGGCCAGAATCAAATGAAGACGAAACCGTTTGACCAACTAACGATTGCAGAGTGGTTGGTGGTAGTGGGTGGAGATTGTGGGGAAAGTGCGCCCGTGCGTTTGTCTGTCACGCACACAGACAGAGAAAACAGGAAAATATGATAGAGCTGGGTGCTTTGACTAGCAGATATCCTCTACTTCAGATTCGAGCACCACCAATTGGAAAGAATCATTTTGAACGTAGCTGTAATCTGATAAGGAAAAGATTATTTTTAGAGATATTATTTGTAGAGTATGCACACTAAAAATTATAGTTTTCGGATTTCATAGTTCGATGAGGTAGATAGATAATCCCGTGCTCTAGGGCTACAGGGTATACATATGTACATATGCCAGAGCGCTTGAGGCTCGGGCTGGCTGTGCGTGTGACGTCAACAAATGGCGCTGGTGCTGTTGCTGGTGCTGGTGCTGGGAAACGGCACGAGATGAAACGTTTTAATTAGACGAAAGAGCAAAGCAACTATTTATTTCCATTTCTGCTTCGGCTATTTACTGTCCACAGCCCGCAGCCAGTTGCTCCGGCTCCGAACCGGACACCAGAGCTCCACTCCCGACTTGGACTTGGATGTGGATGTCGATGTGGACTTGGGACAATGCCAAACCAGTTCGTTCCGCAAACTGCTGCGGAGCGAAGCCGGCAGCTGCTGATAAACCTTCTGGCCAAAAGCAATTGCATTCCCTTTTTGCCCCGCCACTCTCTGTCTCTCTCTTTGTTTTTCCGTCTGTTGGAGATGCGGCGAGAGCTGAGATTCCCTGTGGCACTGATAAGCGAGCATTTTCCGTAAAGCGAGAAGAGCTTCAAATAGCTCAAGAATTGTGGGTTAAATTGCTCATTCTCTCGGAGATTCCTTGCAACTGCAGATTTATGCATACCGTACCAGACTGTGTTCACCCCTCCACCCTACCTATAATCCCTCTCATTCCTGGGGTTTCGATTGCTGCACCCTCCTGAAAGTATGCAATGGAAAACCTCGCACGGTGTGAGCTTCCGTTTCCGTTTCAGCTCGGATTGCAGTGCCTGGGCTGGGCTGGGCTGCATTCTTAGCCATGTCATCTCTGTCGGGCATCTCCCACTCCCTCTCTCCCTCTCTCCCTCAGTCTCTCCGTATCTTGGCAGAATTTCTTCTGCTTTGCAGTTAAAGGGAAAATCGCAAGCCAAACAAATCTCGAGTGGCCCAGGATGTGTGTGGCAGAAGGAAATCTGAACTTTTGAATGGTCCATTCCTCCCACTCTACCTCTCACCGAACTCAATTAGGGCTGGGGGGATCGAGTTGGGGAAATTCTCGAGAAGTCGACAGAAATCGCTTTCGGTTTTCCGTTTTTGCATTCTGTCGATGCGAGGACGGGGCTGGCTCTGTGTCTCGGAGAAAATTGAGACAGAAGCGAAACTTTTCTCCATTTCCGAGAATTATCTTTGTGCGTTACACATGCCGCTCTTTCTCTCTCTCTCTCTGTCTGCCCCTCTTCCGTCTCTAGGTCATCCAGAGTCAACGACACTTGCCTCAAAGAGAGAGAGAGAGATGGAGAGATAGGTGGGGCTTGGCTGCCTTGTTGGCTTATAATAAAAAGTACTTCATTTACTTTGTGCGATTTACAACTGTGAAATAAACAGGCAAGAACCAAGGCCAAGGAGATGCGAGGGAGGCCAAAAGGAAGTGCGGTCACGCTCTGCACACCCCCACCCCCCAACCCACACCCCTTCCCCTTCCGGGTGACTCTTTTGTGGGGTTGTACACACACGGAGACTGCACCGGGCACGAGCGTATATGGTGGGGCTGTCAACGCTTTGTTTTATTACCCGTTCGCTTTCCTTTCAGCTCGTGGCCCTTGTGCTTTCCCCCTGTTTTTCCTATAATTTATTTATGCATGTATTTTTATTAAAGATTTCCATGGCGTCGTTGTCGTTGTCGTTGCCGCTGTCGTTCCTCTCTCGTTATCGTGGCCGTCGTCAGCCGCCAGTCCCCAGCCAGTTGTTGACAAAGAAATTACTTATTAATCATATTTGAGCGCTGATTCCACAACGCCAAAAGGATCAGGAGTGGATGTTGTGGTGGGGGCATCCCTCTACACATATGTATATGTATATATAAGGATGAGTGTTATCCTTTGGCTTTGTGGGATGTGTCACTCGATAGACACTACAGTAGGGAACTCTTGCCCCATTTCGTAGCCCATCGTAATTGCATTTGCTCATCAGACAGGGTACAGGGGACAGAGAGAGATACATCCACTGGTTGTATAGTATCTATATACAGCCATTTGTCTCGTTTCATGTCGCATTTCCCTTCTCGCTGCGTTTTGGGCGATGGATAGCTGAAAAGACATTTTCGAAAATTAATTTTAGAATATTTCGTCTTGCGTGTATTTCCCGCTTTGTTTACACAGTCTACCGTTGGGAGTGGGGGGGCGGGTATGGGGCGTGGGGGGGGCATCGGAACACTTGTCTTTCATATATCTTGCAGTCTCCCAAATGCGATACAGGAAGTCCGCACGATGCTGTCAAAATAGTATATCCGAGCAGTAGCAGCAGCAGCGGCAATTGAAAGCATTTGCTAATCAAAATCCAAATCAAAATCATATTCAAATGGAAATCAAACAAAAGGCGCAGGCAGTCTGGCACTTGAGATGGGAATGAAGATGGCCGACTGACAGATGCCCTGCCAGTAGCCTTGGGGCACCCTGTATGGTGCATGGATGATATCCACTGGCTTCTCAGCTGTCGAACGCCGGCAACTGGCAGGCAAAATGCACGGCGATGCATCTATCGTGGGGCAGAAGCCCAATTTCGAGTATCAGTTTTTAGAGGGTGTTCGGAGGGTATATGAAATGAAGAGGAGACATGTGTGACAGGGTATTTGTTAAGGATGAAATCTATATGGGGGATCTGTTGCATCTCTCTGCACACAACCATTTTTATAGATCAAATACATACATATATACTCCATAGAAGTCCATAAAAATATGATATTCATAATTAATGAGATTTACTTTGATAGCTAATGGGATAACTCCTTTATCTCCTTCTCTTACAGGAATAGGTATCCCAAAGTCCACCCAAAGATGGTCCATCTTTTCCACTCTGTCGCTCTCTCTCTCTCTCTCTTCCCTCTCTCTCTGTCTCTCTGCCTATTGTTTAACGGCCTGCTCTGGGAACAGGCCACCAAAATAGCTCCACGCACATGGGACTGACTCCCTGTGTGGCTGGGGTGGGGCAGGGGGATGCAGAGGGTGGTGGCTTCAAATTTGACGCGCCTCAGACGTCAGGCGGCAGCCGCACTAATTGCAGTCGCCAGGGCAGCGAAACAGCAGCAGCAAGCGCCTGGCTAACGGGAAAATTGCAACAGGCGGACAATTAGCGGGACGGACCTCTCATTCTCTTTTGTTTTGGCCCACAGGCAGCAGCAGGCACACACAAAAAAAAATGTAAGACGAAGATCAACATTCAAAAATGAGAAATACTCGTACGTCAGCAGAAGGAGAAGCAGCATCGGCAGAGGCAGAGCCGTGCGGCAGAGCAGTGCGGCAGAGCTGTGCGGCAGAGGCGGCGGCATCCGTGAGAGTGGAGAATGGAGAGTGGCAGGCGTGGGGCGTGAGAGAAACATATCTCCTCTGGCCGCTGGGCTATTTCTAGCCTGTTCCCCCACATCCTCTCTTGCACAAATTTTCCATTCTGTTCAACGACTATATGCTGCTGGCCAAGGTATATTTTTAGTAGGGTGCAGAAACCCCAGAGAGAGCTCTTCCCCGACCATCGAGACAGAGAGAGTGGAGAAAGTGTCAAGTGAATGACCCCACCCTTCTGCAAAGACACCTTGCTGTTGGGGCTGCTGCTGCTGCTGGGGCTGCTCCTCTCCGGCGTCGGTTCCGGTGGCCTCTGGCAGAAGATTTAGAAACATAGGCAGAGAAAAAAGCAGAAGCAGAATCCAAAGCAAAAGCAGAGCAGCAGCAAAGCAAAGCAGCAGCAAAGCAAAGCAAAGGCAGCAGCAGCGGACTCGTGATCGTGTAATTTGCCTCGTGTGCGTTGCCGTTGCCCCAAGCGCTGTGTTCGTCGATTATTCTGAATCCGAATCCGAATCTGAATCGTAATCGTAATCGTTGTTTGCGAAACAAACTGAAATTATGCGTTTTTGATTGTAATTTCAATTTGTTTCGCTTTTCATTCATTCACTTTTTTCGTGTGCGTACCCGACTTTGTTCCGTTGTTCCGTTGTTCCCTTGTTGCGTTATCTCTTTCTCTCTCTCTCTCTCGCTCGCTCGCTTTGTCTCACTGTCTCCGTTGTTCTCGTCGCCACCGAATCCGAGCGGTCGCTCTCACAAATGCAGTGAACACCGCCCCGAGAGGAAGCACCGAATGCACTATATCCCCGAGACCAGATCCCATCGTAAACCGTAAACCGTTAGCCGTTAACCGTTACTCGTTAAGCCCCACAAGAGTATATCGTGATCGCGCAGTGATCGTGAAGTGAGGAACGGCGCTGCCCCCCGCCCACACTTGTTTATATAATAATCAGCGGCTGCCAAGAGCCAAAAGTCAAATACCGAAAAAATATATTCATTTCTGGCCGATCCGATTCTTTTCAGGCAACGAAAACGAAAAACAAAACGAGAAATATCTCTTGTTGTTGTGTGTGTCTGTGTAATTGTTGTGCCAGTACCAGTACCAGTGAGTGCCAGTGCGTGTCAGTGGATCGATCCAGAGAGGAGAGCGAACCAAGTGAAAGTGCTCCAAAAAGAAACCGCAATAAAAACGAATCAAATACCAAGTAAAACCAAGAAAATCCACACAAATCCTGTCTAATCATGTCGGACATTGAGGATGTCTTTGGTGGCTCCGCCGAGGAGACCAAGCCCGAGCCGGATACGGAAACCAACGCCAATGCCGATGCCGAAAGCAAGAGCAGCGTCGTCACCGAACGGACCGAGGAGGTCATTCCCGGAGAGACCGAGAAAATGGTCACCGAGACCATCGACGAGGATGGAGACGTTGTCGAGGAGACAACTGAAGTCACCCGCAAGACGGTCAAGAGAACCATGAAAATCACTGAGGTGAGTACTCCCCCCAGACTTATACATGGATTAATAATTTATATCGATGAAACCCATAAAGATTGGAATTAATCTATAATGGATTATGGCATTAAATATATGTATAAAATATATCACAGTCCATTTGCTCACACGAAACCCATATAAATCGATTCATAGCTGAAACGATTCTCGCAAAGTTTTTGTATTCCCTTGAAGCGTTTAGCTTATGAAACGAAACCCAATAAATCATATTTCAGATGTAGGGATCTCCTCATCAGTTTCCTCGCTGCCCCCTTCTCCTTTGTGATCTCTGGGCGCATTGCTTGTGAAATTGGCCAAAAACTGGCGAACTCTGGCTATATTATTTATTCAAAATGCCATTTCTCTATGTGCGTCTTAACAAATTGTTTATACGGTCCCACAAATATTATAAATCTTCCCCTACATTATACGTACATGTGCACACACATACGAACTTAGTCGAGATCTATGGCTATATATTCACGATATGCGGGGATGTATATATCGCTATGGTTCGGCCACACTTTCTATAGGCGACGCCACGTCGAATCGAAGAAGAAAAGCAGAAGGAAAACAAATTTTGCAGCTGTTTGATTTCGGCGCAAATTATCACAAAAGATTTTGAATTTTTTGAGAGGCCGCGGATCAAAAAACGGTCCCGCGTCCGAATGAAAAAAACGAAAATTTAATTATTGTTAAGCAGAAATCACTTAAATACTCGATGCCATGCCGCATGAGATGCCAAGAATCCATCCATCCTCCTCCTCCTCCTCCTGCTCCTCCCCTTTCCGGGGGAGAACAAAATCCGAGCCGAAGAAATGGTAACAAAAATTAAATGCAATAAATTCTGTGCCGCCAACAAAAGTAAAGAAAAATAAAAAACGAACATAAAAAAGCATAAAAAATAAAAATGCAACAAAAAACAGAAAATAAATATTGAGGTTTTTGTGTCTTGTGGTCTGGCGCGTACTCAAGGAGTACGTACGGCGGGGTGTCTAGTGCCCCACGGGGCACAGGGGCACAGTGGCACGGTGGCACGGGGGTTGCTGAGTGCGCCGCTTGTGCAGCAATTAATTGCCACAAATCGTTGCACAAAATTACAAATTGCATTTCCGGCTTGGCGCGGCAGCCACGCATGCAACATGCCCCCATGTCTCTCTCTCTCCGTCTCTCCCAGATCCACCCCCGGGAATCTTCGATTTCTCTGCCTCTCCTCTGTTTCTCTGTTTTACGACTGTCTGCCACAGTCTCCCTCTCCGCTCCCCTCCCCAGCTCCTTCTCTGCAACCAAATTTCCCCGAGCTTTATGGCAGCCAAATTAAATTTGCATTGCAATTGGCTTTTGGGGTCGGTTCGGCCTTTCTTTTTTTTTTGTGACGCCGCCGCTGCCGCCGCCGCTGGCTTTTATGTGCCCGAAATGGAAATGGAAATGGGAATGAAAACGCATGAGCTTCTCTGTAAGCCAGAGAGAGTCCTGTGGATAAGGATATGCGAGGATTGTCATTACACTGAACGAAAAGGGAAGGGAATAACAGTGGAAGAACAAAAGAAAACTAAACAGAACTCTGCTTGCCATCATCCCTCGATCTGTTTTCTTGGACAAGACAACTCCTCATCGTTAGATCTATCCCTAAGGATCAAATTTTCTCCCAGTGCATACACACATACATATGTATGTATGTGTGGGAGTGTCCACATGTGTCGTCGGGTCTTGCGCCTCGTCTGGCCCCGGGCGGAGCAGCTTATGGAACTAATTGCGTTGCCGCCTGTCAGGATCCGTCCTGACTTTGCAACGCGAGGCAGAGCTGGCAGAGCTCATGAACTGCTGAACTTCTGCCACTCGCTCTCCCCCATTTTCCACCCGTTTTCTCCGGCTTCTTTGCAACTTTTGCTAATGAGTCACGTAGCATTTTTGTCATTTTTATGCGCTTAACAGGTCAAAGTTCCGGCCGCAAGGCTACGTGCCTAGCAGCCAGAGTTCAAATTGCAGATGCAAAATTAGTTAAATAAAGTCGGAACTCAGCCCGTGGGCGGCTCCGACTCCGACTCTGGCTCTGGCTCTCCCTTCTCCCCCACCTCCAGGAAAACTGTCATAAATTTCACAGTTGATTTAACTGTTGTTTCGTTATCCGTTGTGCGCTGGCTGCTGGCTGCTGGCTGTTGGCTGTTTGCTGATTTCATTTCCCATTTCCCAATGTATTTAGGCAAATCTTTGCTCGGACTCCGAATCTTGGCTCTCGGGTCAAATGGGGCATGCTAATTTGTGCAACAAGCCGTAAACCGACACATAACCAGGCTACAGCACACAGATTCCTCCACACACACACATACATATTTATGTAATGGCATTTCCTGGACAGACATTGTCCCTCTGCTGTGGCATCCTGTCCCTGTCCCTGTGCCGGTCAGGACTCTGTTGATTAGACATCATAATATTGAGCAGAGATTAATTGGAAATTCCGCATGGAATGACAGCGCCGCTCCGCTATCCGGCTAGTGCGGATGTGCTGGCGGATATATGTATTCGATTGGGGTGATACAGGGAGCACACAGAGAGGAAGATGGGGAGCACACTCTTTCCAATCGATTAGCTAGGCCTCGTATCGGATGAGACCGCAACTATTTCCATGACGATATTCCATTGCGATATTAATTCATTTGAAATTCGCCAGCGCTTTCCACAGAACTGCGGATAGCCGCAGTCCTAATCAGGATCCACTATTTCCCTCTCTCTCTCCCATATCTGCCCCACGGCGTGCCCTTGCAACGCCGCGGCTGACAGATGTCAGCGATGGCGCCTCTTGAAGTCAGCAAATATCTGGCACAAACAAATATCCATTGAATGGCGTATATACTCGTAGTACTGGTTGGTACTGGTACTGCTTGTATTTTCATACCCTTCCAGAGGGTATTTGTAGTTTAAATTTGAATATGGAATCGCCTATGAAATACTGGATCTGTTAGGGTACTCTTTTATTCGTATTTGTGGGCGTTGCTTTGAGGGCGACACAGATCGAGAGATGACAATTCAATGTCAGGCATTTGTCGCGACCTTTGACGCTCGCTTAGCTTCCATTCACTTGTTGCAGCTCTCAAGGCGAACGGCCCCTCCCCCCCTCTTGACCCTATTTGTCTACCCCGCCCCTTTCGGGTGATTATTCATCAAATATTTTGACTCATTTCGAGTACATTTGGTCAGATATTTATGCGCTTCGCTTTCATTCTCGTTCTTGTTCTCGTTTGTGGCTCTCTGTGTTTTATTTATTTGGTGCCTTTGGCTGTTCAAACAATTTATAATTTTAATGCACACACACTCCCCAGACCTCAGAGCCCAGACCCCAGCACCCCAGCACCCACGCCCCCCTGTTGACTGAATACAATCGAAATATGTTTATATAATTGAAAGGCAAACGTTTTTGCGTGAAAACATACGAGTAGCAGGCCCCTCCCCGCACCCCAAAAACATATATCATATATAGTACATACACATATGTACATGGAATATAGTATGCTAGAACCGATCCCACATGCATATGTTTTTTGTAGATAAATGCTGTGGGGCATACATATGTATGTATGTATATAAATAAGTCTGCCAAACTGTGTGCGGCGCACGGGGCGTATGATGAACGTGCCATTTATTCCACTGAGCGATTTGTAGCTCCCCTTTTGCGCCTCGCCCCGCCCCGCCCCCCTTTGACTCCTCTGGCATAGGGGCACAGGAAAATGACGCTTTATGACTGGCATATATTTCATGTAATTTTCAAACACTTTTCCTTATTTATTTATCCAGATCTCATCCGAAATCACTCTCTGCCGCCGCCTACTTTGACCTGCCGCAACGGAAATTTGCCCTTTGCTCAGATTCCCCTCCACTTCCACTGCCACCTCCTCCGCTCCTCCCCATCCGATTTCCCCCCCGAGTTCTGCGAGCGTTACAAACAAATAATTTCCTTCTTGAATCGGGAGCGAGTGTCGGGGCGGATATTCTATTCTATTGAGAATTTATTTCAATTACATTTGTGCGGGCCGTCCCGGGCCGTGCCGCAAAAATCTCAACAGATAAAATTCAATTTACAAAATGTTTTGCGTAGTTTTGCACCACCCTAAAGGGGCGGGGGGAGCGGGCCCCCAAGGGGGTGCCACAACGAAACAACTAAAATAACAATGTTGTCTGTTTGGCAAATCAATGAGGAAATTCGCAGATTTTCACGAGCTCTCTTTGAACAGGGCAGGGCGGACCGAAGACCGCCCGCTCGACATCGTTCTCCGCCCTTGAAAGGAGGTTCCAGAAGGGGTCCTCTCTGTCCCCTCTGCAAATGCAAATTGAATTCGTGGCCAAGGAGGCCTTTCAAGGGCGGAGGCCGATGCCATTGCCTCGCTCGCAATTAGGTGAAAATTCCATAGACCGCTTAAAAGGATCAACCTGGAAGTTCCGTTCCGTAAATAGTTGCCCCAGGCAATTGGCATTTCCTTTCAATGGAAATTAAGATGGCAGCCCCATCCTCCAGCTACTCCAGCACCTCCACCACCACCTCAAGGATGCTCTCCTTTTGGGCCGCAATTTGCAAATTAGTTTTAGGCTGAACAAACGGAGCGAGGCGGCTAAGCATTGGCCCAACATTTGCCTAGCCCCATTTAACAGCAACTCAACAAATAAATTCTGAACAACAGAACAACGGACAACACTGACATCTGCTTGTTTACACTGAATCATCACTGCCCCGGCCAGTCTGTTGCATCCACATCCACATCTAAATAAATAATATCCATAAATTTGCATTTCGATTTCGTTGCAGTCCCCACAAGGACAGGGGCGTTGACGCCAAATCCGGTTCATAATTCCATTGCAATTTGGCCATGCTCCCATTGGAAGCTCTGTCTATCCCTCGTCCTTTACAACAATAGTCTCTCATCCTATAGTTACTTTATAATAAAAGGTTTAGGTGTCTGTAAGCAAATCCCTGAGACAAAGAATGAGCTCACATCAAAGTAGAGATTTCGTAGTATGGTTTAGATACAAAACTACAGATCTACAGATCATTCTTTAACAAACTAATTTGTATGGGATGTAGCGGCAATTGTCATTCAATATCCCCATTGCTTTTCCAGCAATCAGTTCTAATATTAAGTAGCCCCCACTTGTCCGTACAATTTATTCAATTATCGTATTTCAGTATTTCTGCATTCTGTATTTTTCGCGTTGCAAATTAACGAAATGTAATAATTGCAGTCTGCTGGCTGCAATTTGCATTTAATTTGCTCATTAATATTCGAATTAAACGAGCTGTAAGCGAGGGTGCCTGGACGGGTTCTTGGTGCGTGAATGCCTGCAAAAAGAATGCCTCCCACGTGGCATTGAGCTCGAGTTGGCAGACCACTTGACAATGGCCGCCATGGGGCCCATTTCCGCTTTCCGACGATGGTATGCAAAATGCGCTTCGCACTTGCAGAAATGCCAGGAATTTGTCAACGCCCAGAAATCGAAAGTTGCGATATACAGATATATATAGATAGATAATATATTTTATTGTATTGTATTGTATGGTATTGTAGAGCAGAGAACAACACACCAGACCCTCGACGTCAATTGGCACTTTGATTGCATTTCGATGCAGTTTCCGATTTGATTTCAGTTGCATCGCAAAACCCCGAAACAAAGGAACGCCAAACGGTCGAAATATCCCCCAAAAAATACTCTTAAATCCCAAACCGAAACTATTGATTTATTGCTGGAATGGCATATCCATCTCCCATTCAGTCGGAAAATAAATAGATTAGTTTTTGGCCCTATCTCTCTCTCTCTCTCCTGCGTAGTTTGTGACGCGCGATCTCCGTGTGCGTGTGTGTGTGCTCTGTGCGCTGTGTGCTGTGTGTGTGTGCGTGTGTGATCCAACAAAATATTGTAAAATTCTCAAAGGAAAACTACGAAAATTGCAATTGAAATTGTGCGCAATACGAATATTGCCCCGCAATCATTCAAGCTAATTTCTCTTCAATTTTGCCAAAAGCGGATTAGACCTGCACGACTCGCCCCACCACCCACCACCACCACCACCCCGCAGGAAGCCAAACGGTCGCCATGGCAATCCTAAAAGATTTGGTAAGTCGCCCGTTGCCCATCGCCAGGGGGCCGTATTCAGGGCCGAATTCAGGGGTGGTCTTCTCATGGCCCATCAATCTCATGCATCGACTGACATTTGAATAGATGTAATATGAACTCGGCCAGCCGAAGGCTTTGATGCCCTTCCACATGGAGTTGGTTATTCTTGACTTTTTTCATTGCAAAAATACTCGCATATCGTGTTATTTCTGTAGCAGGGTATTCAGATTTCCAGCGCCACCTATCCCGATCCCCTGGTCTGTTCCCCTTCCCTGTTCTATCATCTTTTCGGTCTTCAATCATTCTCTCAATTTTCGCTCTTCCTCTTTAACTCTCTGGCAAATTAAAACTGTTCTTCGGCGATAGAGGGGAGAGGAGAGGCCGACGGGGGAAGCATGCAACCCTATCGACTTAGCAGAACAATGCTCTCCGGCAATTTCCCCCTTCGAAAACAAAATTTCCCAAACTTGAAACTTTTCCCTGGCCTTCTTTCGGCTTTTCTTGTTGCTTTTCTTGCTGTGTGTTTTCCTGCGCTTGCCACTTGGGTGTGAAAATCACTTGTCAATCTTTTATGTAAAGAAGTCGCCAGCAACGTCGTCGTAGCTGATGTTGTCACCTGCTGCTCTGCCCCCCCTCTCTCTATCTGCTCTGCTCTGCTTGGCTCGTAAAATTTTGTCGTCTGCTTCCGTTTTCTTTAGCTCTTAATTGTGTCTGCCGTGCAGGTGCGTGCGTGCGTTGTGTTGTTGCCTTTGTTGTGGTTCAAGGTGAGCAGCCGACATCGACAGCGACAGCGACAGCGACGCTTCGACGCATCTTTCAATCAGATATCCTCTCTAGCCCTCGAGCTCTCTAGCCCACCCCCTCCCCCCCTCATCGGCAAAGCAACCCGTTCAGTTTGTTCGAACTTTTTGCCACTGCCAAGGACTCTTGCTGCCACTACTTGCCTCTCCCCCCACACAATGCTTCTAATACCTCTTTCCACTCCCTTCTTCTTCCGCCGCCTTTCGACTGTTTATTTTGGCTGCGGGTTATTTTCTGCCTTCGTATTTTTCACTTAATAAAATTGTTTTCATTCGTTGCGCTTGCCTCTGCCCAAGGGGCAATTTATCTAAGGTGTGGAAGTCTCTTACGAAAAACACACTCTGCTAAGTGTTGATCTTCTCGTTCTAATGCAGAGATATCTTTTTACATACATATATGTATTATATAAAAATGCTTTGGGGCTTGCTCCTAGTTTGCGGTAAGGCTGGGATTTCAGGGATGGCTCGCCCGAAAAGCCAATTTCCATAGGCACCTCCAAAAGGCAGGAGTGCCGCACCTTACACAGATATACCATGCCCTGGTCGCAGATGCTCCGGCTCTTACTCTTCCCTTTTTCTGATGCTTCTTCTTGCTGCCTTTTCAATATGTTTAAAAATAAACGTTGACTGCCAGCTCTCTCCCCACTCGCTCGCTCGCCTAATCTCCTGCTTGTCCGCGCTCTCTCCTGCCATGCCAGCCTCTGCTCTCCTCCCACAACATTCTGCTTTATTATGCTGTGCCGCTGCTATCGACACACTTTTTTATCTGCTCTGGCCATTGTGCTTGCTGCTCCTGTTATTGCTTATCCACCTCCTTCTCTCCTTCTCCTGTTTCCGCCTCTCTCCTCCTGTTATTGCTGTTTCGTGCATTGTTGTTGGTTTATTAGCAATCTTGCTAAGCAGTTTGTGGTCGCCTCTCACCCGTTCCCCCCCCACTTACTGAGTGAGTGGTGTCGCTTAAGCAGTCGACTGTCCTTCATCCTTCAATTTGCTGATGAGAGCAAGCAGTGGCCTGGCAAATATTTGTTTCTTGCTCTGCACTTTTCTCGCAATAGATTGTCTCTCCTTAATTGCTCACTCTACCACTTCCTTCCCATTCTTCTTCTGGCCCTTGGTTTGCAAATCACCTGTAAACGATTGCACTCACTATCCCACTCAATTACTCTCTTTTCTCTCTGGCTCTTAATTATTTTTGAGCGATTGAGTCGTTGAGGTGTTAATTTGACGACTGTCGAAGGGCGTTAGCGAGGTGTCCGGTCTGGCCGGAGGACAGCGACAGCATGCATTAGATTGATGAAATGCAGCAGCAGCGACTGCCGCAAAAGCAGAGGCAATAGCAGCAGCAGCAGCAGCGGTGGTCAGCAAAGCACCCTGCGGGCATTAGCCGTGCAATCCTCTCGCCCACACACAGAATTGTACAGTAATAGACCTGCTCCTGCCACCCACTAACACACTAACACCCATTCAAAGCTGCAGCTGTCATGCATAGCCATGCTCTCCTCTCCCTCTCTCTCATATTCCTTTCCTTTTTCTCTGTCTCTTTCTGATTCGAACATTTTGAAAAATCATTTCCCAGCGCCATTTCCCCATTGTCTTCGGCTTTGGTTTGCAGCGTGTTCGCGCAATCAATCAAAATGTGGACCAGGCCAAAAGACAAGGAATAGGGGAAGAAGGTTGTATGAGGCAAGGTGAGGGGTGCTAGTGGCAGAGGAGAAGAACAAACTTTCTAAGAAACCCATACAAAACTCAGATGCTCTTAAATACATATTTATGTACATATATTTAAACTTTCAATAGTCTCTTGAGCGCCATCTTACAAATAAATATTCCTATACAACAATATTATATGTATATTGGACTATACATCTTCTGGCAGTGCATCCACCGTGCCTTCTTGCCTTAGAGGCAGTCCTTACTTCTTGATTCTGGCTTTGACTTTGACTCCGACTCTACGACTAGAACAAATATTGAAAAGTCAGCGAATGGTGTGGATTTGCATGGGAGTGAATCGTGGGAAGGGAGGAAGCAGCAACAAGCGGGGGGAAAGCAGACACAGATGTTGTACACCAACACATGCATAATCTATAGCGTCAGCGACAGACAGACAGACTGGCAGAGCGACAAACGGACAATCGGACATACGGGCCGGGTCCGGGTCCGGGCTGGGCTGGGCTAACAGCTGAAAATGCTCGCAATCTATCACAACATTCGGAATATGTTCCAAAAGATTTTCAATTTATTTTCACTAAAAACGATTCTCTCGATGTTTGTGTGTGTTTCCTCCGCCTCCGGCACCAGACACACCAGCCCACCCCCTCCCGCCTGCCCCTACCCCTACCCCACGCCAGTGCAGTCTATGAGGACTGTTGCTGTTGGAATTGTCGGAAAATGTTGGTTTTGCAATGAAATGTGTTTTTTGGCCAGAAAAAGAACAGACAGAAATCAATGAAACGAAACGAAATGAAACCAAATGAAATGTTCGACCAACTGCAGTTCCAACAGCAGTTGATCTGCTCGCCACATGCGCCTCTGTAATTAGTTCGCTGCTACAAAGGGAGGGGATGGCCAGAGGCATGAGGCACGGGGCAAATGACAGACTGATCCCGGAAGTGGGCGACGACATTTAAGCGGATCGACTCGAGTCGCGTCGCGTCGTCTCGGTTCGAGCAACTGCATTTGAATTGCTAAATCTGTTCGCCGGCTATTCTCGGAGAGTTACTCCCGGGGGATCGACGGGGATTCTGGGACCGTTCAGTTCTACAGTGCGTATGATTGATATGCGACCCGCTGTTCGGGGACTATTAGCCCAGACACAGAAGTGCATATAGCACATACATAAAACTGTCACGCGTAACCCATGCTCATAAATCACCTGCCCATTAGCAGGTTCCCACCAAAACTGGGAAAACATGAATTTACACGGGAAAATAAAGTCTCCAACAACAAATAAAACACTCGAACAGATCGTTAAATGCAAATGGAGAAAACAAAAATAAAAGGAATATTATTGGTGGCCGACACAGAAAAACTCTCTGCTGCCGCCATCTTCAATAGACCGTTTTTCAACACTAACAAATTGGCATTATCGCAACACTTGATAGAACCAGTAATGCCATTTTCAGGCTGTTTCTAACATTCTTAAGCTTTTGCGCAATTTTAAAAAATAATTCAAAATCGCTGTAATTTTGCTTCCGGGCCGGTTTCAATATAAAATGTTCAATCAATTTTGCTTTCGTAACGCCTAGGAGAGATTTATCCATCGATCAGAACCTTACCTCCAAATCATGCAATACATATCACATCCTTTCCGTATTTTGAATGCAAACGCAAGGACCTATCCACAGATCACAGTAGAGTAATGATCGGCAATATGAAGCAGTTTTCCTTCGTTTCACCCAATGCGATATACAATATATATAGGTTGCAGGATCCTCCAGGAACACTACGCAGCCGAGCTATTTTGTGAAAGAAACACCATTTCTTCCAAGAGCGGTAATCGCTCGCTGGGAGTATTTATTGATGATTGATCTATTATTCTTTTGGTGACGTAAAGATGGCGTATTTTCCCAAGATTGTTTGGAATTTGTTTCCTTCTATTCCCCAAATTTTATAAGGTAATTCAAATAGTTCCACACTCCAGGAGATGGGTTCTATTATTTTGATCTCTTATCCAAATGAATTGGATTGTCAATTGCTTTTTCTTCAGCGGTGGCCATTGCTGTCGGCGCAGATTCCAGGCCATCCGACCGACAGGCGCTGCGGCATGACTTTCGGAGCACAAGGGGTAAAAATGACGTGGGGTGGGTCTATAATTGACGTATTCGCGCTATCGGAACGTGAAGATCCCAGAGACTTGACACATTGACAGTCTGAAAAATCCCTGAACTTGTTTTGTTTGGTGGTACCCCTCCGATCTTCTGGCACCACCGCTCTGCCTGGCCCAGCCTCATCAAGCACCCATCAACACACTTTGACAATAACAAAATCTATAAATATTTCTTGTATCGCTGGGATCTCTTGAGTTTTTTTCTATATGTTGTATGTATGTTTGGGGCGGGCGACCCCAGACGAGGCGAAATTCTTTAGCAACATTTTCTTCTAAGCATTTCTCTCTCTCGCTCTCTCTTTCTACGTCTACCCCTCTCTTGTTTGATTATTTAAATTATAACCTACATAATTTTAATGGTCGGGAAAGAAACATATAGAAAATTAAATAATATTTATGATCCGTAGACAGGCACATGGTCAGACATTCCTTTGTGGTTGATGTGATGAAGAGGGGTACCAGAGATGGTACAATGGCAAAGACAATATATGTTAATATGTAAATAATGGTAAGATGAGTAACGACCATGCATTTCAATTGTAATATGCAGCGAGGTTTTTGGAAGCGAAGAAATACTATACATGATGTATTTTTACTCATGCATTGCATGTATATCCGTTCATATAAAGGATATAACATATAAGGGATTTAGAAAAAAATTATTTTTTTTATATTGTGGGCAATCGAATTCAAGAAATATCATAGTCCGTAAGGATTTCTAAAGTAATGGGTATATTTCGACAACGCGGTCATAAAATCACATACATATATAGAAAGATAGAGCGGCTGGGCTTTGAGTTCCTTTTCAAACAAACTTCAAGAGAGCCTGCTTTGATGAAATTGGTGCAAAAAATCTTACTCATCTTACTATTTACATATATAATAATTACATACATATACATATTGTCTTTGGTACGCGTTTCTGTTGCGTTCTGTAACCATATTTCGCATTCGATTCTCCTCCGAGAAAGAGAGACACCGATATATTTCTTTCCAAGTAAAAGCGAACAAGAACGGACATGATTTACCTTGAAAGCAGCCACTTTTACACTCTCGCTTTACTCACCTTTCGCTCTTACTCTTCGGAGAGCGATGAAGAGAGAGAGAGCGAGAGAGGCACATTTGGAGCAGCAGGTGTGTGCGTCCAAGGTGTATTTATAAAAGGTGAGAGTCAAAGAGCGTGCGATAGCTGCGCCGCTCTCAGACGCACCTGCCTTGTCTGTGTGTGAGTGCACCTGTGTTGGAGTGTGCGAAAACACCTTCAGCGCGACAATGTCAATGATCATTTCTGACATGGCCTGTGGGGCACGGCGTGGGCGTGGGCGGCGTGCTGCCAAGAAAATAGAAACTCACCTCAGTGCAGAGCAGTTCTACTCAGGCTATACAGTTTGCGACGTGCAGGTGAAATTAGCTGCCCCTTCCACATTTCCACCTTTTCCACTTTCGATCTTACCTTTGCGCCCCTTTAATGTGACTCATTTGCAGGCGAAGAGGGGTTAAAGACCTCTTAGGAGACCTTGCCCCAACCTCTTGGCCATTGGCTTTTTTTCGCTCACTTCCTCATAGCCCTCCGGCTATCAGCTATTCCATTTATCAATCAATATCTCTCCAACTGTACTGTGAAACTTTCCTCATTTCAGGCCCGAAGAGGTGAAAGCCCTCGCACGGAACCTTCACCCCATCATGGCTCACACCTTCTCCCCCGCACCCCCCTTTGATTCGTGCTCCCCCTATTTGTTTGTAAAACATCAATGGAAACAGAAAAGAAAATGCCAGATACCATACTCTTTCAGCACTGTCTCTGTCTGTCCTGTATCCAGCCTCCGGCCTGCAGCCACCGCCGCTGTTTGCCATTTATCTAGCCTGATTTTTCCCGTTTTTTCGAGCTTTGTTTTCTATGTTTTTTTTCACGCTTTTCCTGTCCCATTTTCCCGCCTGCATTTGCATCTGCGATTCATGCATCAACATGCATTGAAATTCGAATTCAGTTTTCAGCTCCAGAATCCAATTGGAAATTCGTAAAACTTTCCATGCAGCTGCAACTGCAGATTGATTCAGTTTATATTATTTATCCAATACGTACATACATATATATCTTCTATATAGCATGTGTTTTGGTTGGAGTGGGTTGGCTATAAATAATATTTTTATTTTCTCGCTTTTTTGGGTTGGAAATATCCGAGAGGGCGTTTATTTTTAGCCACCACTGTGTGTCTACAAATCGTTTGTTGTTGTTTATTTGTATGCCCCTACCCCGCTCCAGCTGGAGCAATATTCACGAGAGGCGCACGAGGGGGAGCGTGGAGCGGGGGGAGGGCGGCAGGGCGGCAGGCTGCACAACTTTGTTGCTGTCTGAAAAGAAAGAAAAACTTTCTGAGGCCCCAGGAACAATTAATTACACGGCCAAAATGACAGCTGGGGATTCGGCGGGATACGTTTAAGGGATAAACCTCGGATCCCTCCAGTACACCCCCACCCTCAGCCATCCTTCCACCCCCTGCTAACCCTAAAACTGTAATCAATGCAATTTAAATGAAATTTTTATCTAATTAAAAGCAAACAACTCATTAGAAAAGATTGAGTCCCCAGAGCCCTTCGCCAGCGCCTTTTGCCTTTTTGCCGTAGGACATTAGACCACTCCTCCCTGTTGGAAACGGAACCCTACCTTGGAGAGCAGGAAAATTGAGGAAGCTCTGCAACGCAATTTGTCAGACGCAGATTGGCCATAACCGATGGAAGAGCCGACTAAATATGGCTAAAAATACTCACCTAAGAACGCAAAAAGCACGCGACAAGGCTAATTGAATCGGTGCTGGCGGAGGTGCCACAGAGGGGTAGATAACTGATTAACACTTTGTGGCAGGCAGATATCGAACAAAAGGTGAGCCGAGAGCCAACAGGCAACAGGCAAGCGGACAAAGGCCCACAAAGAGCGGCATGCGAACAACGAACAACGAACAGCAGATCGGAATGGGCAGCGATCTAGAACCAGGAATCGAATTGGGGAATGGGTTGGGATGGGATCCTCTTCTGGATTCAGTTGGAACCCAGGCGCCGTCAGCGGTACATCGGGGATCGTTGTGATCGAATCGAAAATCGAGTCAAATTCAGAATCGAAATCTACTTTTTGAGCGTAAATATTCAACTAGTTCCGCTGTAATTCAGTGCTGAGATGTTCCTTAGAAACGATTCCTATAAAAGCAATTCAGGATTCATAAATAAAAGTGCTTAAATAAGTTCCAAATGTGCCAAAATATTTGAATATTAGCAGCATAAACTTAAATTGCAATTCGCAGACTACGAATATTTTGTACATTCCGTTTTGTCGTCGCTCATAATTTTTAATTGATCAATAGATAAAACTCAAACTCAATTCGAAATCACACTGAAACCTGCAATATTTTGAAACCCACGAGACAGCGCATTCTAAATCGAATTTTGAGTGCGAATATTTTCACAATTTTGGATACTTATAGTATTATTCGTAATTTGTTTTTCGTGTTCTCGTGACAAAGACGAAAAATCGCCAAAAAAAAAACCTGCATATGTTCACCTGTTTTAGCAAGTTCGCTGAAAGCAGAGAGAGAGAGAGAAGAAAAAACATAAAGAGAGAGACATAGAGAGAGGGAAAAAGTGAATACAAACTGCCACATTACGCATACGACTCGTTGCGAAGTGAAATACTAGGTGAAGAAAATATGATAAAAAGTGGAAAGAAATGCCAACAGAAACGCAGAACACACACATTTGTGCTGTGAAAAGTGTATAATTTAACACACAGACACATAAAGAGTGGCATATATCGCGGATATATATGTGCACGATATATACGTATGTATGTTCATTTCATTTGGAAGATGATGAGCGAATTTCAGCATTTGAGAATTTCTGCCACACTTAAGTGTTGATTGTGTGCGTCGCTCTATTGGCAGAGGCCTCCGCCGCCTCTCACTCAGTGGCATGCCACCCCCTGCCACCCCAGCCTTGGCTTTTCCGAGCATTTCCTCGAGCAGCCTCGAGGCGGCCAACGAATTTCGGGGGAACTCAGTTCGTTGCGAGCGCGGACGCGTCTGTGGCTGTGACTCTGAGACTGAGGCTGACTGTCCGACAAATGTGGGTCCAGGTCCATCGCCACGAAATTTGCATGCGAATCAGAGTCCATCCCATCCAGTCCAGTCTTTAATGCCATACAGCCCCCAAATGGAAAGCAAACAAGGGCAGAGCATCGCGCGATATCACTGAAAATCGAATCAGAAAACAAAGAACACTCGAACAAGAACACTGAAAAACAACACACAACACAATTTCAAAACAAAAATATACAAAAAGTGCAACATGCCAAAGAAACATGCAACCAAAATCAAACAAACGAATAAAATTAATGCATACAACAACACAGCAACACAACAGCAACAAAAAACCAACAACAATCCACAACAATAGTGAAACACCATAACAATAGGGGATTCCCGCCCCCACCCCAACCCCTTTCCAGTTCTGTTGTCCATTAAAATGCATTAAAATTGCATTTCCCCCCCTTCGTATTTACACACGATTCACGCCATAAAAACGCGGACACGTCTTTAATGCCAGGAAAAAAAAGCACAAACAAACAATTCAAACACGAAATACACCAACAACAGCAACAACAGCAACAACACCAACACCCACCAACGACTATAATAGCAATAAATCCCATATATAAAATGATTCATATAATTCACACAAAAACTGTCGCGCCTTTAATGCCACAAACAAAACACAATAGAAACCATTACGAAATTTCCATCAGCCAATGCACTTACAATTGCATTTAAACCCAAATATAAGCCAACAAAATAATCCACATGTGTACATACTACAAGTGGATGGAATATTTTATTTCATATAAAACCTATTGTGACTCTAATGACACGGCAACACAATAAACAATTATTAATAATAATCATCAAAAAAGACAAGAGCAACACATTTCCAAATACTTTAGATATTCCACATAGAAACTGTTGAGGCCTTGAACATAGTCCACTTTCAACAACAAATAGTCCAAAAACAACACCAACAATGGATGGAATGGGATACTCGAATCACCCCTCGAAAAAAGACAAATAGAAAAACAAAACCCCAAAAACACTTTTCTTCCCAAAACATTTTACGATAAATGCCAAACTCTTTTGCACTCGACCCAAAAATTGTTTGCTATTCAAAAGTTTTCCATTTGCTTGGCCATTTTCTATGAGTCAGTGCAGCCGCCCCTCTTCACCCTACGCACCCCCACCCCTAGACGAATTTTGATACACAATTTTTGAATACAATTCTAAAATTGAGGAAATAATTTGCTTAATTATAGACGAAAGAAATTTGTTTTGGCCCCAGAAGAAGGGTGGAAGAAAGGTTGTTAAACCCGCAAAGAAGGAAGGAAATGGGTAGCCCCCAAGCGAGAGGGGGGCTAAATGATAGAGAGAGGGTGGGGGAGAGTAAGGGTACTCTAATAACAATTCATGAATGTCAAATTCGCTTTTAATTTATGGATGAAAACCCCTTTGGCGGATTTATAAGTTCATAAATCTGCCGTTCCATTGCCGTTTATTTACAAATAATTGCAGAATTTAATTGCCACACGAAATTCTGCACTTTAAATTCACCAACGCGTTGGTGTATTGTTGTTGCTGATGTTGGTGTTGGTGAAAAGTGTTTAATTAATTATAGCCAAGAATTTTCACTCTTCGAGGCAGCTGCAAACATAAATTCTCTCTTGCTCTCTCTCGCTCTCTCTTTAGGAGAACAAATCGAGAAAAATAGATAAATAAATAATAAATTAATGTTTTATTCAATATATGTAGATATATATATAGTAATGTTTGTATAATGAAAATCAAATGCGTTTTTCCAGTGAAAATGAGTGAAAGAGATCACAGATCTCGTCAAGAATCATAAGTGAAAAAATCTAAGGAAAATATCTATATATATTTGTGAATCACCAAGTAAAAAAGTGACAGAATTATCATATATGCCAAGAGATTGGGGATAAAAAGGATTACAACACGCACACACCCATCATGGCGGACACTGCCAGAGACAAGAAGGTCCTCGAGGAGGAGGAGGAGGAGGAGGAAGAGGAGTCCACTACCACCACCACAACGACAACCAGCAAGAAAACCTCGCAGTGGCGCAAAACCCGCTCCACAAAGGTATGGCCCCAACAGGGTGGGCAGGGGCGAAGAGGGTAACGCCCCCGCTGGCTGTCAAACTGACAAATGTCGGATGAACGGTTCGAGAGCTCCACTCATCGCCAGGCATTTGAAGAGCGCCAGACATTCCATCGTTTGGACGGGTACCATTTCTCTCGAAGTACTCTCTAGGAGTGGGATGTAGTCGCATTCAGTGTTTTTGTAGAAGTATGCGAGAGGGGAGAGGTTTCACCTTAATCCAGGGAAAATTCTTTCAAAGTCCGTACATTGGCTCTTTTCATCGAATTCCTCAATCTGTATCTTGTTCCCTTAATCCTCATCCCATCCCCTTCGATAGAAAGGATTTCGTAACCTCCTTCCCCATCCTCCTTCCTGATCCATCACCTGATAATTAACCAAAGCATTTAGTGGGTGCTTTGCACTCGGATAAACCTCCGAAAATAAACACCAACCGAGACACATTAATCACAATCTTCGGGAAAAGAGACTCCTAATGTATGAACATGCTTGGGGAAAGGACAGCTCCGAAAGAAGCAGGGAAAGGACACCTCAATGGGAAGAGCAGGACGAACAGAAGCAACTGTTCGACCACTAAAAGGGTTCTAAGAAACGGCAGCCTTCGGGCGGAGTGGGAGTTGGGTGAGGGAAATGTGAGGGGAATGAGCCTTTCCAGGTCGCTGGACTTGAGTCGAGGAAAGGAGTAGAGAGAGGAAATAAACAGTAGGATATAGGGATAAGTATAAGTATATGGAAGGAGTGGCGGGCGTGTGGTCCAGGACCTTGACGCCCACAATTGCCACTTTGATTGTAGTCTCCAGCCACATGGGTCTCGTCCCAATCCGGCGGTCTCGCTTGCTTTCCCCTTGGGGCCCTCTGTGGCGCATAAATTATACGGAATACCAACGAGAGGGGATGGGTGCCTCGAGCAGAAGGGCAGGGGTAGTAGCAGGGGCAGCGTGCCAGCTACTTAGAGCCGCACTCCACCTGTCGCTCCAGAGGAAAAAAAACGACAATGGGTGGCAGGAGCTGGGGGCAATCAATCAAGCTGTAAAGTATTTATTAAACGATATTATGAGGTTTACCTGATGGGATAACATCCAATCTTAACACCCACTCATTCTCTGCATACCTCTGCGTCTCGCTCCCCTCAACATACCTAAAGAAGGCACGGGGAATGCTTCAGGAGCACACACATATTTTTTTTAATAGCTTCATTGTTTCGCTTAACAGGATTTCATTTCACTTAATGTACCAACACTCACACAGGGATAAACGTATACATGTACACTCGTGCGTGTATATGTTTATATTTGTGTGTGTGTGCCCAGGAAACACCTCCCTTTCTTGTCGCCCTCCTGGCTTGTGCTTGTTCTGGCTTTTGCCCAGCGGCATTTTGGCGCTGCCTTTCTCGAATCAGCAAAAATCAGAAAAATAGTGGAAGCGGAGGAGCAGGAGGAGCAGGAGCAGAATTCCAGGAGGGGCAGGACGAAAGAAAGAATAACATTCCCCGACTGCCAGACACGACCATGGGATATATACACCCTCTCTGTTTATGGCCGGGAATAGTAGTTGACTTTTTGTCCACGGATTCTCATGGCTGGGAGCAATCAAGGCACAGCAATCCACAAAGCTCTCGCCCCGTACCCGTACCCGTACCCGGACCCTTCTTCTTCCGCTCTGTCGCTTTTCCTTTCCTTTCAGACTGTTTCTAGATTTTCGCAGCATAACAGCAGAGTTTGTCTGCCCCAACGGCAGCGAGTGGCAGCAGCAGTGGCAACAGTTGCACCAATGATGCGATGAGGTCGGGGCACTCAATGTGCACTCTGTGGATCGATGGATGGGATGGGATGCGATTGAATCGAAGCAGCAATTCAATGGGGAAAAGCAGGAAAACCCTGTGCAATTATTATTTTTATTTCGGAAGTAAAGTTGAGGTAGTCCCCAGAGGATGAGGATGATACAACAACTCGAAAGCGAGCGGATAGATGGCAAAATATTGGTATTTCAATTCAAGGGGTTTCATTGTTGCATTCTGCTCCATAATTAGAGGGCTACCATTGAACATATACCCGCTATAGTACTGAAGACTCAATCCCAACACGGGATACTCGGATGCTTGGAAGCGGCCATAGATCCTCAATCTTTGCAACGGGATTAATATCTTGTACCATTTACTCGGTTTCAGGATTTTTACGGTTGAGAACGGGAATCTGCAAAGTATTTCCTTGTCTTGATTCATTTTGAATAATACTTTTTGGTACTTCCTTCAAGAGAAATCATTTCTTAAGGGTACTCCTATCATAGGAATTCCTTGGAACTCACTTTAAATTCTTTCAACTTCCTGTCTTCTTTATCCACCAACTGGATTTCATTATATCCATTATTTGTATGTATATCTTATCCCCTTACCTTTGTTATCCACATTTCTCTTTATCTTTTCTGTTGCTTTTTCTTTCCCGGTCCCCGGTCCCCACTCCCCCGCTCCTCTTTGGTGTGTGTTAATTTCTACAGTTTCAGTTTCTTGCTCTTCATTTTATGCGTTTTGACGCGTCGCCTCCATAAGAAACTCTGCCTGTACACAGGTTGGGAGGGAGATTGGAGAAGGGGCCTTCATCTCTCCTGGTATCTCCTCTTAAATTGTTGGACAGGGAATTTTTATCTTTTAATTAAAAGTGATGTGACTGCTGCTTTAATTTCTCCCGCCAGGAGGTGGGAGCAGAGAGCACCCACAGACGTGGCAGGACAGTCCTGCGTTCCCTCCGCATGTCCTCTCCCATATGTAGGTGGAGCATTAATTGAGGATTTTACGATTGTTTCCCATGTGGAACGCAGCAAGGCAGAGCGAGTCCTGCCACAGAATCTGGGAAAACTGAAGCTAACAGAAAGGCGGTATGACCTGGCCTGGCCTGTCCTCTCTCCGCATTTTGTTTTATTTGCTGACTCTCTTTGGGATATATGTATAAATGTTTATTCATATAATAAAATAAATTATATGTTTTTCAAGTGGCTCGACGCATGGCGGCAGCTGCTTTCCACTCATTTTCCTCTTGCAGGAGAGAAAAAGAGAGTGAGAGGGGGGGATGCAGAGGAAGGGATCATTAGGGTTCAGCCGAGAGGCTAATTGACTTTCAGCTTTTTGTGGCCTTTTGTTTGTTGGCAGAGATGATGATGCCAGAGAAAATGTGGAACAAGCATTCCTGCCACAATCGAAGAATGCTCAGAAAATCGTACTGGAATGTGTGTGTGTTTTCTGAGTAATTAAAATATAGAATCACTTTGTGATATTTCTTTATCGAATAATATTATCCCCAACTATATACAAGCTATCTGTCTATCCTCCATGTTTTCTATCTATCCGTCTATCTATAAAACTATTTCCACACCCATCTATCTCTACATTCTTTTAGTTTATTCGTATATTCTCCATCTTTATCTCTTCGTATTCCACGCACTAAAATTCTCTTCTCTCTTTCTTTCATTCTCTTTGCAGGTAAGCAAACTTCTTCTTCTGCTCACTCACTACAAATATTCCCCCCTTTTCCTGGATTTCCCGAGTAAGTTTCCATTCAGACAATGTATTCATTCATTCATTCGCTCCGCATCTGATCTCTCACTCCAAACTCAGTTTTCCACGGACTAATCGGAGGAAAATCAGAAACATTCAGACACATACATACTAGTATCTCTCTCTCTCTCTCTCTCTCTCTCTGTGTACTTCTGATTCTGGCCAAGTTAACGCACAGCAGACTAGAGACTAAAGAGCACACACAGCCCCCCCCCCACACACAGAGAAAAGAGCAAGAATACGTATATGTGGAAAATGAAACACACACATGGCCATATATCTGGTGTGTCTGGTGTATCTGGTGTATCTGTGTGCGGCATGAACAAGCAGTTATTTATAAGTTTTTCTGGCAAAAAATCAGCAACTTTTTCCGTTGATCTCCAAGTATAGAGCGTTGGCGCGTTGCCAAAAACGAATTGCGCATACGCCGTGTGGTCTAGTCGTTGGATGTCTCTGTCCATGTGTGTTTCTGTATGTGTGTGTGTATCTTTACGAGTATGTGTGCCACTGTGTGCCCCTCCACAGTTCTTCAGCGCCCCTGCTTATTCCGACATCTGGAGAAACACTCTCTTGCGGAGATCCCCTATTCTCTTTGGCTTTCGCTGTCTCTGAAAGGTCAGGGCGGCCCAGGGGTGATCTCTCCCGCTCCCACTCCCACCCCAACAACCAAGCCACCCCTACAGCCCCGCGCACTCTCAGCTGTCCCATCTGCCAAATTGTTTGTCAGCTTTTCACATTTTCACATCGCATTTTCATCACATTCGTTGTGAATGTGTTTTCTTCTGGCTCATTAATTTGCGTCTAATTAGTTTTGATTTTCGTTTGTCAATTGGTTGGAACAAGGACTCATCATACCTCTCGCCATTCCTCTCTCCACACTCGCTCCGCACTCTTAGCATCTCATCTTGCCACTTTTCGGGCTTTTCCGACTTGACTTTGGCAAAGAACTTGGGAGAAGGAAGATCAAAGAATGTGGCAAATAAATGTTAAATAAATATTAAATAAATACTAGAAATTAGTGTGGTTGTAGATGTGAGTGCCTCCCTATTTCCCTCCCTCCCTCCCCACCCCCCTCTCTGACCTACCATCTGCGACAGCTGTCGGCCAATGCCAAAGTGAGAAATTGACTGTCTGTCCGGCATTTAAAGCGATTTTCAATAGGAGATCCCTCCCCCTCAATGGCTGCGATCCAAGAATGTTGCCGCCTCCATTCCATTACCCATACCTCTCATTCCCCTTTTCCCTCCTTCCTCTTGCTCTTCTCCTCCCCCTTTCGCCTATATGTTGGATCCATTCGTTGACCAAATTTGGTAATTTCAGAGACAGAGGCAGAGGCAGATGCAGATGCAGAAGAAATGCAATCAAAATCAACAGCAAGAAAAATCCATTTCGTTGCCATTTTCCTTGGCATTTTCTTTTGCTGGGGTTTTCTTTTGTTGTTTTACTTAATGTTGTTTTCGTTGTTTTTAAATACCCTTTGCCGAAAAGGGTATGATGGTTTCCCTAAGAGGTTTGCCGTGCACAGTGGTACAAAGCCTCAACTCCCTTGTCACAGAAGCCACAGAATACATGGAAGCAACGTTCGATCTTGCAGGGTATCCACACGTTCGGCACTCGATGTTGCCCCTTTTCGGTTGTGGCTCATCTTGTTCGTTGGGCTGTTGTTGTTCTTTTGAAAGCTGTAGACATTTTGGCATGCAATAAAAACAAGCCCCAAAACAGAAATGCAGCAGAAGCAGAAGCTAAAGCAGATGCCCCTAAAAAAGGAGGAGGAGAAGGAGGGTAGGCGTGGCAATGTGGCAGCTTGTTGCACTGTGCAGGAGAGCAGGCAGGAGGCAGGGTGCCTGCGAATGGGCCTGGCATTTTGGCCAAGAGCCAACATTTTTGTCCGAGGACCAACGACTAAGGGACTCTGTGACAAGCGGCTGCCCCACCACTGCCACTGGCCCCTCTCCGTGCCCCACTTGTTACCCGTTCTTCATTACCATCCACCCCCACCCCCTTTCCCCTTTGCAGATGCCACTGCTAAATGGATGAAATAATGTATTCATTTCTTCAGATGGCAATTGCCTGATGGTCAAGCATTTAACACTTCCCCCAAGAGTCAGAGGGGAATGGGAGAATGGGAGAGGAAATGGAAATGGGGGAAATGGCTGTGGAAATGGGAACATTAATGGACTGGTCACTCAATTGGATGATGGGGATGGAACAATGGAGGAAAGTGGGGCTAAGAAACATTCAACAGAAACATTGAACAGATTCCATGAGAAAGCAGCAGTAGGAACACCGAAGGAACCCGAACCCAATGAAAACTCTCATGATTTCTCTTCTTTTTTTTTTGTCATCCAAAGAACATTTATTCGTTTAATTTAATTCGATATCCGCTTCGTTTTCTTGTTTGATTTCCATTTCCATTTCGATTTTCGTTTGTCGTTTTCCATTTCATTGTTTCAAGATCTAGCTACAAAGTTCGATACAATTTCGATTTGCTTAGCACTTAGCCTATCGATTAGACCGATCGATTAAATACTCAATCTTTAACTAACTCTATTATTGTTCGAATGTATATATCATATATCATATACTATATATTGTATGTGTATATATATGTAGACCTTAGAGTGTTCCATTATGTGATAGATTTTGTTTTGTGTAAAACCTTTTTAATTTTCGATTAAATACATTTTGATTTCCTCTTCGATATGATGGGGCGTTACTTTCTCTATGTCTTTTGTCTGGTTTTAATGTGGGCGGAAAATGGAAAATTCCGCTCTCTTTGAGCTGCTAATGTAAGCCAAAAGAACGCTTAGACGCAAACTTGGCCTCAGCTTTCGCTTAGTGCTTGAGAAGCATTTGATAAAACTTTAATTTCCATTTGGACACACTGACAGAAATCAGTGGATGTTGCAACACCCCCTTGAAGCCTGCCCAGCCCTGCTCCCACACAGAGCTCGATTTAAGCGCTCCTTCTCCTGGAAGGGGGTCAAGTGTGTGTATGCCCCTCGAGAGAGTGAGAGTAAGAGTGAGAAAGAGAGCCCTGGGCTCAAGTGCTGTGCAACAAGAGGCAGGCGGCAAACAGGCAGGCTCTGGCTATGGCTCTGGCTCTAGCTATGGCTCAAAGGAAAACAATAAAACGCTGCGGCGTGCCAAAAAGAAAAACAACCAAAAAATAGCACAAAATATAACAAAAAAAATATGAAAAGAAAAATAGGAAAAAATAAGAAAAATAAGAAGAACCCATGCAAAGAAAAGCAAAGAAAAGGCTGCAAGTGCGGGCTGGAAATCAATAAAAAACCATCTGCCACGCCCCAGTGCCTCCTCCCTCACTTGGCCCCTCGTGGCACTTGGCAATTGTTCGGGCTCATTGCCGCAGGAGCAGGCCGAAACCTCTAAGCGATAACCAGGCCCGAAACCATAGAGTACTCGAAGGAGTGGCCCTTTAAAGTAGGCAATGAAAAATTAAAGCCTCCGCCCAAGAAAGAGGCGGGCAGAGCGGGGCAGGCCTCCTCCACTGGAGGCCTGGCTGATGGCTGGTGTCACCTCGAATTGACTGACGCCTCCGCCATCCGCCCATGCATCATAATTTTCCGGCAGCAAAATGCGAATTAAAATTAAATACTCTGGAAAAATTATCAGAAAAAAAAATGAATGAATGTTAATGAAAGACAAACAAAAAGGGGGAAAAAATTGGCGGGAAATATGCGGAAAATGATGAAAATTTAATGCGGCTTCATTGAGCGCTTCCTTTCGCAGAATGCTGCTGCTGAAGTTTTTCCTTTAGTAATTTTCCCGCCTCCCCTTTCGTCGCGTGAGACAAGAGATTGGAATGGAACTTGTCTGTCCCTGCGGTTTATTGTTTGCAACTTTCATTGTTCGTGTGTGTGTGTGTGTGTGTGTCCCCAGACTACCGTTACTAATTAGCGAGCAACCTAGTTTAACAGTTCTTCAAGGGTTAATCATCCAAACCCCTAAGCGACTCCCGAGGAGGCAGTGCCTCCTGCTCCTTCTCCTGCTCCTGCTCATCTTTAAGTGAAACTTTCTCTCAAGCGTCGACTTGTCCTTTTCTTATTAAATAGAAACCACGGTGGCCGCTTGACTTTTGCTGGCCTTATTCACCCCCCGCCCCCCTTTGGGTTTCCTTCCTAGACAAATATAATCTCATTCTTGTCCGACTTCTGGGCGGGCGTCGGCTGGCGCTGGAACGCGTAAACGTTGACGATTAACTGCGCCATGAAAATGAAGCAAAATAAAACGATTAG